>SSNR01000087.1:1208278-1364471 GCA_006937965.1 Callopanchax toddi | reverse complement strand
CCCCCCCCCCCCCCACACACACACACACACACACACACACACACGCACACAGGCAAAACCATCATCACCCCATCAGCCAGGGATAAACCCAGTATGGGTGTGGTGGGAAATGTGTGCATTAAAAAAAAAAGTCAAATAAATTTTACTTAACGGCATTTTTCTGCAAATGTGACAAATATTTGGGTGTATCCCGTTAAGAATCTGAAAGCTCCATTAATTCAGCTGAACGATGTGAGGAAATGTGGCAGTGATGAAAAATAGAGAAGCGGAGAGAAACACACACACACACACACGCACATCACAGAGTTGTCTTCCAAACCCCCACAATGCTTGTGTCGTGAACATTTGGACACCTCTGGATGAAGGGTTCTGTTGTCTTTTTAAAGGCTGACTCGGAGCTGACTAAATGATGCTGAAGCAGAACCGGGAGGCGGAACCGAGCCGCTGCAGCTGATTTTTGGACCAGTATGCCGGTATTTTTCTCCCGACACCGTGAGATTGTGTCGAATAACGGGGGAGCCAGCTGATGCCGGTAGGTGAACTCCTTCGTGCGCTGACGGGAACGCGAACCGGCCGCTCGCTCGTTCCTCTGATTCTCATCATTTTGATGCTGCGTGAAGAGGCTGCTGGGCGACGAGGCATCGCTGGGTTCCAACCTGTGAAATCAGCCTCTACATCCTGAATCTCATCATTTTTAAACAATTTTTTAGCAATGTAATTTCGAGTAATTAAGCGACTTTTTATGCGTTGCGTCAGTAATCCTCCTTATAAAAATGCCTGACTCCGGGAGGTGCCAGGATGCCAGTAGCTGTGATTGTGTGTTTCGTGCTGCGGCACACTCCGGAGCTCCTCAGCTCAACACAGACCCAACTAACCTCAGCTGAAGGGAAGAAAACAGCAAGCTGGCAAGTGCTGGATCAGCCGACTGAAGCCATCCGAGCCCGTGCATGTATGTGGGACCAGGCCGGGAGGGATCTGACACTCTGAGGATTTGGGGGCTTCCCAGGAGTGGCCACATCCCCAAATTCGTCTGAGGACTGCTGAGAGCTTACAAGCCTCCTGATGCTTCTTGGAGGGCAGCCCTGATGCATCTTGTGAGTGTGAAAACTCTAAGAGCCTTTTGCCAGTTTTTGCACCAGCAGACAGGAGCCGGAGCAGACGGGAGCTCTGTGTGTGTCATGTTAGAGGCTGGACTCCTGCCTGACCCGAACAAGTGTCTGCCAGCATCCCTGACCTGGCCTGTCTGAGCCCGGTGCATGAGCATCTCTTCTGCCACAGCAGCACAACGGGAAACCAGCAGTACTCTGTAGACATTACTCTAACTACCCACCCACTCCAAAACACAAAAAACACACACACACCCCTGGTCCTCAGCAGACAGGTCCACCATCAGGATGCAGGTGTCCTTTGCATGCACTGAGCACAACCTGAAGAGTCGCAGTGAGGACCGGCTCTGTGGCCTTCGCACCGCACCGCCTCCTGGAGGGAGCAGCGGAGGAGTAGGGGGAGGTGGTGGAGGAGGAGGAGGTGGAGGAGGTAGTGGATCAGGAGGGGGAGGAGGAGGAGGAGGATCAGGAGGAGGAAGTGGACAAGGGAGCAATGGCAACTACATCTCCCAAGGCTCTGTGAAGATCAGGGAGGGCCCCGGGTCCCGTCAGACCCCACAGGGCCATGCCCACATGAAGGAGGCCATCGGGCGCCACACCAGTATGAAGTACAGGTGAGTGGCGGTCAGAGGAGGTGAAGCCTCAGGAGAACTGACCTAATTAGCTTCATGACAGGGGCGGTCCCAGGAAGGTTTTAAAGCTGGGCCAGATGGGGGCTGCTGGGTTGGCCCCCAAACCAAAAGTAGTTTTAGAACTTCAGGAGTTTATAGACTGTCATAAATAAGTTTACATTCACATTTTAAAGGTAATAAATCAAAGTTAATGAATTTATGTTCACAGCTCACCATGTGAACCGAACTAAAACTCAGAAAACATAAACTAGATTTCCTTCATTTACCAATTTGTTTCACCACGAAATTAAAAAAAAACATTCTGGTAGATGACATCATGCATCAACATATTTATTACTTTAACATGTACCATTTGAAGGCTAGTTTATATCTATTTTATAATAATAATTAACTTATTTGTATTTTTTAACATAAATGCTAAACTTCAAAGATTCTTTCTTCTAAAATTCTTCTAAAAATGTGAAAAGTTCTGACTGAAATGTGTCCCATTAAGTACAACAATGTTCAGGTTCAGTTATAATAACATTCAGATTTGATTATTTTCATTATACAGTGTGTATAGTAGTCAGTTGTGAAAGCATACAGTTTAATGCTGTATTTTTGCTACTTCTTTGAGGATCAGAGAAAAAATGTAGAAATGCTGTGATTTCTATATATCACATATAAATATCCCTTTTTAAAAGTAAATAAGTTTAGTCCTAAAAACCTGTCTGCAGCAGCAGCTCACTGGTGAAGGTGAAGAAATGCATTTCAAGTACCGCTCAGTTCAAGATCATCCAGGAAACACTTTCCTGTTTGATTTTCACCAAAAACATTAACAATTTAGAGCTTGAAATATGGAAAAAAAAAAAAAGCTTTTAAAGCTAAACTGTTTACAGTAATAAACATTTTTATGACAATTTAACAGCAATATAGAAATAAAATGGTTCCTTTCCACCTGTAGATCCACCAGAGGGCAGCAGGCTGAATATGACAGGTTTTTGATGTAGTAGAGTTTAATATGAATTAGCAACAATGATCTAGACATTGCTCATGAACAACATTTCAGTTAACATCAAAATACTGAAATATGAATTGGAATCCCTTCCTGATTTGTTTTCTATTTCTTAAAAGTTTTTTTATATAAAGTAAAAGACAATTACTTAAGAAAAAAAATGCTTCTCTTGAATTCATATGCATAAAAAAACATTATGCATATAAAACTGTGTAACAAGCTTTCAGATTTAGAAAGGTGGCCTTTGCCTCCGCTGTCCCCCCCTTAGTGGCACCACTGCTTCTCCGTTTCTCTGCAGAAACCGATTGTCAAATCATCCACCAAAACCAGGTTGTAAGGTGGGAAATGAGTCTGTTTTCTCCCAGCCTGGTTGTGTTTCTTTGTTGAGGTGAGTGTGAGGTAAAACGTCACCACCCTGCCTCTGATGACCTGCCTACGTACCCATTAGCCCACCCCAGAGAGCAATCACTCAGCAGTGACTTCTCTGACATTAAAATGCGACATTAACTCCTAAAATTGCATATGCTGATGGATGGAAAAGCATAATCCACACCTAAAGAGCATAAATGTTATCACATCATACCAGATGGGTTGCATATGGAAGCATTTTGCTAGACGTAATGTAAGTTTTGACCCGACCTCGTGCTCATCACCACAGATTAATAAAACCCTCTGATAGAAGCTTTCTGCAGAATCATCCAGCTTTAAAAGCATTTATTTATCTATCTTTAAAAAAAAAGCTTTTCAGTGGAGTGTATATGTGCTGTTACAAAACTCAGGTCTGAGTCATGAAAGAAAATGAGCTAAACAACAAGAAAATACTTGTTTGTAGATTGTGTTGATGGATCAAAGCTCCAGCTTTGATGCAGAGAGGCGGGTTCTTAATGCATGTTCACATGAATCCAGAAACACAAAGCGTGTGAAATCACACAGAACATGTTTCTTTGAGTCTTTCAATAACTAGGAGGAGAGTTTTAATGACCTGTTTTCCTGGTAATCAGGTTGATTGAATTCCTGCCATTATCTTCAGGCAATTTGGTTCTCATTTAATTGGATGCTTAAAAAGGGAATGAGGCTCCAAACAAAACTGGGATATCTTCGCTTCCATCTCTTCCTTCAGAGCTGCACGTACTTCTGATGAAGTCTGCTGCCTTCAAAGAAGTGTCACTAATAGGAGAGCAGCGGCACAATGCGTCTATACAGCATATGGCCAGCTAAGGGTTGCCATTGGCAACTCCCCAGGCACTGCCGTTGGTTTTGCCTTATTCTCTAATCAGTGAGCGCTCAGTCCTCTTTGCAACCGATCCCACTGAAGCTCCAGCACCTGGCTGCAGTCTGACCGGGTCGTGTTGCTCCAACAACGAGTCCGGGGGCACGAAGGCCAGGTTCATGCACGTTAACGTGTCAGCGCGCTGTTTGAGTTCATATATCAGAGTGAATGTGGGAGGTTTCTTAACATGACGCCAATTGAGGCCAAATGAGCGCCACAAGAGAGCAGACATGAACAGTTGGGAGTGAATTTGAGCTAATCCCATTTTCCAGATGGCTCCTATCTTTGTCATTATTCGTCCTCCCATAGACTCCATGTTTTCCATCCCTCCTAACCTCGCTCCCTATCTCACTGCGACAGGTGACAGATGATGGCCCCTGCTGTTTGTTACCACGAGTCCCTTCAGCTTTAATTCAATTTTATGATTCATTTTCTTTCAAATATCCCACTTTTCTCTTGCAGAATTCAGTTGAGTTTATTCTTATTTGAAAGATTTCAGTTTTTTTTTCAGGAACCTTGACATATCATCACTCATTTACACCTTCCTGCTCATTTTAGTTGATTTGCATTAACTATAAAGAAGACAAAGTTTACATGATTAAAATAACAGGATCAGTTCCTCTGACTGGCTCAACCACTTGGTAGAGCTCATTTTAGTCACTAAAAGTTCAACAACCTTAAACTTTTATATATTCATGTTATTATTTTTACATTATTATTATCGTACATTTTGTGTCTCCAATGATTCAAATTTTGCCTTCGACTTGGTGTGGAAGTTAAAAGGTTAATTGATCACAAATAAGGTTTTATATTAAATATCCGTCAAACACCTGAGGATTTTAATTAAAACGTGAATCTGTTCACATAAACAAACTAGAAACATGAGCTAAAATCAAGTCTAGATGTGAAATATTCTGGTTTTGTGTTCCTGTTTGTCTGTCAGAAGATTTCTTCATACGAACATTCGAGCTGAAAAGCAGCTACAGCAGTAGTTCTCAAAGTTGGGGGTCAGGACCCCGCTGTGGGTCCTGAAACAACAAATGGGGGTCGTGGGATTTTCTCCAGAACTGAAGGTGAATTTAAAATATTTACCAATACCATACATTTGCCCTAATTGTTACAAACAGTTGAAGTGTAATAGTTATAGATGTTTGTTAGTTTATTAGCAGTGTTTGTGTCATTTTTCCAGTGATGGTTGGGTCATGAGTCTCTGGTATTTTGTGGATCAGAAGCTAAAATGTTTTGGAACCACTGATCTACAGTCAGTAATGGACCCGTCTGTGCAGACATGACACACAGTAAAAACACCAGAGTAAAATAAACTCTGAGAGAGTCCCTGTGGGACCAAATAGACTCTCTCTAAAGTTTATTTTACTCTTCTAGAGTTGATTTTACTCAGTTAGTTACACAGCTATTGAATTAAAAAGCATTGCCTTTTCAGATCTTTTGTGAATTTAAATGTTTTTTGTTTTTTTTTAGCTCAGTCTTCTTCTGTTGTTCAAATATGTAAAAGATTTAATGGCTACAGGGAAATGGTTTCTGTTGTGGTCATGGGGATGTCTTTATGTAGGATTAAAACTTTTAAAGAATCAGACGCAGCTGCAGCTGACGTTTGTCATGCTGGACGTTTTCCTCACACTTTCTTAAAGGGACATGAGGGAGCTTTTGAAGAAAAGTAATATTTGCATGTTCAGTTTATTTAGGTTAATAAGTGATGAAGCATTTTAAATCAAAAAGAATGAGGCCACCCATGTATCATTCCATTATCTAGAACAGGCTGTGAGCTGTAAAATGTTCTGCAATTCGGGGTCCGAATTTCCCGCGCTGTCCTACGGATGTGACGTCAACTGACGCTTCTGCGCGTTCTTGGGCTAAAAAAGTAATAATAAATGTATATCCAGTAGGTGGCAGTATTGCACCTTTGTGTAGTGTTGCTAGTCAATGGCGGACTTCCTTATCTAAACCAGTGGTTTTTCTCATAAAACTGGTGTTATTTGGCAGCGTTTATGGAGCTGAAAACCTCTCTGATGGATTATAAGGGTTTCACAGAGCTAAAGGTGCTGTTATAGGCGACCGCACAGCAATCTGTCCATGTTTATGGTCTCGGCACTGTAGGCCGCAAATCCCGGACTGTTTCCTAGACCTCAGTCCGCTTACAGTGCATCTAAGGACCTCCGGGTGCTACGGAGCTTCACTCCGTGATGTGAATTTGAGAAATCTAGGGTAATATATGCGGCGGGGCATGATTCTATCACGCTAGATTTCTCAAATTCTCCTCCTGGTGTCCGAGAACACCGGCTGATTAAAGCTTTTAGCAATACAGGCAGCAGTGGAAGCTGGAACATAGCGGCTAGCGAGATTAGCTCTGTTAGATCGGCTCCCTCAGTCTGATCATGTGTGTGTGTGCGTCGCGGGGCATTGTTTTACTATATTTCCTTTTGTGTTAATAAAATGTATTTTTATTTATGGAATCATGCCTCCGGCTGCCTTTGGTTGAACCCTTATGAACTAGTGAGAAGTTTGTGCACGCTCTCGCTAAAGGCTGCAGTTATTCGCAGCGCCAGGCGCGGCGCTCATGAGGTTTGTTTTTCAAAGCTCCTTCACGTCCCTTTAAAGGAATGTTTTAAAATTCGGAATAATTTGTGAATAGTCAGGTTTCTAATAGTGTATAAGCAGAATATTTTGTTCTATAATCATTCTGTTCTTTAAATGAAAGCTAGGCCTTTCATTAAAACACAGTCTAGTTAGCCTATTTGAACCTTTTCTTGCAGATTAAATAATTTATAGGTAGTGTTGTTGTTAAAAGAGATGAGTAGGACAGAAACGATGATTGAAAGGTGAATCTCGTGGATTTGAAGTGTTTTGACATTTAATTAAACATGATGACACATGTGAGCTCAGAGTTCTGAAAGCTGGTGAGGCTGGTGAAGTGGTCTTTGAGGTGCTGATATTTTAATTTTGCAATTACATAATACTGTGATTATCAAAAGACAGCAATCCAGCCCACAAAACCCAGCTGTTACCCTTAGTGACAAACACTTGTCAGTGTAATAAGTGGAGTCCCCATCATTAGCGATGGAGGGATAACGAGGAGGTTTGTCTTGTGTTGTTCTGAGGATTTGTTCTCACAGGAAACAAATGTTTGGAGGAGCACGGAGCAGAGGTGCAGCTGCTGCAGCCCTGACCTTCAGCTCTCCTCCCTCCTCCTCCTCCTCTCTTTGGATTCTTGTTGCTGAGTTTCCACTTGGATGAACAGATTAGTGACTCACCAGGAGCTCCAACACGTCCCAGGAAATAGTCCCACTGTATCTTAACTCGCTTGATTTCAGCTTGGCTCGAAACCAAAAGGCATCCAAACAATGAGAACTTTTCGGCTTGTTATTAATTAATCAGCCGTTTCTATCAGAAATATGTGATAGGTTCTATTAAACCTGGAAGTTTGAGCTATAAATAATGACACCAATCTGTGCTTGTCAGAGTTGAGTGGGAGATGGTTAAAGATGTACATAAAGCAGCTGACATAATCTCTTCAAATGTGAAGTGACCTCTGGTGAGTGCTGCTCAGAGAGGACTGGATTTGTCGATAATTGACTGCTGATGGCAGCAGTCGTCAGCAAGCCTGTTCTGAACCGCAAGCATCATAATCAGGGCCAAAAAATCCACATCACGTCAACAAAATGGACTCGTTTGTCCAAGTCAAAGACAGATTATTGTCCTGTGGGAGAGACAAGGACAACATTATGTTGTTTAGCATACAAATGTCTCAGGCAGGTTGATAAAAGGTTGAAATGTCCAAATCAGTGTGTTGGTTTTCTGACTGTTGCCAAAAAAGAGGTCAGAAAAGAAAAATCACAGTATAAAATTTATATTTAAAGAAGGTCAAACACAAATTATACATCTAAATGTCAATATATTTGTTTTCCTTAAAACAGCTTTTTGTCTCACAGCTCTAAGGCTCATAGTCTTCTCTCAAATCCCTTCAGAATGCAGAGTGAACATCCAGGCTTCCATAGACTTCAGCTTAAACTTTAAAAAAAACAACGAGAAGTGAAGGTCTTTTAACTTGTCACTTCTCTCACATTACACACTTAAAATTTACACAAGGGACTGTCACAGTCTTCTGTCACTCACAGTTAAGCAAGTTATAATTTGGTAACCCTAATGAGCCACTGGCAGCAGCTTTAACATTTCTTTTAATCTTGATTACATTTTTATATTTTTTGGGGTTTTTTGCTTTTAAATGGTAATTTCTTATCAATTTCCTAAACAGAAGTACATCACATATTACATATTCATTATAAAATCATCTCTCAGGCCACTTCATTACTCTGAGCTGACAGCGGCGTCACGACGACTAAAAAACACTCAATACTGGAGGAGAGCAGCTGTGTGTGTGTGTGTGTGTGTGTGTGTGTGTGTGTGTGTGTGTGTGTGTGTGTGGTCTTCTATTTCTTTCAGCGTGTGTATTTTACAAACAGCACAGACCTCTCATTTTCTAACTATTTTCCACATCTCAGAATAAAAATAGTCACTTTACCAGAAGATAATCTGTTGTTTAGCCAAATGATTTGAAAAAACTGAACATTTTTATTCTGAAGACTTTTATTTGGCAGAATTAATGACCCCCCCCCCAAAAAAAAAAAAAGAACAAAAAAACATTTTCAATTGGAACCTGTTAATGCTGGTACCGGTAATTTCATTGGGTAATGTTAGAGTTTCAGCAGTAATGAACTGATCCTTTACAGCTCAGGAAGAGCATTATTAAAACACAACAGACCATTCCCACGATGTGTGTGTTCAGAAAATGCAAGTATAAGCACACACACACACACACACACACACACATGCTTGACGCAACTGTTATTAATATCTAGATGTGCTTCCCTCTGGAGAAAAGCCTGCTCAGCATGTGTGTGGCACTTTATGACAACTGCAGGAGGGGAAAAAGCTCCATCATCTGCACCTAACCATCTGTATACGGTGTTCTGTCTCGGGTGAAAACTAACTGTAAATGTCAGCACAGGTTAAAGTGCTGACTACACCGTGACAGCGCACCTGTCTGCCTCCCCCATTAATACTGTATGGACGGAGTCCCTGTGATCATCTTGTTTGGTGATTGTGATTTATGGCAAGACATCACAGGGAGCCCTACTTATAGAGGCCACAGAGAGGCATCTGTGTTTCTGTGTGTGTGTGTGTGTGTGTGTGTGTGTGTGTGTGTGTGTGTGTGTGTTCTGCTCACGAGTGCATTCACGCGTGTCACCATGTAGATCTGTCCCTGTGTTCCAGTGCAATCCCCATCAAGCGTAAATATTCAAGCATCGACTGATGCTCACACGTTAAAGATCTTCTTTTTGCTCAACATCAGATGAAATAAAGACAGAGCGTCTGCATGCGTGTGCGTGTGTGTGTGTGTGTGTGTGTGTGTGCATGCGAGAGTGTGCATGAAAGAAATGGTGTGAAAGTGAGAGGAACGAGTGAGCATGTGTCTCTCAGACTCTCAGATAGTAATTTAGCAGACTGCAGCACTGCAGAGAGCGCTGGAGTCGAGAGCAGGGAGGAGGAGGAGGTGGAGGGAGGGGGGCAGCCAGTTGTCACACAGGAATGATGATGTCCTCAACTGCCCAGAAACAAACAAACAAACAAATAAATAAACAAAGACCTAACAGGACACAGTGATCAGAATTGGCTCCGTCTTGGAGGCCAGCTCCTCGTTTGCTGATGCATTAATTCACACTGTTGACCAAACGTTAAGACAGAGTCACACTTCCATCTTTAAAAAGCATATTGAATGTAAGCACACTGACACAGAAAGGCTTTCAGTTGTGTAACAGCTCTCCTAGATGCTTGACATTCTCCTAATGCTGACTCATCTTTTGCACTTGTTTGTTTGTTGAACACAAAACCCATTTTGTTTGTCTCTGTAGTACAGCTGGATAAGGGGAGCTCTGGTATAAAACAGAACCGGAGTTAGTTTTAACAGGCGGAGCAGTTGATAGCATTGTTGCCTTGCAGCTAGAGGGTTGCAGGTTTGACTCCTGGCTGCATCCTTTCTGTGTGGAGTACCTCCAGCTTCCTCCCACAGACCAAAAACATTCATATTAGGTTAATTGGTGACTCAGCGTTGTCCCTAGGTGGGAGTAAGAGTGGTTGTGTGTGTCTGTGATGGACTGGCAACCTGTCCAGGGTGTCCCCCCTCCTGTCACCCCGTGGCACCAGCTCCCTGCAACCCTCACTGGATGAAGTTAAGAAAATAGAAGGATGTGAGGCAATCTGAAGCAAAACATAAAACATAACAATTCCTTTAAGGTTAAAAAAGACACAAAATCCCAGAAACCCCTCTGTGATGCTAGTTTCAGTATAACTTTAGCTCTAGCTATAAAGATGGAGGACGAAGGTTTTATTTCTACTTTTACAACAACTTCAGTCTAAGAATCCATAGCATTTGATGTAAACATGATTTTATAAACCTATAATAGCTGTTATTATTCTATTACGTCTCTGATGCAGCCTGACGCTTCCTGCAGGAATATTTCTGCAGAATTAACCATTTAATGTGAAACTAACAGTGGCGAAAAACACTGATAGTTTTGAGATGAGTTGTTTTTAGGTGACAGCATTCCATTTAGTGGCTGCACTCAGACTAGCTGCTAGCTCGTAAATCTGATCAAATAAACTATTTCACCCAGGTGACTTTATTTCAAATTCATATTTTACAGTGGAAAGCACATAATTTATCCTATAGGTAATTGTTAAGTAATTAATTCCATGTACGTACATTGTAATCTTGCAGTTGCAGGTGTGGCTGCATGGTGGCACAGTTATTACTTTCTGGAAGGTTGCAGGTTTGATTCTGGGCTGTAGTCTTTCTGCGTGGCGTTAGCATGTTCTCCCCATGCATGCGTTGTTTCCTCCGAGTACTCTGGGTCCCCCCACAGATCACAACATGCCTGATAGGTTAGTTACCATAAGTCACCTTGGATAATAGCGTCCACAAAATAAATAAACATAATCTCACCTGGGTGGGTTCAGCGTGATGTAGTTTTGATCTGTTTGATTTGTGACAGAAGCTCCAGTTTCATTTGGTGAAGAATAGACTCTAAAATTTATTTATTTTTTGTCTATATTTTTTGGTAAAGAGGCTTGAAAACTACAAGTCTTGTTTTCAGACAAACATCCAGACGTGGACATGTGAGACTTCAGGGCACCGGACCAGAGACTCAGAAGTTGTAGACGTGGTATCCTGGATCCAAGCAGCAGATGGCTGAGTGACTTTTCATTAACCCTGTAAAGAGTCATATAGCACAGACTGGCTCAAGGAAAAGATTTAAAAATATGAAAAAGTTACATACTGTGCCTTTAATTTCTGTCAAATGAACAGAGCTTTTGCTGTTTTTGTGTTTGCTAATGTTGATTATGGTGGCCATCTTGAATCAAGTTGACTCCAGTCAGTCGTAGATGCTCACCTTTCTGAGATTCAGTTTCATCCTGTGGTTCTTGAGATATTTTAGCTCACAAATGAAAAATTGCAAATTTGTGATCACTTTGATTAGTGAGCAAATATATTTAAACATCAAGTCAATGCACAGATACAGTAGGCACATTTATTTTACACAAACATTATTTTAAATTCTCTGAATTGTTTAAACCAAACAAACGAAAAACCAGAACCTGAATAGTGTGGCTATTTATACCACCGAAGAAGAACAGAAACGATTAGAAAACCTTTTAAAAACCTGGTTTGATGGAGGCTTTGAAAGAAACATCTCTGGAATGATTTTCTCCTCCCTTGCGTCTCCTTTGTATTTGCTCCCATGTTCAAAGTGACTGTCAGTGTGTGAGGGAACAGGCAGAGCTGTCATTGGCTGACAAACGAGAGCCTGATCACCATACAAGGAGTGAGCCATGAAAAGAAAAAAAAACACTTACAAACGCGCTCTCATCCCTGACCTTTCACCCCTGCGTTGTTTTGACGAGATTTAACGTAATGACACAATTTGCATTCAGCACCCACACACATAAATGCCGATGCCCCCATGCAGCACACACACACACACACACACACATACCAGGAGACAAACGCTTACATATGCAGGAACCTAAAAATAGCCAAAGGTCCGGCATTAAAAATAGAGCAGGAAAATAAAAGCAGGACTCGTTTGGCTGTGTCTAAATGCTTTGACAGTTTGTCTGTCTGCATTTGGCCGTTTGTGGTGGACGCAGGCAGACAGGCAGGCAGAGAAGGGGAGAGGCGCTGGGGATGAAACAACGACGAGCAGTTAGTTTCTCTGCAGTTCTGCTGTCCCTCCAGCTGGCTCCTTGGCTAATTAGGATGGGGGGAGCGCACACAGAGGAGGAAAAGGAGGTAAAAGAGGAGAGAGGAAACCCACGTCATTTTCAGCTGCGCTCAGAAACAGAGCTCTCTGCTTCTCCCTTCAAAATTCAGCTGTCTGGATAATCAGATGTGACAGGTTGGCTAATGGACTCCTCTATAGGTAGTGGAGCATTTTGAGCCATTTACCGTACAGACCAGAGACGCTTTTACCAGGGCTCCAATCAAGCTAATCTCTGCTCCCCCCCAGGCTGTTTTACTGACCCACACAACTGTATAATGGATGAAAGGTCAGGTATTCAGAAATAATTAGGGAGCAATTTACCCACAGGCGGGAGAGACTTTCAGTCCCTGAAGTCCATAAACACACAGGTCTGTTGCACGCCTCCTGCTTGTTTCTGTGGGCAGATTCATCAGCATGAGAATCTAAATCCGTATTTTTAGACGTCTGTAGGCCACTCTACCTAAAGCTACTGGTCCTTGTTGGGTTTCAGGTTGTTGTCTTCTGTTTCCTTTGATCCAACTCTTCCAAACACAGCCGTTTCAGCTCATTGAGGTTTTCTTTCACTGCCATCTCTGAGACATTTTCTTTTTTCAGCTGTAGTCTGGTAAGAGGCAATGCCTTTTGAGGGAGAAGGAGAGGGTGCTACAACTAAAAACAAATATTAAAATAACACAAATTAGACAATAAAAACCAATAAATCAATTACATTTACAAAACCTGATGAATGCTTATAAAAGGTGAATGTATAAACTAAAGCTAAAGGAGAACTGCCGGATCGGGATAACGACTGGTTATAGATTGTTTTTGCCCACTGATCTAACTGGGGAAAATGGCAACAGACAAAAAAAAAAAAAATCACTTTTGGGTAGAGTATCCCTTTAACTCTGAGGACGGTTTAAAAAAAGACAAACGTAAGAATTATTTAAAAAATGTTTTTGAAGTTTTAAATGGTTGTACTTTTGAAAAACTTTCTAAACTACTTTATCTTTTCTCCATTTTGTTATTTTATTCTTTACTTTTTTGTTTTTAGTTATATAATTAATTAGACTGTAAATCCAATTTGAATCAAGCACAAGGAATCAAATATGGTCACTTGCCCTGTAAAGGGTTAAGAATGAGGCTCAGCATATAAAATATGCAACAACAAAAAAAAGGCGAGTTAAGGATTTCCTAAATTAAATGGACTGAATTTTCAGCACGGCTGCTGTAAATTTAAACGTGTTGTAGCTGAATTTGATATTGTTTCTCACAGATGGTGTAAATCTTTGGGCTGCAGGGCAAATCGTTCCAGCGGCGGGCATCTGGATGTCTTTATGCAAGAGTGAAATGCAGAGCTTTGGAATCTGAAAGCATTTAAGGCAATGGCATGCAAAAAATATAGTCTAACATTATTCAAGTGTGAATTATTGTTCAGGAAACTGTTGGCTGCAGGATTCTGAAACTGTAAATATAAAGAGACAGTCGAGGAGAGACGACAGCTGCTGCGTCGGAAGTCTGTCGTCTTTCGCTCACAGTTCCTCAAACGAATCTTTCATTTATTTTGGGATAATCTGCACATTTATCATATTTTGAAATTATATATTTACTCCAACTTGAAATGTTTCCTTTCCAGCTCTCCTGTGACCGACCTGCTGCTGTGGCTCATCATCACATTAATGTTTTCTGATAGTGAATTTGATCTGTGGTTACAGAACGACTCCTGTAGAACTGTTGCTTTATGTAAAAACTGACTGCTCCAAAACAGAAAACTGACCAAATGTTACTGTTTTTACTTTTTGTTTCCAAAGATGTTCACACCTTTTAATCATCAGCAAACATGATCAGATGCTGATCTTTGAAAGCAGTAAAGTTAGACTTCTATCTCATGTTTTACTAAATAAATAATAATGTTTGTGTAATTTTGTCCCAATGAAACGGCGTTCTCCTATTGTTTTTCTCCGTTGACAGGAACCTTGGAAAGTCGGGTCTACGTGTGTCCTGCCTCGGTTTAGGTAAGTCGGTCTGAAGCGATGGAAAGGTGAGTCTGAGTCTGAAACCCTGAAACTAAACTCCCCACCGGCTTGTCTCGCCCCCTTCAGGCACCTGGGTGACTTTTGGATCACAGATCTCCGACGAGGTGAGAACTCTGTCTCATCTCTGTTTGAAATTTTCAGCACCTTCTTTCAGGCTGATTTTGTGGAACTGTTTGTGCTTCGAATGCAAATCTGCCTTAAAAGATTTACATTTTCTTGGTATTTTCTGAATTTTTGTGTATTATAGTTCCTGGAAAACCCAGACTGTCTAAATAATTTCTCATTTTCCCCTCAGATGGCTGAGAACCTCATGACTTTAGCGTATGAAAACGGAGTGAACCTCTTTGACACAGCAGAGGTGTACGCTTCTGGGAGGTCAGACTTTATTAAACTTCTCTCCTTTGGTGCTGTATTTTGAATTATCCACTGACTTCATTAGACTTTCTCTCTTCGATCTAAACATGTCTGCAGGTTTTCTGAATGTTTTCATGTTTCATGAACAAAAACAACATAGCAATGTGTTTCTGTGCAGAGCGGAAATCACTCTGGGGAACATCGTCAAGAAAAAAGGATGGAGGTGGTTTTCATCATTTTTCCTTAATGACTCACAATAGCCAGCTCTACTAGACCAGATCTGTTTTTAACATCTAGTAACAATCCTTCATGTAAAGGATGGAATCTAAAAAAAATCTACATTTTCACACTAAAACATACAAAGATAAAGAATGTGAAAAAATGTGATCATATTCAGTTGCTGTTTTTTTAAATAATTTTCCACACCAGTGATAAACAAGCGTGGGAGAGAAAACACCTTTACAATATGTGAATAAATGATCAGACCTAAAAATATCCACGTTCTTACGCTCCTCAGACTCACAACTGTGTCCTTTTCAGGCGCTCCAGTTTCGTCATCACAACAAAAATCTACTGGGGAGGCCAGTAAGTACAACTCTAAAAGACGAGACTTACAGATCTGATCATTGTTTATGATTGTAGCTCCAACAGATTTGTCAATACTGTGTTTTCTGTCCCTCCACAGAGCAGAGACAGAGAGAGGACTCTCCAGAAAGCACATTATTGAAGGTAAAGTATGAATTTAAACATTTTAAAAGGCTGGTCTTAAATTAAATGTCCCTACAGCGACAATCAGGACAAACACCAGGATGAATCAGTTGCTACTAGAATAAAATCTGGAACCACACAAATAAATAACCCTGAAGCTAAAAAACCAAATCAACGTCAGCTCAGATATTTATGTTAGTGGTGAATTTTTAATAAACTCTAACGATTGAAGCCTTTTGGAAACTTCAAATCTTTTCTGCAGCAGCAGAATAATAATGTGACAGAAAGATTCCTGTGCACCCAGTGAACAGCTGTGACTGGACCTTATTGAAACATGTACTGAACTTAACTTATAAAAACTACAAAATAAAAAAAAAATGTTTTTAATCATTGGAATGTTTGTATAAAAAGTTCTACATCATTAACTTGTATTATTACTAACAAATATATATGTTTTACATTATTGTGACTTTTTGTTATATTCTTACTCTTATTACGTACATGAATTTAAAAAAAAACTGTGTTTTTCTGTTGTGGAAGTCAAAGAGATTAAAATAAATTTAAATAATTAGAAATAAAAATGTAATAAAATAAAAATGTAAATGTTTTCCTAAATAAAAATAACAGATCAAAGATCAAACTTATGGTGCAAAAAGCTGCTGAACACACATGTGGAGGTTAAGGTGGGACAGGTCATAAACAATATACACGGTCATAATAAAACAATAACAGTAGGACTATTAATGACAATACAGCTTTGTTAATTCCAGGTTTGCGAGGCTCTTTATCAAGACTCCAGCTGGATTATGTGGACATAGTCTTTGCCAACAGAAACGACGTCAACAGCCCAATGGAAGGTCAGTTTGAGAGGGTCTTCATTCCTCACTTAGAATTTAAAAGTCATTCTCTTTAAGTGACAGCTCAGGTCTTTAGAAGAGGGATCCGGTGGTGTTTTGATGAAATATCGTACCTGTTGCAGATAGCTCTCTGACCGACCTCAGAGATTAGCTGTGTGAGGATAGACAGGCTAATGGCTAGGTAACGTGTTATGATTTATAGCAGATGTTTTGATTTGGAGGACTTGGGACAGCACAGGGGCAGCATTCCCACTCCTGGAGCTGTTCCTGCTGGTTGTTCTGCAAAAATGCTAAGCTAGCAGAAATGCGGCCTATGCTAACACACCTGAGCCATCAGGAGTAGGTCCACCTTAAAACCATTGTCCGTTTAACATTACAGTTATAGGGTCCTATGTTTATTTGCAGAAGGATTCAGCAGCAGACTGTAACACTTTCAGTTGAAATTTGAGTTATTCTCCTAGAAACTGGTTTATAATAGTGTTCACACAAACTGCTGCTCAGTTTATGGGTTAGAGACGTGTTAAGATGACAGAAATCCACTTTGTAACTGACTAGTCATTAACCTGTCTGCCCAGTCAGAACTGATCTCCTTTTCTCCAAACTGAGGTTGTTCAGAGAGTTATAAAGTAACTCCTTCATAATTTGTTCATATAATCCACTTCATAGAGCCTGAATTATAGCGGTCTGTTTTCTGAGATGCTGTTCATGGTGGTCTTGCAGAGATTGTTCGGGCCATGACGTTTGTAATAAACCAGGGGATGGCTATGTACTGGGGAACGTCACGCTGGAGCGCCATGGAGATCATGGTGAAGACCCAGCTCCCTCTCTAAAACTCAAACATACTAATTCACTGCTGCTGAGTTTGAGGACTGAAACCATGTTGTTTCTGTCTATCGCTCACCAGGAGGCCTACTCAGTGGCTCGGCAGTTCAACCTGATACCGCCTGTGTGTGAGCAGGCAGAGTATCACTACTTCCAGAGGGATAAAGTGGAGGTGCAGCTTCCTGAACTCTACCACAAGATCGGTCAGACATCCCCAGTCCCACAGCTTTGTCCGCTCAGACTCGTTTAGTGAAGGTTTCATTTGGTTTCACTGACTCCTGCTTCTCTCTCAGGGGTGGGGGCGATGACCTGGTCTCCTCTAGCCTGTGGATTAATCACAGGGAAGTACAGCGACGGTGTGCCAGAGTGCTCCAGAGCAGCCATGAAGGTCAGTAGGAGTTGAAGTTTAGCATCGTCTGTGTTACAAAAAACCAAAACACCAGGAGTGTTTAGCTGATTTTTGTCTACTGTGGCTCTGATGAAGGGATACCAGTGGCTGAAGGAGAGGGTGAACAGTGAGGAGGGTCGAAGGCAGCTCGCTAAAATCAAGGAGCTCCATCTACTGGCAGACAGACTGGGCTGCACCGCTGCACAGTTGGCCATAGGTAAAAAAAAAAACCATGATGCAGCTTTTTAAAAATGTCATCACCAGCTGACCGGGGAGTTATTTACTGCTGCTTCATTAGTTAGAATTTCTTTACGTTTTTTTTTTTTTTGTAAAATGTCTTGAATCTAAATTTCTTCTAGTAAGCTAGGTATTGACATCAATGCTCTTTAACCATTTCTTTGTAAAATTTGAAGAATTTTCTCTAAAATGACATCTGAGCTGCAGCATTAATTCATAAAAACTTGTTTATCACTTAGGTTTGATGTTTCCATCATACTTATGGAATCTAGTTATTAGTTTTCAATTATGACATCAAGATGTTGGTTTGGAGAGAGCATTACAACAGTTTGTGACCTTAAATTAGTCCACCTTAAATGATCTGGCCTCTGTAACATCATTTCTGGATGCTGTTAAGTTATTTTCTTTGCTCTGTGAAGTTTTCCATTCAGAACAGACCTTAGTGGTGTGTTTTTAAAGCAGTGCTGCCTGAGGGCAGGGAGTTAACATCCAGTTAGGTTTGTTTTCCTGACACGTTGCTGCACCTCTCACTCCTTTTATTAGATTACATACAGGAGATAATCCCTAAATTCTTAGATGAACTCTGGGATGTTTCTGTTAAATTCCTCCTCTCATCTCCTCAGTTTCAACCTCACTGAGATCCTTTCAGAACATCGTCCTGCTTCCTCTTCTGTCGATCCCCGAAACAAAACTGTTTCACCTAAATCTACCTGTTGAAAGGTCTCCTCAGCCTTCATTGCTTTCTACTGGAGCGGTTCATCACTCGTTCAAAGAAATCAGCTGTGTTCAAGCAGGGAGAGATTAAAAAAATCAGGAATCATGAGCTAAAAACACTCCGGCGCTAGCATAACAGCTAGCCACATTGGGTTAGCCTAACCCTCGCAAGATACGTGATTTTGTGAGACTTCAGGGCTCAAGAAACAGATTTTAAAATGTGGAAAAAGTTACATAGTGTGCCTTTAAAGCTGCAGTCTGACATTTGGGCGAAAGAAACGCATTTTAATCCATGATACCACATACCTACTACCCCCTCCCGCTCCCTCTAACCCCACCTCTATAATTGTGCACGTGCATCACTCCGGTCTCTAATGCGTTTTTCGCCAAGTTTAGTATACGGACTTTTTAAAATTTGTCTTTTTGAAGTGGATGCTCAGTATGGCTAACTTTTTAGCAGAAGTTTGCTCCGACTTCTCCATGACCGCGTTCTCCCGGTATGGCGACTGTAAACAGGAAGACACAGAGCGTCCTGTGCACAGCCACACCTTTACAGGTTTGTGTGATGCGCATGCACGTTGATTGACAGCCGACAATGTGGAAAATTTGAATATTGTTGGCTTAAAATATTGTTGGCTTAAAATATGTGGCGGTCAGTGTGAATTCATAGGGGTCTAAGAGAGGAAGGAGGGTGTTCAGAAGAACAACAGATGTTGTGGAACTCTACCCATATAGCTGAACTATTATTTAAAACATTTATAAAACTTTGATACTGAGAAAATGCTCCAGGCTGCAGCTTTAACTGAGAAACAAAATCCTAATAAACTACAAAAACATCTCATCAAAAAGTTAAACATTACCTCACATTTTTGTTTACCACCTCGCATACTGTAAGCCTTATTGCTTTAAATACATTTTAAAAACTCAAAGAAGAAAACAGATCTGTTTTCAGATCCTTACTTGGACTTTTTATTATTTTTATTCTAAGACGACAGAAGCAAGAAAAGCAAAAGTAAAACAAACGATTCAAACACAATCACTGTAATGATCCTGGGTTTTTAATTCTAGTGTTTAAACCACTTTACTGATGAATAAGAGTTTTGTTCTGATACATAAATAAACTTCAACTGAATGGAAAAGTTGGAGCACATGATGAACTCATGACCTCCTGGTTTTTTTTTTATCTTTTCTTTCTCAGCCTGGTGTCTGCGCAGTGAAGGAGTCAGCTCCGTCCTTCTGGGGGTTTCTAATGCAGACCAGCTAATGGAGAACCTGGGTGCCCTCCGGGTAAAACGCCCCTCCTGTCTCACACATCTGTGGTTTCTTCCCATCCCTTTCTCAAACAGATTCGTGTCTTCGTTCATTTCAGATTTTATCCCAAATGACCCCTCAGACCATTACTGAGATTGACGCCCTGCTGGGAAACAAGCCACACGCCAAGAAAGAGTCACGTGCTTGAAGGGTTAAAGAAGTTCCAGGAAGGCGGAAGAGGAGGAAAAACTTTGGGGAAACGTCGCTTTTTGCTCTGCTGTATACTCAACTTGCATGTTCTCTGCAACATTACGCTTCCAGTATGTGCGCATACCCATTCTGCGCAGTAAAATCGTACCATGTATTAAAAAAACAAAAGAAAATCTCTCAAACGTGGATAGAAAGGAGATCATATATTGTAGTTCACAGACTGATGTTCTGTCTAGAGGCAGGCGAAGGCAGTGACAACATCAGCTGCTGGTAAAGCAGGTCGGTTTGATGTGGAGAAGTAGCCTCACCTCTCCGCTAAAACACAACTTTACAGGTTAAACGGTGCTGTTCACTGGGCGTGTGAGCCTCCTCTTACACTCAGAGGGTCAGAGGTCAACACCCATGTGTCTGGCCCAACATATCCCATAATTTGCATGTGACTGGTCAGCTATGCTCACTGCTTTACAGGGTTGGGAACAATGGAGAATTCATAGAGTTAATAAATTCATCTGACTGTTAAAAAAGAAGGAAAAAAAACATTCTGTCTGGTTAAAAAGCAACAAAACTACTTTATAAAAAAACAGAAGCTGAAATATAGTGATTTTGATTTCCAAGACAATGTTCCGATAATTCAAATAAAGCAGATATTGAGTTTAGAGGGTGGATCTCCCAACCCTGCTGCTCTCCCAGCAGTCTTGTTGCCTCCTCTGTTTGTAAACTGTGCGCATGTCCCTTTAAGAGAGAAAAGCCCTAAACGGGTGTAAATGTGGCATGGCTTTTATGGCTTATGTAGATTTGCAGTGCCCTTGTAAGCCATTGTTTCTTTTGTATTATTTTCTTCTAAATGGCCCAGCAGCTGGACCCTTTACTTTAAAGACTCTCGGCCGTCTGCAGACGTCTGAACTTCCATCCTTGTATCGTCTCAAACTGGAAGCTTCTGACGGATCGCGTCGGCGATGCTGAGCTCTGAGACTGTGGGAGTAAGTGGGACGGATTTGGACGCACTGTGGGAACAAATAAGTGTTTATCAAACTTGATACGAGGAGTGGAGTGAGATTTAGAAAATGTCTTTATTATTTTTGTTAAACTTAAAAATATAGCTTCTCTGCACATTTCTCTGGGAGTATTCTTTCTGTACTGTTAGTTCATTTTGACATCTCATGTTTGGTTTTTCTTCACTTTCTTTTCCGTTTTGTGTTACTTCATGACTTTGTGGGGTGGAGATTAGCTTCTCATGGAGACATTTTTTAAGTCAAGAGCTCTTTTCTTTTTTTTTTTTTTTTTGAGCTCTTTTCTGACACAACATCCTGTTTAGCATACAAACTTTTATGGATCATGAACATTTCTTAGAGAAGCTGCTGAGGCGTCATGGTGTACAGCTGAACTTTCAGTAGATGCAACCTTCAGACTAACTTTAAAAATGTAACTTTGCCTGCATGACTTATATTTTACTGTCTTGCAACAAAGAAAAACCAAAAAAAAGGGACGAGATGACTGAATGTATCACGTCTGCTGCTGGAATGCACAGAACATGATTTTTAAAAAGCTATAAGCTGCAGACAAGTCAAGAAAATATTTACTTTGAGATCTGGTGCAAAAGATTGTCAGCAGGAGTTTCATGGAGTTAAACTTCAACTCAGAAAGTCAGATAAAGTTTTGTACTTTGTAACCTAAAGATAAGATCTGGGATCGACAAATCATAGAACCTCACATCCATGTTGGCAATTAAATAAACTTTATTTATGTAAATGTACAGAGATATTCATTTATGAGTTGCGACAAAACAATCTACAGGATGCTAGCTAACAATTATACAATAACCAAATATGTGGTGGATTATAAAACCGTCCTTAAGGGATTAAAAACATGGACCCTTTAACCTAAGTTAACAAAGATTCTTAAATCTTTCAAATTCCTCACTCAGCCTTTTTTTATAAAGACAGCACGTTTTCAACAAAAACAAACATGTAACACTTGAGTTTGAGTGGAGGAAGCTGATAACGGTCAGAGCAGAGTGCATTCCTCTAGAGGTTGCTCCATGTCTGCACTCACTGTCGTTTCTGCAGAACCCAGCAGGAGCAGACAGCACAAGAACACACGACCTCATCTCAGCTTCTGCAGGATGTCTGAGCTGAGACATGAATGACTGTTAATCCCCGTTTTCTTCATTTCAGTTTGAACTGTCTCTTCTCTCTCACTCTGGTTAAGAAGTTTCATTTGTTCTTGGACATTTCTAACGATGTAGACAAACAGCTTCATGTGCCATGATCGCTCTCTGTAAACGCAACAAAGGCCCGTATTTAGTGACTAAACTGTAAAGACGTTAAGGAATAATGGTGGGAGAAACGCTGCGTTTACATGATCTAACACAGACTTTCAGTTTTGTATCAGTTCATAAAACGATGGGAATCCCTGAACTTGAACTTGCCTCCCTTACAGGTCTGGCTTTTATTTGGTCACTTAAATGTTTCAAATGTCAGATAACCAGAGTCAATGTAATGATGCATCTTTAAAATGATGATTTAATTTAATGAAAACAGCTATTCAACCCAACCTGGCCTCATGGGAAAAGCCCACTGACCCCTAAACCTGATAACTGGTTAGACTCTTCTAATGAGTCTCCCCCTCAACTGGTTCTTTTCCAGCCATTGGAGGGTTTTCCCGCATGAACTAAAACCCAGCACAACCATCTATCATTAGATGGTTAAAAGTTAATGTTAAGGGGTGCGTGCAAAAAAGTCCGTATACAGCTGGTGGGCCGGATCTGGCCCACAGGCCGCCTATTGAAAAGCCCTGCATGGTCTAGATCCTCTTCATATTATTCTGTTAAAATGCATTATTTTCACTCTGAAATGAAAGCAGGTGAATCAACGAGGGCTGCATTCCATTTAGAGGAACTTCTAATTTACAGAACAGCCAGCAAAGAGCTGCAGAACGCAGCCCATGTTGACAAAGTTCAATTCAAAACATCTGCTGTGAAACAGAGCTGTTATCTTCACAGACAGGAGATTTGTTTAAATGATGCTCCAAGCAGCAACAAGCTGAACCAACTCCTTTAATTCTTTCCCCCCAGTGTTGCGTTAAGGGTCTTTTGTCGCCATGACCTCAACTTTTTGGAAACATTGCTGACATAAACCTCAAAATGAGCAAAAATGTCACCAGAAACAGATCCAGCGTTTGATATGATGTAGAATTTTGGAGGGCAAAGGTCAACAGAGACCTCAGTAAAAAGCCTGAATTCTCTGAAACTAAAACTCTTTTTACCTGAAAGGGTCACTTAAGCGGAGGATGCACTGCAGTAATATCACAGCTCCGTCTGTCTGTGCTGCATGAACAGCAGAGGCGCCCACTGGGACGCCACACATGCTCATCGCAAACAGAAAAACATCTGTGACGCCAAACACTCAGAGCCTTTTCTGTTCCTGGGCTCCCAAGTGCCACCGGAGTGGCAGATGAAGCATATGTGCTGAGAAGTGTTGGCTGCCTCACCGCCCGGCGACGTCGAAGAAGCATAAACAGGTTTCGCCACATGATTCATCCTTTGCATCGGGAATCAAGTTGAATAAGGTGAAGAAAAAAGCAGATTGAGGAAGCTGATGAGCACATTTGAGACCCTCACATAGGTCATGTTTCCTTTAGTTCAGGGATCAGACTGAGGACTGATCTTCACACCTGTTTATGTATGACATTAACATGTGAATGTAATGTCCATAAAACTAATAAAAACTGTTGCTTTTCTCTCAACATTGGCTTGCTTTTGTAAATAAACAGCATCAACACATCTGCAGCAGAACACATCCTCCAGAAATGATTTCCCATCAGGTCCACTGCACTGACGTTTTAGGGTAAGACACAGCGTTTTGAACAAACCAAAACATTAGCATCAATTCTAACCAGTTATCAATGATGCATCACTGACATTTAGGTGGAAAATGTTCAAAGTAACAACTTTATTCCTTGAGCTTTTATTCAGGATTACTAATATTCTTGCTTTTAACACATTATCTGCTAATGGAAAGTTGTATTAAACTAGAAAATGCATGAAGACATTTTGAAGCGTGCAGCCACTCCCCGAAACCCAGTCATTTGGGAATTATCTTTGTGACGATCCAAGCTGAGATAAAACACCTACATTTTAATTTAGAAAGTGTATAAGAAGAAATGTTGAGAGAACCCAGATTAACAGCGATGTTAAAACTGCTGCCAGTGGCTCATTAGGGTCACCATGGTAACCACAAACCCGTGTCTCACTCCCTGACAGCTGTCTTAATGAATCAGGTGGCCATAAACCGAGTAGAAATGAATTAAAGTTTGTGGGAGTAAGAGGAGTTTGTTTAGACAGCTCAGAGGTTAAAGTGTATGACATCATCGCTCTAAAATAAACTTTCTGTGGTAAAAACTCATAAAATCAAATTTTTAATCGTGTAAAAATCATCAAAAACACCAAAATACCAGTTCAGTTCTGTAAAGTCCATCTTTTTGTGACCTGTTTAAACACAGAATGACGTCTGTTGGAAAGTCTACCTGAGCTTTAGCTAACGGGGCGGCTGTTCTCACCTGCTTCGCCTCAGTCCCCACCGTTGTATCTGTGGAAATGCATCCATCCACATCATAAAATAAAAAAATAAAAACACCATCCACAATCAAGCCAAATGTTTAGAATTTTTAGAAAATATTTTGGGTTATATCTCCTCCAAAACTGCAGGGGGCGCTACAAACCAGAAATCATGACGGAAACCGAGAACGAATGGACTAATAGCAGGTCATGCTTCACAACTCCTATCTGTGACTTCATTTATTAACTGAAGAAAGTCCTGTTTGTTTTTATAAACATGACTGACTTTGAGATGTAAACCAAGGTTATCCACATCTCCTCTAAACTTCCTGCTAATTCGTCCCCAAAGCCTGAACATCTGCTCAGTCATATCCAAGTCCCCACAGGCCGCTTTACGACACAAGTCCTCGACATAATCTCAACACGCTGCAGCACTCAGCTTTTACTGGACTGAAACGCTCCCCGTCAGCAGAGGTGGTGCTGCTGCTGTGTTTAATGCTTTACTGCTCGTTCCTGACTAACTATCTCTGCTGAACGTCATCTCAAAGCTGTTTTTTTGTAATAACTTCAGAATAAAATCAAGCAACGCAGACAAAAACATGAAGTGATCACAGGAATCCTTTATTTTTTTCTACTAAAATACACATTTCATGCAGATTGTGTCACTTTACCACAACAGTTAATGGAACCACACAACTAAACTAGTGCAGGACCAACTTTGAGGCATTTTTGACCCCAAAAAAAGGCAAAAAAGGACATTAAAGTCAGAACAGTTACGGATATGTGCAAACTCCAAGTGGCTTTTAAAAAACAGTCTTCCTCTGCTGCATGCTTTGGTTCATCCAGCAGAAAGCTTATGGTAACTGGTCAGTCCTTTCAAAATACTGTGAAGAAATACTCACAAAATACTCCTAAAGCTGCTAGGAATACATGAAAATAAACACAATGTTGAGTGCAGAATAAAACTCTGTGAACAGGTTGGTTAATATAAAACCTGACATTATTAAAGAAAAGATTTACACTAGAACCACCAAAGTGGGTCACTGTGACCCCCTGCTGATCCCACCTCAAAAACTCTTCAAAAGTACTTTTAGAGTGGCAGGATTTTGTTACCTATCAAAGTATTTTTAATTATTAACAGATTTTAAATAAATAACTTACAAAAGCTGAACATAAAACCAACTAAAATCATCAGTTTGGGCAGGAAAGGTTTTTACAAGAATAAATAAAAGATAATCACAAACATGACAGAATCACTAAACATGCTCCATGTCAACAGTTTAATTTACTAAGATTTAAAAACACCACGTTGAAGGAAGGTAAAATATATCGGATCTCCAACCAGCGCTGGTGCAACAGCCTCCCACCGTTTAATTTATAACCAAACCTCTTCAACCTGAAGTCTTCTGCTATGGTTTATGTTGGAAAAATCTAAAGATGCACCATTCTGCTACAGGACAGGATGCTGTTTGGACTGGTTTGACTCTATTCTGCTGTTTCTGGGAGAATAAGTGATCTATCAAAGTGCTCTGCAGCAATTATCTATCAAATATTCCATACAGCAAAAAAATACGCTGATAGGTTATCCTGTCACAGCAACAGTGGCCTAGGAGGATGAAGGTAACAACTCAGTTTTAGGAAAAGTCATGAATTCTGAGTCACATCTGGTAAATTTAAGAGATTTACAAAGAACTGAAAAATTATAAAGGGGGTAAAATTGACCCATGGCGGTTCTAGAGTAAAAAGGATTATTTAACCATTTAAAAATGTGTTTCTGTGTAAAAGTAATAATTCCTGTCTGACCTGTTAGCTTCATGAACGGCCAAAGTTCAGAGTTTTGATCTGAGGAGCCTGATGAGCTAACGGCTAATCAGAGCGCAGCCAAGACCAGAAAATCTAGCTGTAGGTTCAAAACAGTCACAAAAATATATCAGTGACTCACGCAGTGCTGTTTTACAAACCTTTACCCTCAATTTTCATCACATTTACAAGCATAAATAACACCAGTGACAGCAAAATGTAGCACTTCTGCTGCATCCAGGAGTCAAGTCCGACGGAAATCTGTTTATAGTCTGGCAGAAAAAATATATATAATACAAAACTGACTGCAGTGTAACGGTTAATAAACTAATAATCACATTAACCGCTGTGAAGTTTAAAAGGCTGGAGCTGTTTTAAGACAGCAGCCATTAAGGTCGGGTCCACTCCAACACTCAGAGTGAAATGCTGCCGTCTGCAGAAACACACTGTATATGATAAAGTCCACTTTGTTCCTGTCAACGACTTTAACACAAACACCAGAGTTAAAGGCTGTCCACACCAAGAACTATCACTAGAGCAAAGATCAATAATCAATATCAGGTATTCAGCTTTAGGTAAACCAGCGACATCACACCAGTATAAGTCATCTCCTTAACGATGCTTTAGGAAAAACATTTCCTCTGAAATGAGTAGATTTAGGCTTATTGACGAACAACATCATACATGAAGAGATTTAGGATTGTGGTGATGGTTCTCGATGTGGCCAGGCCCTTAGCCCAGGAGATCCACAGAGTTCTATACTAGGAAACACCTTTTAACAATGCTTATTCTAGGCAACAGGATTACCCAACATTGTGGACATGTGCAGCGGTGTGCATGCAGGTAACAACCAGATCTATCTATATCTACGGAGCCAGATGAAACCCAACACTACGAGCTTCTTTAAAGGGCCTGTAAATTTCTCACATTAGACACAACTCAAGTTTTACATTTGTTCCTAGACGCCTCAGAAACACAATCTAAGCATACAGCTAATCTGTGAGCTATTTGTGACCATCATTACAATAAAAGAACCTATAGATTCTTATCAGGAAACTCGAGTAGTTTAGAGAAAATCTAAGAGCGCAGCAGCGAGAACTCAGCAGGAGGGGGAGCACATTTCTCAGGTTTTAGCCTCTCTTTGACGGCCCCCTGGAAATTCCAGAAAGGGATTTAAAATCTTTTGTACTCGCATACAAAGCCCTTCAGAATCATATCACATCTAATAATGACCTCACAGTACAGGATCAGGACTGGTTCCTACCATTTAAACCACAAGAGGCTTTAGGAGCTCATGGATGTTGATCAGTTTTAAATGTTTTTCAGTTTTTCTGACTGATTTATGGCACTCACTGTGACCTATACTGACAGGCTGCTGCACAGCCTGGGTATAAACAACACAGAAGAAGGCATATGTGAAATAAAGTACACTAAAAGTAAAAAAGGGAACTCTGCGCTCTACATTAAAAGGCATGTATGATCGTCGTATGAAAATAAAGAGGTAGGCTGATTCTCTCCTCTGCTCAGGAAAGACTGACAGTTCAATAAGATGCAGGAACGCCTATGAAGTGCTAATCAAACGTGCAACACACAAAGCCGGTTTAAAAAAAGGACAATCCAACACAGCATGCTTAAAATCAACCAGCTATCCTATTAAAAATTGTTGTTTTTTACATATAGACATTTGCATAATAATACTTACTGTAATTTACTTGTGTGAACAATGAGACGAGAAAACACGTGCATGCAATAACATCTCCAGAATGTAGAACAATAATAAACACAGACAAATGTACCTGCACAGCATTTCATGTGGCTTTTGTTTTTGTTTTTTTGTGTGTGTGCAGGATAAAGTAATGAGAGCTTTAAAACCTCCTCCATTCAGAGCATCTTCTTGTCTTTCTTGCCGCCCGTCTGCATGACATCATTGAGGGAAAACGTCGTGAACGCAATCTGCTCTAGTTCGCTTTCCTTCCCGCACTCCATCAGGCAGGAAAACTGATCCTTGTCCACGTTGTAAGCCAGGTCAGAGTAGCCGCTGGGGCCCCTGTGGATGATCCTCGGCTTGTCCCATCCAGACGAGTGCAGGGGCGACCGGTTCAAATACACCCCCATGTCCCGTCGGCTGGACTTGTTGGTCGGGTGCATGAAGAGGAGCCAGGTTTGGGTGTCCGGCGATAAGAGGGACGTACCGCAGGCTTTGCTTTCAGCGTCGTCGTTGGGGACGAATTCAGGCGCGGGGAAGCCGATGACGCTGCCCTGGCAACCAGAAGGTTGTTCGACCAGCTCCGAAGCCATGTGGGGCTTATCGAAGTAGACGCCGCTGTTTTCACTCAGGGCCTCACATCGGTGGCCCCCACTGTGACGAGCGTTGCAGTAAAGGTGACTCCTGCCCTCGTGGTCTATAATCTCTGCCATCTCACACTCGCATGACTTCTTTAGGAGCATTTTGCCTATGTGCCATGTATGTCCAAAGTCCTCGCTGTAAACTGTGAGTGCACGTGGGTACACTGTAAAGGGAACAGGGAAGGAGCAGCATCTATATGGGACATAATAGGCGTAAGCAGGGATGATCAATCTACCATTCTCTAGCTGAACGCCGTGGCCAGGGCCCACACCAAATGTGGCCCACTTGTGGACAGCCTCCCCGATCACGCTCTCAGTCAAGTCCGTCGTGTTGCTCCAGGTCTGCCCGTCATCGCTGCTACTAACATAGCAGAGGCGGGTCTTGTTCTTACCTGTGAGGATCTGCTTAATCTCTGTGGTGTTTCCTAAAACACAGATGAAAAACAGAAACAGCGTTCTGCTGTTTTTCTCATACACCGGGCAGGGATTCATGGTGCGGTAGTTTGGTAGAGATGCAGCTGAAAGCTCCTGACTGGACAACCACTGGAGAGGAAAATAACACAATATTTAATCAGAGCATAATAATGTTGGAAGGTGGTAATGTTAAAACAGGGGTGTATGCAATAACCTGAACAGATCCATCCTCTTTCAGCAGACCTCTTCTCATAACCAGAATTTTGGCATCATGGTCACAAGATGAAGTTCTTCTCTCTGCGAAGGCGAGGAAGGTGTGACAGTGCCTCAGGTAGAGCAGAGCAGGAATCCTGTATGTGATCCCACTGGACTCCCTCTCAAACAAAGTTGTTTTGGCTGGTTCCTCTCCGCTGACACTCTTTGATGCTCTGTTTCCCATGGTGGATGAGACTTCCTGGTATATTACACATACATGACCAGCCTTACTTTATTTGATAATCCTGCTGGAACAACCTTTACAGCTCAGACCGACAGAGTTCACACTTCAGTAGCTTCTCATAAACACAGACGGTGTCTACCGCGGGTCCAGCCCGGCCCTTACCTTTAGCCGACCGTCACCCTGGACCCGCTCTAGCCTCGGTTCGACATCACTGCGTCCACCTGAATGAGAAACCAGGGACATCTGACGTTCACGACACTGATGCTGGAGGTTCTTCAGAAACGAAGACAGCACCGAAACGAGAGAGAAATTCTCTCTCGCTTCCGTGTTCGTCTCAACTCGACGCTAATTTGACCGGAACGACATATTTATATCCTTCTCGTGAGCTAAACAGATAATATAAAGCCATTTTTGAATGCTAAATTGTATTAAAGAGTATCCACATACCAACACATATAAAAATTCGATTTTGAAAATGTATATAACAGCATTTATCGCCTGTTTGCGTTGGGTTAGCATGGAAATGCTTTGTCTTGTTGTAGCAATAACTCTTTGATTTGCGACACTTTCCGCCCTGTGGTGTGTTAACATCTTTACCGCCACCTGCTGGGCAGGAGGAGAGGCTCTCGCCTTACATGCTGTTGCTAGGATACGGAGCGCGAGCACACAGCAGCGAGCTGTCACTAAAATTGAACAGCTTGCATGAAAAGTTGTCTGGTGATGATAAACGGAGTGGAAACGGGATGAATTCAACGTTTCACAAATTCGATCATGGCCAGAGGTTTCTAGCCAGCTCATTTCAAACCAGGAGAAGAGCCAGGTCCGAGCGACGGACGGACGAAGGTCGGTTAAAAATGAAGCAGCGACGACAACATGTTTACAAAGTGGCAAAGGTTGTTCCATAAAGCTGCTATATGCATGCAAGCAAGGATAAATAAAGCTACTGTCAGCTGCTAAAATACACACATCAGCTACAAATTTACACATACTTTATCTTTTAATGCAGGTCATTTATTTGTATTATTAAATTAAAATATGAACATATTAAATTACTGCCTAGAGTCCTATTTTTGGTAGAGTTGTACATTTGTTGCTATTAAAGTCTGATTATTATTAATATTAATAATATTATTATTATCATTGTTGTTGTTAATATAATAATAATACAAATTGAGAATTATATATATATACACATATATAAATCAATTATTATTATTATTATTAACAACAACAATAATAATATTAATAATTATTATATACATATATATACTGATAACATTTTCTTATTTCACCTCCTGTTTTGTGTACATTTTTAATTTCTCCTAGCTACAGTAGGACCTCATTAACATATAAAGTAAACATTGTTTTGGAACAATTTAAAAGTTCTTATTTTATTCTTATTTTTACCTAAATTTGATGATGTAAAACTTTAAAATGGCACTAATTCCAAATGTTAAACATAAATAACTTCTGTGTTTTACGTGCTGTTAGTTTAATCCACAAGCCAGTCTGATTAGATGAGTTTCATTGTGAGAAACTATTTAGGGTAATAACTATTTATTAATATTTGTGCAGCTTTTAGCGTGTTCCAGCTTTTTGCACACATGAACGTTTGTGTTTTGCTGCAGGAGCCAGTCGTCGCTTTATGGCTTCTAGAAAAGGAGAACAGGAGAAAATCAGGGAACTTCACAGAAAACTAAAGGCCACTAACGAGGCTCCTCATGAATTCACATTAGATGGACCGTTCTTGGTAAGAATTATAAGTATGAACTCATCTGTAGCATGAAAACAGCTGAATGACTGGTGAGTTTGTGTTACAGCTGCAGTCACATTGTGTTGATGAACCATCTCAGCTTTGCTTAGTCAGCGTCACTGGGCAGAGACTGGGTTCTGTAAGGAATTAACCCGTTTTCTTTATCCATCTTTAATCTATGAGTGAACATGATTCAACACGTCTCTCTTTATGTGCACAGCTCAACCCAGAAGAGCTGAAGGAGTTTAAAAATGTCGCTTACATCGACGCATCCATCAACTCCCTCCCTTTAGGTGATTCTTTTTATTTATCTGCTGATTTTCTGCCTGGTGCTGCATCTGAAACACGCCACTGTTCTCTGCAGGATCTTTCAGCTGCTTCACGTCTTTGAGGGAACTCAATCTGACTTTAAATGGGATTTGTAACCTGACATTTTTTGGTGCTGATTTCCCTCATCTACAGGTAAAAACATTCACGTGATTTTAAGCAGAACAGTCAGTCTTCTTGTTTTTAATAAAGTGCTATAACTCTTCCAGGTTTTAGATTTGTCCTACAACAGCGTGTCAGCTGAGGACACGGTCTCCCTCAGTCGACTCCCACGTCTTCTAACCCTTCATCTGACTGGAAATCAGCTTCATAGTCTTCCTCTTCAGTTTGGTTCTTCTCAACTCGGCCATGCTCAGCTGTAAGTAGCTCAGACAAATCAGCTTTTCTGGTTTATTACAATCATCTCCAACATATTTGGTTTTCTTGTTAACAGATGAAACTAAATCATTTCTTTTGAATCCAGCTCCTCATATGAATCCTGGACTAATTGTTTTCTAATAAAATAATTTAAAAACAATGAAACATTGTTCAGCAGCTCTGAAGATTTCAATCATTAATTTCTCAAAACATTGCAACTTTTTAAAAAATAACAAAACAGGTCAATTTTGGGGTCTTATGTTTTGCGTCAGTCTTCAAACTGGCCAGAAGAGGGCGCACAAGTGCTCCAACTCTCCTGTTGTGTGAAGTGAAAGTGACCTCCAGCTTCACTGCAGAGCAGGAAGTCCTCCAGTGTTTAAAAATGAAATGTGAATTGTGCAGTTTATATAAATGTGTGTGTGTGTGTGTGTGTGTGTGTGTGTGTGTGTGTGTGTGTGTGTGTGTGTGTGTGTGTGTGTGTGTGTGTGTGTGTGTGTGTGTGTGTGTGTGTGTGCAGGTCGTCTGAAGAGGAAGCCAAACAGTTTGAAGCTCTTGAAGTCCTGATGCTTGATGATAACAAACTGTCCTCTGAAGTCTTCTACAGTCTGACGAATCTCAAGAGGTCTTTAAGTTGTTTCAGGTTTACTGAGACTCGACACAGAATCCAGTCATAAAATATTTATTTTGTCTTTTTCAGGCTTAAGACTTTAAACCTGCAGGGGAACCGTATTTCTGAAATCCCACCAGTGAGGAGGAGGTCAAAACCCGGACAGCTCCCTGCAGCAGAGCGAGAAGATGAGGGTAAACGCTCAAGTACTTTAATGGCTGCTCAGCATTCTCAGAAACCTACTAGTATTTAGTTTCTACTCTGTGATTCAGCTCGCGCTGAGACAGACGCTGATGTTCAAAAACGTCTGAAGATAATTGAGACCTTCCACTCAGTCTGCTGGGAGACGGACCAGAGAGGATCCTCTCTGCCTCTTCCTGAGCTTCAGCATCTAAACCTGGCTGACAACAAGGTACACGACTCTACTTTAAACATGGCAGTAATACTACATAATACAGCCGGGTACTTACCAGGTACTTACAGGATACATAATGGGTACTTACAGGGTATGTATAGAGTGCTAACTGGTTCCAAGTACTTAAAGAGTACAAACCAGGCACTTACGGGGTAAGTATAGACTACTTACAGGGTACAAGCCATGTACTTACAGGGTACTTTTAGGGTATTTACCTGTTACAAACCAGGTACCTACAGGTAGAGTACTTACAGCGTATGAACCAGGTACTTACATAGTATTTACAGGGTGCAGAAGGTACTTACAGTGTACTTATAGAGTATTTACTGGGTACTTACAGGGAACAAACCAGGTACTATAAGGGGTATTTACAGGGTGCAAGTGTAGGAAAGTAAAGGGTAGTAACAAGTTATGCATACTATACTTACAGGTGTAAGTACAGTGTATGTACCCATGTAAGTTCAAAGTACTTACCCATTATGTTCCCCTGTAAGCAGCTGGTACACACTCTGTACTTACCTCCATATATTCTCCAGTAAATTCCCTGTTTGCACCCTATAAGTACTCAGTACTTACCATGTACATACTGGGTAACAAGTCACTTTAAAATACAGCTTGGTCCTAGTAAGTATCAATAAGTACTATATAAGTATATATACCAGATACTATGTATTCTGAACATACCAAGCCCTCCTGAACGTACCTACCGCTGTAAGTACCGCTCATAAGTGCAGAGCTATACTGTGTACTACTACTAAAAACTCCAGTACAGGAGAGACTGTTTTGTAATCAGATTACAGCAGAAGAAGCTCTGATTGGTGCAGCTCTTTTCCTGAAGCTTCGTGAGCTCGATGTTCACTCCAACCCTCTGATCACACTGACAGCAGGTACTGTAGGTCTCTCTTCTTAAAGATGGCTTCTTAAAGATGGAGTTCACTAATCACCTTCATGTGTTTGGACTCAGGACACGTGCCCTTATTGACCTTCTACCTCCAAAATCAACTTGGAATAAAGATCAACAGAAAGAGAGAGCAGGAGGTGGAGCGGCTCCTCCTGAAGGCGTCCGCTCATCCCAAACAGCAGGTTGTTTGGATTTAACTCAACAGTCTGAAGGGTTTCAATCATAAAGCAGAAATTCAGCTTTTGTTCTGATGTTTTCAAATCACAGGTGAAAAAAAGCATAAAGAGACCACTTCTGAAAGATGAAGTTTATCAGAAACAAACTCAGGATCACAAATGTGAAGAGAAGACCGACAGACTCCATCGAAACACTCACTTCTTTATCACTCAGGTAATTACACGTCAGTTTGAGGGAAAGAAAAACACCTGAATTAATCCAGATTTAGTTTTGTTTTTGTTTATCAGGCAGAGAATTGTCCCAAGCCTGAATTAGTTTCAGAAGACACAGCAGAGACCAAACAGAGAACCAGAACCAGTTCAGAATGCTACAGGCAGATCCTGGCCACCCAAACCAGCCCTGATGTGCTGAATAAGCCTGTTGGTGAGGGGAGATAAATGCACTTCCCCCTGCAGCTGTTTAATATGTTGGACATACGAAAGTCTGGCTATACATTTGCTCCCGTGGGGAATAGAGATGCTTTTCTTTTCTTTGAATAGGAATTCAGACAGCTGTTCGGATCTTAGAGCACGCTCTAAGGAATCTGAACGTCTACAGAGACTCCAAACCAAGACTTGATAGCATCCAGACACCGTACAGACGGAGGGAAAAAAGGGTTTGATATTTTGCCAGACAAAATGGGTTTTGCACGCACATTGCTGCCTTCAAACTCCAATAAATCACGCCATGTTATTACCTTCCTATTTTTTCTGGGCGCAGATAAAGGAGCTGCCGCCTTTGAGACCAATAAAGCGTCCGGATCCAAGGGTTGACGAGCTGGTGAAGGAAACGAAGGAGAGGAAAACGATAAAAGTAGTCTCCTTAGGTCTGCGCCTGGCTTCTATCTGTAATCACCGCCAGCTAATTACAAACCTGACTTTCTCTTTTGTTTCCTGTAACAGACAGAGCTCTGGACAACAGGCTGGATTGTGGGGAGGCTCGTTCCCTGCTGAGGGACCTGATGATAAAACACAAGATGGTCCACCAGAAGGCCTTTGATCAGTCTGACCCAAACAGAACCCATCACCCAGCTCTGTAGGTACTTCATCAGGAAGCTAGAGGGACTGGATTTGAAAAGAACATTAATTTAAAGACAAAGACTGGATCCTTGGATCAATACTTCTTGGATCATAACTGTGGTGTGGAAGGCCTTTAGTCATCATGTTTTCTTTAACATTACTGAGTTCCTGAGACTCGAGCCGATGAGGAAGTGTGTGACCGGGTGGCATCTGCAGAAAATACATCTCTGTCTCTCGCTGGGAGTGTGACAGTTTGGAGCAGCTGCACCATCAGCAACATTAACATCACATGCTAGAAGATGTTGGAGCGATGTGTGCTTTAGTATTCTATTACATTTAAAAATGAGCTCATTTATTTAGATTTTCTTCACTCTTTCATACTTTTGAATCGTCTCACCCAAGAGAAAATACACACGTTCATCTCCCGTTCTCTTGATAATTAGACTGTTCATTTCAGACTCAGTATTTCTAACTTCACATTTAAAAGGATGTAAAGTAACAGGATGATCATTGTGAATCACGTAGACACTACCCTTTAATTGAATTATCCATCATTTAGACAGGAACGCACGGAGCTGTGGTCGTCTGAGACTTTGACCAGACCTCCAGAATGATTTATGGTCCACATTAACAGAACCGTTCCAGTTTGGGTTCTGGAAACGAACTCTAACCTCCTGCTATGAGTCATATGACAGCAGGGCTCGCGTGTACTTATCTTACATTTCTGGTCATGTTCTGTTTTCACTGGGTTCCTGTTTGATTGCACAGGGCTGCCGCTCATATGATTTCCATTATCTGTGTTCGGAGCAGCTTGCAGATGTGGAATGCACATCGAGCCTCAGAGGGATAAATCAATCAGCATGAAGAGGTTTCATGCAGAGATTTTACATGTTTACATTCAGATCAGGAGATTTCTCTGCTTCTGTTTGTAAGGAATTAATAGCAATGCATGCAAATACATTTTATTCTTACAGCACCAAATGGTGTGCGTTACTTTAAAATGATATAAAAGGCTCAAAGATAAAATGTATCAAGTTAAAATAAAATAAACTGCAACGTTTATAACAATAGGAGCTTTCTGAACAAGTCCACAGAGTTAGGAGTTCCAGAGCGCAGGGAGCTAAAACTACAGACTTGTATGCTTTAGTTTTTAGTTTCTGATCTGGGGACACTTATTCCTTATCAGTCAAACTCAGGGTTTACTGAGTAAAATAAATATATTTACTATCACTGACATGGGATCAAATAAAACAGGAATTTCCATCTCAGCGCTGGAATTGAAGGCAAATAGGGCCTAGAACAGAACCCTGTGGAACACCAGATTAGATTTAGCAACAGAAACGCTTCTTTATGATAAATAAGAGGCAAAACAATCCAGAGATGAACCCATTCAGCATCTTAGGGTCTGTAGCTGCAGAGTAATCCACAGTCGAACATGGACGTAATGGGAGGGTGAAGGGGGCGTGTCCAGGGTTGCTGCAATCAAAGAACACATTTAATGCATCAGGAGATTCAGCTTGATATTTTGGTTTGCACAACCAGAGGAACTCTATCCAAACATTTTTCAAATACTCTAAATTTTCGGCCCAACAGGACCTGACATTAATGCACTGAGGATGATGTTTATCAAACCCACAAAAAGCAGTTTGTTGCAGCATATTTTATATTCATGATGACGTTTTTAGATCTTTTATAAGATGTTAAACTCGTCTGGTAAATTTTCCCATGTTGGCACTGATTAGTCATTTTGATTTGCATATAAATTGATGTGAACTGAACTGCTATTTTGCTGTGATTTGACTAAATAAATAAAGTGAAGTGAGCTGAATCTGAGTTTTCTGTCGCTGTCAGGCAAACACCTGGCCTTCAGTCTGGGGGACTGGCTGGCTTCTTTCCATCTTCAGGGGTAAATTTATTGGTGATGAGGGGACTGTGCCAAACGGTGCAGAGACACTCTGTTTTCCAGTCTGCTGGAGCTCAGCTCTGCTTGACTGACTTTTGTTTGTGGTGCAACACTGTCCCACTGAGATCGACGCCACAGGTACAAAAAAAACCCTGATGCCAAAATATCATTAAAACCCACAAGGTTTTATATTTTTATTTTACTGCTTTGACTCAACTAAAAGGATGTGATCATGACTGCTGCTCTCCCAGGGAGTCCTGGTATGATTCTGTCTGACAAGAGTGTTCAGAAGTGAAAACACTCCATGCTCTAATGGTTGCTCAAGAGAAGTGTTTTTTTTTTAATGCTGGAATTCTTTGATGCAACTAAAAGAAAAAAGATGCCTAAGAGATTGTAATAAATATTAAGTGTTCCACAGATTGGGGTAACGATCGTTCCTGCACAGCATCAGCATTTTATTTCAAACTTACAAAATGCTCAAATAAATCTTAAGGAACAAGTTTTCCTGCATGTTCACAAGAAAGAGGAAAGTAGTGAAAGTTAATTTTGATGTCTGTTTTTAACTTTTACTTCCAGTTAATTAGTAATAAATGCATCCAGTGTCTTTAGTTTGTTTAAACACGAGATGATTTTCCTGACACATTAAAGGCACACTATGCAGTTTTGGCTTGTTTTAGCACCCCCTAGTGTCCGTTTTAAATCACTGCTGTAAAAACGTTAGCATTGTTTCTGCTCAGAAATCTAACTGTTAAAATGTCTCCTCAGCCTTCATTGCTTTCTACTGGAGTGGCTGAGTGACTTTTCATTAACCCTGTAAAGAGTCATATTAGCACATACTGGCTCAAGGAAAAGATTTTAAAATATGATAAAGTTACATAGTGTGCCTTTAATGCACCTACATTTTGAATATATTGACTTAATAGTGGATTGTTTTACTAAATATGAATGAAAATTAGACGAACACTAACCACACACACAGACACTTTCCACAAGTAGACATAGTCTGATTTGGATTATGATTAGTGAATTCTTAATTTAACAAATGGGGTGATCATGTTTGTCACATCGGGCCAGGTTGGTTTGGATAGATATTTTTTTCTTTAGCTTTGTTTCAGTCTCAGACTGAGCTGGAAGAAAAAGCTCTGCAGAAAAGACGAGTTTTCATCGTATTCATGAAGGAACCTGCAGACTCAGCAGGATCAACTGTTCCAGAGCTTAGGTCTGATCACCTTCAGGTTTTAAATGAGGTTTCAGAACATCTAAGAGGAACTAGCTGGTTGACTGGAGCCCTCTAGTGTAGATGTTGAGAGGGTCACATTAATAAGATGGGGTCAAACCATTTGAGATGTTTAACTTGAGCAGTAAAACCTTTAAATCAACTCTAAAATGAGCATGGAGCAGGTGGAGGGAAGTCAGGACTGTGATCACATATCTAACCTGTTAGATGTAGACCTGGATATCATCAACAAAGAAATGCAAAGATATTTTCTAAAGCTGGACCACAAAGGAAATAGTAAAGACCTAACTAAGGACAGGAACAGACCTTAAATCCCCGCTCAGCTCCAAACATGTGATCCCACAGATTTAGTAAATATGGTTAAATACCTGTGTTTTTTAATCCCTCGCTCCAATAAACAAACTAAAAGTCTGCTCCTATAACATTGTTTTATCACCAGCGTTATTTTAATGCCTTGAGATTTTAACAGCACCATCATAAAGAACTTTATTATTGTCAATAAACTGAAGCTAATGAACAAAACTCACAAAAAGCTGATTTAAAATGCTTTTAACATCTGAGACAATCTGTGTGCTGGAGATTTACACCTGCTGGCAACACGCAAAAAAAAACTCCAGAGCATTGAGATTGATCTGAAGGCTGGAGAAGAAGGCGTCCTGCACACCCGACTGTGATTTATTTAGAAGGTTGTTGGCTCTAATGAGCATAAAACATCATTTAAAAAGTTTGTAAATCCAAGCCAGTGGAAAATCTGTCCTTTTTTACTTGTTTCATGGGCGCTTCCTCAAATCAACAGAAACTCTCTCCTTTCACCTTCGTACCATGAAAAGCTATAAACTGAAAACACATTTTTATCCACACTCTGGCTGATAAATCTGGCAGAGGGTTCAGGAAACTGTCCAAAAAACAAACAAAGCACACAACAACAAAAAAACAACAGAGAACAGGATGAAGAAAGGCATCCGTTGTTCTGGGTTTTATGAAGGCAGATCTTTTTGTTTCACATCTGGAGCGGCCGGCGCAGCAATCAGGCCTCAGAGATGTTTAGGTAAGATCGGACCGCAGTCGAGCTTTGAGAATAACCCCGTGGAGACTCGGACACCAGATTTGGCTGGAGAAGAATGGCCTCAAATACCTCGTCAACACTCCTCATTACCAAAGTGCCAAATGAGTTCACTGCAGACTGAACCCATTCATTACTTCTCTTGATGGACAATTGAACTGTAACACTCTTATCGTGTAATTTCTGGAGAGGCTCTGGCACACATCTGAAAGGAGCCTGTTAGTAATTACAGACCCAAACTGTGAAGTTGTCCATCTTGTCTGCTGACTCAGCTGATCTGAGGGGAGGACATGCATCCTGCTATCAGCCATCTTAACTAATGACAGGGAAGTGTTTTGATGATAAACTCAAGGGTTGTGCTCAGCACTTTTATCAGTTATGAAATCAAACACATCCATCAGATTTAATTAAATTAACACAATGTGGCTCTCTTTGAATCCAAAAACCTTAAACAGAGCATGCAGTCTGCAGGAAACAACATGCTCCTACAGATTTTGGATCTAAAACTCAGCTGCAAGACTGTGATTAATGCAGAACTATAAGCAACAAATCTGGAGTAAATGTCTTGTCATACCGGAATTTTCCCCAATTATCCCAGAATAGTATTGTGTAAATAAAAAAAAAAACAACATAAAAGCATCGTCACCCCAAACGTTTTCTTGACTTCTCACTAAATCTGGGCAGCAGGGTGGAGTGCAAACACACAGAGAGCTGACCGGACCGGCTGAGTGATTTATACCCACTGACTGCCCCCAGCTGTTACAATAGCCAGAGCCAAGACTGAGCTGTAGCTGAATTATTCAGACATCTACTGATGGGACTTCCAACAGAATGTCAGATAAAGAGGTAAAAACATGAACTTTCCTCTGTTCGAATGACCTCAGAATGGTCATTTCAGTTGGAGGCTGTCATCTGTTGTTGGCAGCATCAAAACAAAACTCTCCCTTTCTCACACTTGAGTCTGGAAGGGAAACACAGGTCCAGCAGCAAACACAAACACGCCATGACCTTTAATGAAGGCACACAAGGGAAGTGCGTCATTTTCAAAATATTAGTTCATGCCTTCAGTGAGAGACTGGATGGAGCTGTCTGGAGCAAAGTGTGAAACAAACACAATGGGTCATTGTCTGAAGGGAGCGGACCGAGAGGAAGGGAGAGAGAGGGAGAGAAAGAGAGGGAGAGGGAGAGAGAGAGAGGGAGAGAGGGAGAGAGAGGGAGAGAAAGAGAGGGAGAGGGAGAGAGAGGGAGAGTGTGCTCACAGAGGAGGGAAGAGTCCTGATCTGTGGCTGCACACTGACTGACTCATGGAAAACACAGCTATCATTTGACACCTGTTGACCTGCAGAAAGCTGCTCAGTGCTGCTGCTCCAGCAGATCAGGGTCACATGACCAGGCTGCACCTTCCACAAGACACTTTAGTTCATGTCTTTAGAGAACAAGTTGCCTTCTTTAGTTTTTGGCCTTTTAACAGCTCAGCCAGCCACCAGATGATAAAAATGGAAAAACTGAACAATGTTTTGTGAAAGATCTCAGGATGGTTTGGTGGTTTATTGTTTGAGAATACGTGTCTGTATTTACTCCTGGCCTCTGAGCAGGTCAGGTTTTAAATTCTGGAATTGAAACAGAAATAGAAAATAAAACTGTGCTATAGCTTTAAGGCAAATTCATTAAAAATATGTTATGTGACTTTTGCAGCATTTGGGTTATCTAAATAAAGAAAATGTGTTTATTATTTATATTATTATTCATTATTTCTAACTGGATAATGGTAAATGTGTACATTTACATTTATTATAAATTGACTTAATGTCAGACTCCAGTCCTGCAGGGCCGATATCCAGCATGTAGACTGGTCTCAGCTCCATCACCTGATTGACCTGAAGAGGTTTCTGTAGAACTGGAGGAAATGCTGAAGAGTTGGATCAGGATAAACACTAAAACCTGTAGGCCAGCATGGACCAGAGTTAGGCACCCTGGACTTTAGAGTAATTATTTAGTCTTTGTGCTTCATCCTCCACTTTATGCATCGTCATCAGTATGTTTTTTTAATTTTTTTTTTCATTTTAGTAGGCTGGATTAACTGTTCTTTGCTGCTGTTGGTAACATTGGCCCTATTCACCTGTAGACCCTTTACCAGAGAGCGTGTATGGGAGCAGGTTTTTAATGAAAGTACTAATCCTAATACTCCATCCAGGTGCTTTAAGACCTCACCAAGGGGCCAAGATACTTTAATGCCGTTTATCTATACGACTACTTTGTTAGATTAAGTCTGTTTCTATCGTGTCCTGCTTTGTTTTTGTTACTTCTACGGTTCTTTTTTAGATTTTGGTCTATCTGGAACATATCTGGAATGACATTAAAATGACTCTTGAATCGTGGAGTTTGCCAGACTTTCCTGACATCCTCAAACATCTGTTGCTTTAAAATGGTTTGATGTAGCAGTGATAATTATAGTGACTGTCTTCAAATGCTTTAAATAATCGGATAGTTTCATAAATTTATCTTCCTTTGCTATTTTTACCTGTTTCAACAGAAAGCACTTTTCTTTGAAGCTGATAATATTTCATCTCCATGATAAAACCCTTTATCTGGACCATTAAAGCCGTTTGTCAGGAGCTTTCAGGCGAGCATGAAGACTCACTCTGACTGAGATGCATCCTCTCGCTGTGTGAATTAAGGTGAGTGGAGAAAGGAATACTCAGAAAAGTCAAATACTGCATGTTTAATGTTTGATCCCCAGGTTTTCATGGCTGGGAGAACAGTCACATTCAGCAATAATCTGAACTCCAGGCTGTAAAAAGACAAGAGACGAAAACAACTCAGAGAATTCAGCTGCAGAAACACAGAAACACCATATCTACATTTGACATTTTAAAAAAAACAGGTTTAAAAGGTTTTTCTTTATCAAAATAAAGTTTTTTCATCCTACTTGTTACTTGATGACAGAAGTAAAATGTTTATACATATTAAACATAAACAACCTGCAGACTTTACATAAGGTGACAACTCGTTTTATTATGTTGATGCACATCTCATCCCTAAACTTCAGACCCCAGAATGTTATTTATCATAAAATAAATACCCATAATGCTACAGTCTACACCCCCCCCACTCCGATCAACCTCACGACCACCTGGTCCTCCTGGATTGGCTCCACTAGAAGCAGCAGATCGATTCAAACATCAAAAACATCCAGTTGGACTCAAATCTGGAGACGTTTCTGTGAAACCATTCCTGAACCTTCAAAAATGTTTGAAGTGCCGTTTGGACGACGTTCAGGAGTAAAAGTTTCCCTGTGAACCTGCAGGTTATAATCACCATGAACCTTTTCTCCCTGGAGCCTAACCCTCCAACACTCCTTCCAGGTCTGATTTCACCTGTCTGTGGTTATAATGTTATGGCTGACTGGCATTCTAAACGAGATGACCTGTCCTCTTTCATCGTCATTTGTTCTTGTTTCCATCCTATTCAACCAAAAGGCATTTAATTGATTCCAAATACAGTTAAAAACCAACAACAATAGAAAGAGGAATGTGAAGATTAAAAGAACGTGATGGATGATGATACATCAAATAAGATGTGAATAAGAACTTCCACTTGCGCTGTTTAAACTGAGTGTGTGTTTGTTGTGTAGTGCTGTTGGTGGCGGTGGTGGGGGGGGGGTTAGGGTGAACACAGGCTCTCCGTTTGTTTGGGGTTTAGGAAAGTCATGATCTCCTGAACGCCGTCTTCACACACTGTGGTCCGAGGAGCTTTACTTAGGTTTTCAATTTCCTCTTTAAATCTTTTCCACAGTTCTGGAAAACAAACAAACAAAAAAGATTCATGTCAATATGAAACAAACACATAGGAAGTCAAATAAACCCCCCAAAATCTTCAGGATTTCAAAGGTGACAAATTAATTCTGAACTCTGAGTCTTTATAGTTCATGCTTGTAAATCTGGTCTCGTTCCACTTATCTGAGTCCACTCTGTCGTCTACTCAACCACTTCCACCAGCTTTTCTGGTTAGAAATCCATCCTGAGGTCTCCTCCAAGCAGGACATGCTCTAGAAACATCCCCTGGGAGACATCCTGACCAAATACACAACCCCCTCAGCTGGCTCCTCTCAGGAGGAGCAGCGGCTCTACTCTGTCCCTCTCAGGTCTCTGAGCCCGGCCACTCTGCATGATCTCATTCTGTCATTACCCAGAGCTCATGACCATAGGTGAGGGTTGAGTCAATGGTGGGCAAAAAACGACCTGCATGGCAGAGTTTCAAGTTGAAAACCACTGAGCTAAAGGAACAGAGAGGCTCGTCTCAGTTTGGACAGAAAACATCTTGATGATCTCCAAGACCTTTTGAAAATCCTCTGTGGACTGACGAGACAAAAGTTGAACTTGTCAGAAGGCGTGTGTCCCGTTACAGCTGGTGTAAAAGTAACAGCACTTCAGAAAAGGAACCTCACACCAACAGTAAACATGGTGGTGGTTTGGGCTGCCTCAGGACCTGGAGGACCTTCTGTGGTAATGGAACCATGGATTCTGTCTATCAGAACATCCTGAAGGAGAACGTCCATCTGTTCCTGACCTCAAGCTGAAGCTCACTTTGGTTCAGCAGCAGGACGATGACCCACACCACAGCAGCAGGTCCACCTCTGAACGGCTTCAGGAAACCTTCTCTGAGCTTCTCATCCTGACCCTTAGTCCAACCACTCTGCAGAGAACGCTCACTTCAGCTGAACGAGTCACCTCCTTATCAGGAGAGGGTTGAAGGTACTATGACCTCAGATACTGTCCCTCGCCCTGAAGTCAGTTCTGAGGGAGAGGCTCACTGGCCAGGCCTTTACCCATGGGGTCTGGTCTGATCCAGCTATGGGGCCACTCTCCTGTGGACTCACTACCCACTCCAAAGGGAACCGGTCCTTTGTGGATAGGTTGACAGTCCCAGGCCTTGGCAGTCTGAACCTCGGTGGCTGGTGTTTTAATAACTTTGTGTGTCCTGATGTCTTACTACGATATTTTTCCATTATTTGTCACCCTTTTAAATTTAAACGCATCATAACAGAATTTTTAAACCACACCTTCATCCACTGTCGTGAGAAGTCTGTAATTTTCTGGATGATCTGTCAAATCTTTCCTGTGAATGCTACCGATCTCCATTATCTGTAAAGCACCTGTACAAAGACATAAAAGCACAACAGCAGGTTCAACGAAGCACTCTGAATTATTCTATTCATCTGAACAGCATTCTGTAAATATACTGGCTCTGTTAAATAAACATTGCAAAACTAATGAAAACTTAACATCATTTTGTAAAATGGTAATATTAATTTAATCTACAATGAGATGGGCTGGTGTTGGCGTCGGTTGTGATATTCTTCTGATCCAGCTGCTGATAGGACAGCTGACTAAAACGTGATCTTTTTAAATCGATGCATCCCTCAGGATACGTCCTCTCACCGTCTACCGTGTTCCACACTTGCACTTCGACCTCAGCCGTACTTTGTCGTTCAACAGCAATGATCCGAACTGTGTTTGATGAATCCGTTTTCAAAGATGATTCCATTTTATACACCAGGAGGTTGTGTTTATACCCAGAGTAGCACTGGGTCTGATTAATGTCAGCTCTACTTTCTGAAGAGAAACAGAAAAAGTGACAGTTTCATGTTTTCTCATGAGCAAAAATGTCTCCTCGAGTCAGCAGGTCACACTCGGCTACCTGGACACGTCTTGCAGCATTTTCCTGCTGGTTTGACGGGATGTTTGCACGGGAACTGGCTGGGACATGTGATGCGTTTGCAGTCCTGGAGGCCATCGATACAAGTGCAAAGGATGCATTCCAGGACCTTCCCCAAAACTGGATGCCACATGTCTCCATGAGAATATGTCTTGCCATTGTATAAACACACTGAGAGAAATGGGAAACATATGAGCATACGGAAACCATCGTAAATGTGTGAGGAACGTGCCCCATAAAATTAAAAACCTGTAAATGATCTTTGTGTTTGGGTAAAGTCTCACCTCTCTGGTGTTTCCTCTGCAGCAGGAACTTCACAGTGGTCTCTGACGCTCCACGGAGGTTGAGCCTGCTGAGGCTCAGGCCTCTGGAGGAGTTCTTTGTCCTGGGTGGGGCGACTCGGTCGGACCGCGCCCTGCTCTGCTCTGCAGAGCACTGGTCAACAGAATGCCTCTGGTGCAAAAACACATTTAATAAGACACTTACTCATCTGTTCTATATTATTGTCTCTGCATGCTTTTGCTTTATGGTTGTTTGGAAATAAGGAAGGTCGGAATGTTCCAAAGATCTTAAGATAATTCAGGTCTTTGTTTTGGATCATTACAGAAACATTACAGAAATAAATAAAAAAACAAGTGAAGCTGATTAAATGAGCCAAAGGACCCTGATAGAAAACCTGCCTCCTTCCAGTGAGATTCAAACCCAGTTCAAATCTGCAACGTTTACATCTCCCAAGATGAAAAATCAGTGATAACATACAACTCCTCTGTTCAGTTGTTGGTTTCCATCCTCAGCTGACGATGACCCACTGATGCCCAGATCTAAGAGAGAAGATCAAAAGGTTAAAGGTCAAACATATGACAGTGACAGTCATTCAGATTCTGATGTTTACTCTAAATTAATTAATTTGATGCCAGTTTTATTCATATCAAGCATTTTTAATTACCAGCTGAGCTCTGAATGCTGTTTTTGATTTGTTGTTTTTTCCATAAATAATATTTTTTGATTTGTTTGTAGATCAGATTTTTACTTGCTCTAACAGTGCTGTTTTCTAACGTTAACGCAGCCGTTTATTACGATGATAACGAGACGCTGATGATAAGCGCGAGCTCTTTGATGACTAAAATGAGCCGTGTGATTTTTCATTGGCGTGACGAGACGAAAACGTTGTGGAAGAGTATTTGCTGAACTCTTTTTGCTCTAACATGTGAACTCAATCCCTACCTCCGAACACAGCTTTTATTGTGGCGGGGTTGAACCCTTCCTTTATTAGTTCCAGGTGATCACTCTGCTGTCTCTGTGGCGGTGCTCTCTCATCTACTGTAATGGATATTTATTCAAAGAATCCTTCTTGACAGCTTGTGACAACCCTGATTGATTCCATATTGTGTCCTGATTTAATCAACTCCACAGTGAGTCGTTTGTTTTCTTTGTTTTATTAAAAATGTGGCGCTACGTTCACCCATTCAACCTGCCGATGAGCTAATGGCTAGGCTAACGAGCTTTAAGTCCTGATGAGTGATTTTATTCATTAAACAGCGACATGTCTTTGTTTTCATTATGGCCGAACATTAGACCAGTACTTCTAGTGTTGATTGAATACTTTGGTTATTGTAGTTTCATCCATTTTGGAGGTTTTTCATTACTTTTCCTGTTTGATGCCAAAACAGCCTATGGGACTTTTGAATTGATTGGTGTGAGTGATTCTAATTTCCAACTTATTGACCTAAATTACTTTGTTAAAGGATTAATAGTTTTTTCCAACTAAAACTGACTAAAACTATCACACATGACTAAATGTGACCAAAACTAATCAGCATTTGAGTCCAAATCACTAAAACCAAAGTGTCTGATAAAAACAACACTGATCTCTGAGACGGAAATGAAATAAAAGGCCTTTCTCTACTGGAGGACTTTACTACCTTTACACACCAAACAGCAGGTGTCTGGAACTGGAGCCGGTGAGGAACAAGTGATGGGTTGGCACGTTTTCAGAGCACAGAAGATGTTTCCACCCTGTGAGGGAGAAAAAGAACCACCATCCACAAACCATCACTTTAAAGAGTCAAGAATCACAATCAGTTTGTTCTGATGTGAAGAATAAAAACAATAAAAACATGAGATTATATATGAAAATAACAAAACATGATGTTATTTCTTCTTGTAGACTTATTATCAGTTGACTTCAGCTGCTGTGAGAAACTTTTACCCTCCAAAAACCAAATGACATTTAACGAAGTTCCTCCTCCCTTGATGTGACTGCAGCAGTTCTAATATAGAAGGCACAGCTGGTCTGTGTGCAGTAAAGCTGCAGTGTTCTCCAAAACAAAGCAGCACACACCTCAGATTTAATGACACCATTAACACTTTCATGCACCGAGAGGCTGCTTTAGTGTGTGTTGACACTAACATGCATTAACAGGTTCAAGCAGGTATTTCACTTTGAAATGTTCTGTTTAAATGTATGTGGTGACGTGCAGAGGCCCAAAAAACAATTACAGCTAAAAAAATGTCACTTCCACCACTTGGTAGAGAATATTCTAGACCCCATCTTAAAGAATGCACTTAATTTAACAGAAAGAAACAAATATATTAGATTAAATAAGTATAAAAGTGTGTATGTGTTTAAAAAATAATGTTAAACACTATTATTTTACCCTAATAATAATGTCATATATGCCCTCATTATTCCACTCAGCTCAGCTTTATTGATTTGACATTTTTCAAATGTGAACGTGACTCAAAAATCTTAATATTGTACATAAATAAGGTGTGAGATTTAAAAATCCCATATAAATCTAAAGTTAGGATTTGGTTTTTAGCCAAAATGTCATTTGTTATGTTCACCTCTAAAAACACCAGTTTCCCCCTCAAACAGAAACACATCATTTCATCAGATCTCTGATTGTTTGAATTGAAGCTACATGAGCCCACAAGACAAGTTTTTAAAAAATGGCCGCCTTTTCTTATTGAACTTCAAAGTGAAGAAAACTATTAGTGAGATTAATGAATGCTATGTTAAATACCACATTGTTTGTGTTTTGTTCATCATCATGTAATCAAATGGTTCAAATCCTGAGAATAATTTAATATTTGATTGTTTTAATGACTCAAGACGATTTTGACCCCTGATGTTTAATTTGCATTATTCCACTATAAAAACATGAGGATTTGCTAAAATAACAATAAAAAGACGATCATTAAAGGATCCAACTGGAGACTTACTGAGCATGTACACATGGCGCACTGGTTGCTCTGCTTGGACGGGAACAGGTCGTGTTTGGTGAAGGTCTCCCCGGGATGATAAATACTCCCATTATGCCTGCAGTACTTCACCGAGGCCCTCAGTCCTGCAGGGACCCTGGGTTCATCTGAGGGGGACAGGAGCGCAGGCTGAGCGTCTCTGTGTGGCGCAGAGCGGGTTAGGTGTTCTGAATCAAACCGTCTACCTGTGCATCTTGGACAGCAGCGCTGAGGATCAGTCACTGGGTGTTCACATGACAGCGCAGGACACCTGATCGTGTTACATTTGACGTGGCCTGTCTAAGAGACAAAGCATCAGCGTTTTGCAAACAGTTTGAAGTCAGAGCTGCTGGGAGAGTCGGGTCTTTTTGGATACCTCTGTGCAGACGCAGCGCACGCAGGACACGACTCCAAACGGCTCCAGGTAGGGGTGCCAGCTGTCTCCTGGGCTGTAGGTTTTATTTTTAAAGGTACAAACCACCCCGGAGCCTGAGGGTCCAAAATAAAAACATTTACATGCAGAGAAGTCTGGAAGCACAACCTGAAACCCTGAAATCTCCACGTTTTTCTACAACTATCAGAGCAAAAACTAATAAAAAAAAACACACTACCAAACTTTCACGCTGCTCCTCTGGCAGCATTTCCCGAAACTAAACACAAACTGAGGAGCTGAGACGTGCGCCAAAGTTGCGGCAGATTTCGAGTCGGATGGCAGTTTTTAGCCCTTTCTTTGAAGCTCTTCATCAGGATAAAAGCAGCATTAACGCAGTCTTACCTCTGCGGGGTTTCTGCTCCGCGCATGTAAACCAAATGGAGAAAAAGAACAAAAACACGGGCTTCATGGTTTTTTTTTTACATGTGCGTTACTGAGTCTTCAATGCGCAATAAAAAAAATGCGCTTCTGCATGAAAAAAATACAGGACAAGATTTAAAAAAAAAAAAAAAAATCAAATACCGTATTTGTCCATGTTAATCTATGGCGCCCTCTTCAGGAGGAAAACGGTAATGACAGCATGGATACAACAAGCACAGACTGGAGAATTAATTCATTATAACTGTAAAGACCTTTAAGATAAAACGCATCCAGTTATTTCACAATAAAAGCTTGTTTTAAAATAGTTTGTTTCTTTGTTTAAAATGATCTCAGACATCATTTATACAATTAAAAACAATAACATGCAAAAAACAATTTGCTTATATCAAGACATCATGGACAAATGTGATCATTTCAGTCATTTTGATGTTTAGAGTATTTATCAGAGTAATTATTAATAGCAAACCTCTGTCTAGTTAGTTTAAAATTCCTTTATTTTACTAGTCATTCATTTAAATTGCTGTGAAAACTTCTATTCCTACAGAAAGGTGGGCAGTCTCGAGCAGGTGAGCTATAAGACATGAACTGGAGCCCAGAACAGGAAGGTGGACCCACAGGATGAAGACATTAAAATAACTAATCAGGAGGAAATGATTATTAAAACAGTCATTTTTGCAGCCCTGAAGCATAAAAATTCACTGTGACTATCCTGAGAAGAAAATTTACACAAATCATTAACTTTGGTTAACAATGATGATGTAATATGCTCTAAAATGTAGTGAACTTTTTCACCATTTACAAAACTTTGGTTTAAAACAGGTTTTTGTTCTTTTCAATCTGGTTACTGAGTATATTTGGGTTTATCAATGCCAAAGATAAAAGGCCAAATTTAGTGAACAGTCAAGCAAATGCTTATAATAGTAATGTGTCAAAATACATTTTCTTTTTTTAGGAACTTTTTAAGTTAAAATCTAATAACTTTTTATTAGAAGGCAGGCACAGAACTGAGTGGAAAACTTTTAGCAAATTCTGAAGCTCTGATAAAACGTTACCTAGAAGTAAATAATATGCACACATTTAGTCATCACTAAGTCAAACTTCCTGCTGATGGTTTAATACTATATTCCTGCAGCCTGAGACAGCATGAGGTAAAGAAAACTAACAAACACACAAAGTCCTAACACTTATCTTTATTAACACACATGGAAATAAAACAGACCAAGGAACTATTTCTTGAACTCTTGTCTAGTACAAACACAGAACACAACGACCCAAATGTCAAAAAGAGGTAATTTACCCAAACTCCATTTGGGTCATGTGGCTTTTGGCTTTTTGATAAAAAGACACTAACACTAATGAAGTTAAAAGTCAGTGCAGATGTTTAGATAACAGAAAAATCACAGACTTAAATACAAATTTAAAAATCTAATTTAAAATCCTCTGACTTTTTTTTTTTTCTTTCACAACGGTGCAAAACTTGAGCCTAAGGAGAAAAAACAGGACAAAAAAACAGATGTGGCTTCATTCCAAACATTATCAATGAGATCGTTCAGCTGCAGTAACCTAAAATCTGCAGAGCAAGGGATCAGAATCTTTACTGATGTTAAAATTATTTATTAGAAGAGTAATCCGGGTCAGAACTGTAACTAACCACCAAAGAATAGGTATTTTAAATGATCATAATGTAATGTGTCTGTAAACGATGGTGTGATACTGTAATGGTCCAAACCTGTGAATGACACACTTGATTACCAGAGCGGGAAAATGTTAACCAAACACGAGTGATAGGATCTGACACTCCGGAGCTTCCTCCACTGAACCTTACAGGTTCAAGGCCCGTCAGCCTAGAATTCATACTTTTAAATATCTGAAGTGCAGAAAACTGCATGGAAGGATGGATGAGACTAACGGTTCACACAAAACAGCAGACGAAACAAAAATCAGTCAACTCAAGAGCTGCTGCTCTGTGCCCCCGTGTCGTCCTCTCGTCTCTGACGTTTCTTCGCTCTGATCTCATTCATGGCTTCCTCTATGGAGCGAGTGTCTCTTTTGTTGGCCACCGGCACTGAAGACAGATAATACGCCACATGTTGATGAGAAGGATGTTCTCAGGTGAAATAAATCAGCTTCTTTATGTGAAGCGGCACGTTCACTCACCACAGCCATACGCCCTGTTGGCCTCCAGTGTGTGGGCTGCGTCTTTTGCTGCCGAGGTGCCGATCAGGTGGCTGTATTTGTCTCTGTAGTTGGAGTTGGGACATGCTTGTGTCTTTTCTGTCTGAGCGGAAGCAGCTTGTTCCAGTGCAGCCTGCTCCTGCAGGCAAAATCACAGATCATGAGAAAATTCAACATGTAGAAATTTACACCAGAATACTGACACGTAAAAAGATCCTAGATACCGAAATCTTGATTTAGACAATCTTTTTCTAACCAATCTCCAGCTTTTTTTTGACATACAGGGGTGTGAAAAGGTGTTTCCTCCTTCCTGATTTCCTGTTTTTTGCATGTTTGTCACACTTTGCAACTTTTTAATATTTTAAAATCTTTTTCTTGAGCCAGTATGTGCTAATATGACCCTTTGCAGGATTAATGAAAAGTCACTTTGGCCCCATCTGGTGCTTAGATCCAGAAAATCACGATTGCAAGATCTCACTCTCCGGTTCGGTGCCCCGGAAGTCTCACAAAGTCATGTTATCTCGCGAGAGTTAGGCTAACTCAATGTGGCTAGTTGTTATGCTAGCGCAGGAGTGTTTTTAGCTCATGATTCCTGTGTTTTTTAATCTCTCCCTGCTTGAACACAGCTGATTTCTTTGAAGGAGTAAATAACCGCTCATGTAGAAAGCAATGAAGGCTGAGGAGACATTTCAACAGTTAGATTTAGGTGTTTTTGAGCATAAACAATGATGCTAACGTTTTTACGGCAGTGATTTAAAACGGACACCAGGGGGAGCTAAAAACAAGCAAAACTGCATAGTATCTCTTCAATATTAGCTAAATGAACAGCAAACTCCTCCCTGACTGTTGCTACACCTGGTAACTATGACCAAAACTACACAGAACTGTGTAGTGCCGTATCTGGCCAGTAGAGGGCTGTAGAGTGGTCTCAAATATGAAACTTATCAAGTTTCTAACTCAACAACCAATGAGATGAAGGTTAATGCTCTAGCTTAAAGTGTAAAAAGTTACTCAGTGTTATTTAAATAGATGGTCTGTGGTCGTGCAGTGTGACTGACGCAAGATCTTGCAGTCTCACAACTAAAGACTGATATGAAACACTGTCATAAAATCTAAGACCGGGATTTAAAACAAACATAAAGGCACACACCCAGAGAGTGACACAGAAGTGATGAGCTCAAGCGGTTCAAAACAAAATGGAGAGGCAGACTTTGGTTAACAAATAAGCAGAAATCAGGAAGGGGCAAACACTTTTTCACACCGCTGTAATAACAACAGATCTTAGAGTGAAAGTTGGGTAGAGAGGTGTTGAAAACTGAGAAGTCCTCCTGCAGCCATGCCTCGTGTGATGTGTATTACATAATGTCACTATTCCTGCTGTGTCCGTGTCAGCGCTCCATTGTCAGACATGGATAATTGCCAGGGATCTGATTTCCCCCTTGATGCTTTCAGTTTGACCCTGGCCTACATCTGTGACCCTCATCAGAGATTTGGGTCATACCTTTATAGGTCTCAGTCAGCTTATCCTGCTAAATGCAGTAACTGCTAAATAAATATTTAGAATATAGAGGTAACCTGGATAAGAATGGTGTGTAAAATTCACTGATATCAGCCGATTTAATGCTATAAAACACCAGGAGTTACTTTTAGCCGGCGTCTCTGTTCGGCTAGCTTAGGATCCCACTCCTCTCCTTTCCGATAAGCTTCCAGCTCTTCGTCTGATGGAGCAAACTCCTGCCACAGCACAAACATAAACATCATGTCAAAAGCTGAAAATAATAAGAACAGTTTGTTTGATTCTCTAAAGCTGGACTAAGGGATACCTTTTTAAAAAGCATAACATAGCGGCTCTCCTCATCCTCCCCGAACGAAAACGAAGTCAGACCAGCCACTTCTGCAACATCATGCCTGTAAAATAAAGAGGTTAAGATGTGGTGTAATGTTTACTCCCCAAAAGAAAGATTTGACTACTTACAATATACTCCTCTCAATCTTTCCCATAGGTTTGTATTTTCTTTTTGGTTGTGAACTGTCTTGGATGAAATCTGACACTTCTTTCTCCATCTGGATGTAACAGAGAGAAACCATTAAAGGACTATTACAGATGTGTTGTTGTGTGATATTTGACCTCTCACCTTCTTCCTAAACTCTGCTTTCTTTCTTTTCTCCTCTTCTTCCATCTTCTTAAGTCTTGCAGCTTGCTCTTTAGGAGACACATTGTTTTTATTATTTCAGATTGAATTTAAAGGTTTCCATGTGTCTGTTGACCCACTTTTCCAAAACTATTTCAGCCACAATAAAAGTAATAGAGACAAACTATCTCTAAAAAACACATTTACAAGCTTCAAAATGCAGCGACTGAAATCTCACTATTAATAAAGAGAATTAATATAATGTTGATATGCAGACTTTTACACTACCTGACCTCTTTTTGTTCCAGCCAGGTTGTTATTGTGTTTTAAGAACAATATGATCAAGATCACTTTAAAAAGATAACGCTCCTTGAAAGGAATGACCCTGTGTTGGTTTCATATATAAACTAATGTGTTTAACAGTGCTGCTGTATATGAACCACCAGCATGGCTAGGCATGGGTATTGTTTACCGAAAACTCTCAGATCTCACAACAAAAACATTTAAAAAATACAGATCTATTTGTAACCTGCATTGAACCCATAGCAAAGCATGACGAGGTAATGTGTTTGCCTAAAAACAAAAGCAGATCAACTTGTGGTTTATCTGTATTTCACACAAGCAGCATCTGCTTCATAACACCTGACACAGTGAGGAGTCTGTGCCTGGCACTGTGTATTTTGTGCACCTCGACAACGAGATTACACAATGTGGACAACACAAGTCAGAAAGCTGGTCAGACTGCAGGAGGTGGAGAAGAAGCTTCTTCTGTTAGAGGTGCTGCTACATAAGCAGGCTGGTATAATAAAAAGAAAGGATCTTCAGTCAGACTGGGGTGACAGTTCATCTTTCAGATGGACAACAACCCTACAGCCAAGATATCAAAGTAGTGGCTTCATGACATCTCTGTGAATGTCCTTGAGTGTCCCAGTCAGAGCCCAGACTTGAATCCCATTGAACATCTCTGGAGAGATCTAAAAATGGCTGCAGCAACGCTTCCCATCCCACCTGATGGAGCTTGAGAGGAGCTGCAAAGAGGAATGGATCAAACTGCACAAAGATAGGTGAGCCAAGCTGGAGGCATCAGATTAAAAAGACTGGAGGCTGAATGGCTGCCAAAGGTGCATCAACAAAGTATTGAAAAGCTGTGAACACTGATGTACATGTGATCTCTCTGCTTCTTTATTTTTAATACATTTACAAACATGTCAAAAATACTTTTTACACATTGTCAGTATGTGATGATGTTTATAGCATTTTGAGGAAAAAATAATTAATCAATTTTGTAATAAGGTTGTAACATAACAAAATGTGGAATACATATGTATGTATATACTATATGAATGATAGAAAATGTATTATTACATCTAATAATAAACATTGAGTGTATAAATTATAATCCATGAAGCTAGCAGGAAGCTTTAACCCCTATCGTGTTTATATTTTCCTTCCAATGAGAAAGACTTGTAACCTGGTGAGATTCTGGACAATTAGGTGGAGCAAATTTTCAGTTCCTGTTCATTTGCTGAACTTTACTGAAAACAAAAACTGTGCCATTAACTATTATTATTATTGCTCCGTAAATAAAAAAGGCAATAATTGTTTTGTTTTTACTGTGAAAGTTAAAAAGGTAAAGCTGTTTTGATCAATAGTATTTTTGAAGGTCTTTCATTAAGTTTCTGTGGGCTTTGGCTGCTTCAGTAGTCAGAAACTCATGCAGGACATGATAAACTAGAAATAGAATAAATATAAAAACACTAAAAGTTAGAAATATGCAGGTCATCACAGTACTTCGAATCTGAAGTTTGTCTTGTTTCACTCCAGCTGCCAACAATGGAAATGAATTCAATGCCAAAACAAAAACAGACCAGCTGAATAACTCTACAATCCAAGCATCTCACTCCCAAATTGTTTATAAATAATGATTAAAACTTATTACATAATCCCATCATCTAGAAAACTAACTCAGAATACCAGCATAGTATTCACAGTAACACAGTAGTTTCTTATAAAATACAAAAGTACTGGCAAGAGAGAAACAGGTGACTCAAATAAAGCTCTCCTGGTTGTTTACAGTCAGAGTGTGTTACAGGACCGGGCTGTGGTTCAGTTCTGGTCCCTGACAGACTTTATTAGTATACTGGGGTCAGAATTGTACTGAGGCGGTGCTCAACTCTAGCTTGAAATCTAAACTGGCCAATGAAATGTCCTATCCGCTTGTCCTTTTAAAGTGGGCTCACATTTAAATCAAGAATAATGTTCAAGTTAACAGTCTCGCGCTGCCCTAAAAAGAGTCTTTATTAAGATGATTTGTTTTGTACCTCGAGCCTTTCGTCGGCTTTCCTGGTCACCGACTGTTGGAGGTTTTTCCATCGAGTTTAAGATTGAACCCAGGAGGTCTGCCATCTTGGAATGATAGAGCGGACCGTTCCAGCGCATGCGCAGGGGCGCTGTGTTGTCTTTCTCCGTGCTACAAAACCTCCTTTTAAAAGTATATCGCCACCGTGTGTCAGGACGTTGTACTGCTACTGTTATACATGCAAAAAATTTTTTTATTTGGTTAGAACAATCAAACATAGTCAACAAAAATAAAAAGAAAACTGGAAAAAATGTCTGGGTGAGATGAGAAAACACAAAGGAGCTTTTTTGAATCCCATCTAAAGAAACTGCAAGTTATATTTTCAGTTCATCTACATAGAATTTGGTCCAGCTATCACAACTACACAATTAAAACATCAAGACAAATGAGAAAAATGTATAGAAATAGTAAACAATAGATTAGACATAAATATTAAATTTGGTTAAACAGACACACTTCCAAATAGTTTTTAAAAAGGAAGGCAGTTGGACTGAAGTGCAATTATAATAAACACTTCTCACAAAAAGGTAGGAATAAGTGGCTTTCTGGAGACATTTTAGGATGACTCTAAAATGTACTGCAACCTTTACAGGTGAACTTAATGTGACCTTCTCTAAACCTTTGAATGCACATATCCAACTGCTTAATGTTTCAGAAATTTTTGCACAACTTGCTGTTTTCTAACAAGAAGTAAACAAGGTGTTTGAGTCATAAAACCACACACAAAAAAAAAGTCCTGGTTCAATTAGAATTGGTATTTAAACAGTGGTCCTCATCAGGCTGTTCACATTTTCACAGCATGAGACCAAGACCACAACTAACAACTGATCTACCTCGCTTCAAAAAGGATGTTCTCAGACAGAAGTGTCCTCTGAGCTTAGTCACAGAGCGTCATCAGCAGGATGCAACAGAGATACAGAGCGACTTGAAGAGTGACAGAAAGGCATAGAAGTGGGCTGCCCACTTCATTGTGAACAGTGTCGAGGAACTGGATGATGAATATCACAGAACTCCAGGCACATTTAAGGGAGGTGAGAGGTTCCAAAGTGTCACACCAGACCTTTGGAAACTGTTTAAATCAGTGTGGTCTGCATGCTAGATCACCTGCAATGATACCAGACCACACCACCAGTCATAGACATCATTGTCTTGCACGGTCCAGGGAGCATTTACGCTGGATGAGGGACCAGTGGGCCTCAGTGTTGTTCACTGATGTAAGTCTATTCATGCTGAGCAGAAATGATGGCCACCATTAATGTTGGAGACATCAAGGAGACACTATGCATCAGTCACTGTTGTCTCCAGACCAGCCTTTAGTGGTGGTGTTAAAAGTGTTGGAAGGAGTTTCTTGTTAACACAGAGCTGTCCTACACCTAATGAATGGCTATGTGACAAGCCCATACTACCTGAACAACATCATTAATCCAGTCACTTGTCCTATGCATGAACAACACAGGCCTCATTTCTTCTTCATGGATGGTAATGCTGCAGCTCATAGAGGTTGCATGATCATTAGGGAACGTCTGCTGGAGACTGGGGTACCTCAGATGGAGTGACCTGCTCTTTCTCCAGACTGGAGAAGATCTGAGTCTCCATGTAGAGGCTGGTAACTCTGATCCCCAGAACCTGAATGACCTGAGAGCCACACTTCAAGAACAGTGTGATGCCACGACTCAGCGGACAATAAGTCGACTTGAGATGAGACGTCATCAAGTTGTAATTGATGTTTAAGGTCACATGACCAGTTTTTTTTTCTCGTCACCCCACCACTGTTTTTCCAGCCATTTGTTATAATTATTTATAGAATCCACAGCCTACCAACATCTTTATGTAGGCACCAGGGGGCACGCTTTATGAGTGCACGTGTATGTGTGTGTTCATACCTTTTTATTGTCTGGCTAACAATCCTTCCCTGCGTCACGGGGGCTGTGTGTTTTGCACAGTGTGTAGTTTCCCAGCATCAGCAATAACACAAGCACTACTGCCATATTCAGATGTGGATGAACAGAAGGCTGATCAGACAGCAGCAGGACAGAACTGTTCTACTAAAACAGGACTTTGTCTGTGATTTCTGCATGACCTTTTCTTAGAACGAGTCCATTGGGGTGTGATTACTCCTCTGTCCGGCCATAGAGGTGTCAGTAAGTAAGTAGACAAACATTTACATCTTTGTTTTAGAGCAAACTCTAGATAACCTCTCAAAGTCTTTTAATTGTTTTGATTGACTAGCTGACAGTCCTGACCTCCACCCCCCAGACTCCCACTTTGTCTGATTTGAACAGAGCCTAGCGAACTCCTCCCTCCTGCGTTTGAAATGCTGTATAAATGCAGCACCAGTGTGTCAGCAGCAGTGTCTGAAAACTAACTGGTACCCAAACATGAAGAGACTCAGCTTGGTTCTCCTTGTGCTTCTCCTGATGCTCGCAGCTGGGGAGGGTAAGCAATGGGGTTTGTTTTGGTGTGAGATCCAACCACTGAAATCCTTTAGAAGACTACTGTTCAGACTACATCATATTGGACCTGTCTATGGGGGTGTGGGGTTAATTACTTCAATTTCATGACAAATTTACCAAAGTTTCAGTCACTTTTTTAACCATTATTTCCCCAGGAAATATTTGGTCTCTGAAAATAATGAACATTTAAATGTTTATCAGAATTTTTAAGAGGTGAATTTGTTATAATCTACAGAAAAGGATCCAGAGGTGCAGTACTGGACCTGTGGGTATAGAGGACTCTGCAGACGGTTCTGCTATGCCCAGGAGTACATTGTTGGTCATCACGGTTGCCCTCGAAGATACNAGGTAAGACCCCAAAAGATCACCACTTGGGACTATCTGTGTATTCTAAAGAACAAAAGTGAGAAATAAATGATTTTAAATAGATGAACTCATGATGGACTCTTTTCAGGTGCTGTGCTGTGAGGTCTTAGCAGCCTGCAGTTGTTTGAAGACACCAGCGGCGTGTCAGAACCTCAGCGCCGACATGTCCGGAGCTGGATCCTGGTTTCCTTGTGGATTAACTGCTGACAGACTCCAAACACAGGATCTGCCATGCTTTTGAAGTGAACATTTTAGAAACGTCACATTTTAGCAGTAACAGATGAATTCATTTTGGTTCTAGTCTCAGAGTTGATTTGCTTCCAATAAATGCATTAAATTAAAAGTATTTTTCAGTTTGTGTTCTTTTAGCTAAGATTTGTGCCCAAAGCTCAGATCTGGATCAATAACTTAAAACAGAAAAAGATCAACTTTGGGGTAAATAACGAAGTGAAAAGCAGTCAGAGTTGGGTCTGGTGTGCTTGTGCTCTGCGCTGTACTGACATGAGACAATGATGGTCAAGTGACTGACCCAAATAGCTGTGATGGAGCGCAGCTTTTGTGAATGAAGTGTTATGTCTCTTGTCTGTGTTTATGTCATTTCACTGTTCTGTCTGGACAACCTCACAATGCACCAGTCACCACTGCAAAGCATCATTGTCACGCTGTGCTTCTGATGGTGGTTTTATTGTTTATTTTAGGAAAGAAGGTATCAGCTGAGAATAAAGCAGTGTTGTCATAAATTATAAAGACCTGAGATTAAAAACCCCAAACTGATTCAGATATTTAAAATCATCTCCTGATGCTGAAGCACTGAACAGAGTCAGGTTGTTGGTGTTAGTCATATGGGAGCTATATGTAAACAAAAGGGACTGCATTTTGCTCCTCCATGTTTTAAATTAACTAAACATTTTATCTGAGGTCAAAGTAAATAAGTCACTGTTCTGTTAGGCATGTTCAAATGAAGGGAAATGAGATACACAGACACCAACGGTCAATTCAATCAATTTATCAAAAAAAGAATAAAATAAAGCATTAATCTAACAGTGTGCTTGCCAGGACAAAACAAAGCAAACAAACAAACAGAAGAATGTACACATTCATTGTAAATACAAAGCTGAATTATCAGTTTAAAGACAAAAAAACTCTTCTCTGAAATTGGCAGCAAACATTTGAAAACAAGGAAACAGAATTAGACCAAAAACATCAACTCAATATTAACAACAGCAAAATGAGATCTGACAACTTCTTTATGCTGAGCGCTGACTCAAACAGTCCATCAGTTTCTGCCCAACGATAACAACAATCATGGACACACCTGCCACAAAAACTCAGATTTTCTGCTGCGCTGGAACTCTGGAGCTGAGAGGAGCTCAGTGCACAGCAGGAACGATAAAATCACAACAGAACAAACAACGACCTGCATCTCCTCACTGGGTCAAAGAATCAAACCTTTCTGTAATTTGTCATTTAGTTCTGAAACAATATGGAAGCATGTCAAAACAAACAGCATATTTAGATTTAATCTGGTGAAAAATCAGTTTAGAATCTAAAAATTAAAAAAGCTAAACTGATATTTTATTTAATATTTTTACTTTAAAATGAGCTGATCTCTGTTAGAACAGTTTATCTCCCTTAACCAACCAATCTAAATCCTAAATACTGACTTCATGAAATGAATCCTACGGCGTATGACTGCACTGTTATGGTTACTGATTTACTAACTTTTACTGGGGAAACCAATAAAAGCCCTGTGTTCTCTGATGGACTGGGGATCAGTCCAGGGAGTGGACCACTCCTCACACTGTGGCTTCATTTTAATGCCAGGTTGTTTTCTAAAGAGCTGAAACACTTAAACTATATGTGTGTGTGCTTTCAAAACATGTGTTTTTGATTGTACCCATTTAATGGCTTTATAATTCACCCAGGTTTTAATGATATGACACAAATGTATGAACATTCCTTCTATAGCTTGTAAACTCTGATAGAAAGTCTATTCTGCTGTAACCTGTTGAGTAGAGAGTCAGGTGATACGGTGTCTGTAATGACATACGCCCAAAATTATTCCAATACAGCTTCTGACCATGCACCAGTCTGAGGATCATCAACACTCAGGCAGTTCAAAGGAAATAATCAGATGAGTGAATGTTCTGAAGTCTGGGTGCTTCGTTTGTCTCCAGTTAAATGTTGCAGAGACTGATCTAGAATATTTATAGTCCAAACGGATTTTGATAGAAGCTTCTGTTGACGGATCACATCTTCACAGAATCGATTCCACCTTTGGTCCCCATTCCTTCTCGTCCTTCAGCGTCTAAAAGCTAACTGTTAAACATGACTCGGAGCAGTCCAGAGCAGCCAGGGGTCGAAGTGAAAGCTTGTGGTTTTGGGCTACTCACATTCGTCTGTGTTCAAGGCTGGCGCGGTCATTTGTTAAAAACATAGATTGGCCTCTGAAAACCTGCAATGTAGAAAAAAAACCAGTAAATAAACTTTCAAAAGAAAATGACAAATAAAGAATAAGGGGTTGTACTACGAAGAGATTTTCAGATTAGCCTGTTTTGAGATGAAAGAGTTTTCAGTGTCATGATGTAGGATCTATTTGAGGCCAGCTAGATCACCATGGTAACAGAGGCCGAGTTGAGTTTGGGTTTAGCGGTCTGTAAAAAGTAGGGATGTCACGATCCGATCACGTGATCGGAAATCGGCCCCGATCACGTGATTTTGGACTCGATCGGAATCGGACGTCACCTCCCGATTTTGACTCGGGTTTCCTCTACATGCGCACCGCCCCGCCAAAATAAAAGCCGCTATGCCTTCAGAAGGAAGTTTGGGTTTTTTAAATATATGTTAAACAATCTAAAGCACATGGGATTTATATATAGTCTATATTTGTGCACTTATATTAACCATAATCAGAGTTTGAATCACTTTCCGCCGGTCCAGGAGGAGGGAGGGGCCGGGACCGGGAGACACGCGAACTTATCCAGCAGCGACCGAGTTCGCTGCTCTCTACACACCCACTGAGACTCGTCCTCCCCCTGAACAGAAAGCAGCCAAGCACCGACGGGAGTACTCTGTCTGGAGGAGGCGGAGAGGCCGGCGTGGAGCGAGTCATATCCGCGCTAACTCATTGTCCCTACGCAGCGTCTCCCTCCAGGCTCAGAGGACATTCTGCTGAGTGCTGCAGGTACATCACGTCACAACACCCGCCCTCCGTCGGGAAATAGTTGAGCGATGTTAAGATTTTTAAAAAGCGCTTTCTGAGGAGGAGCTTCCTGATTAAATGTCGCTCCAAAACGATTTCTCCAAATAGTCTAATTAAGAAGTTGTTCAGAGCTGCTGCAGTCAGAGGATAAAGCAGGAGGAGGAGTGAAGGAGAAGCTGATGACTTAAGAAATGATCCGGGTCATTGTCAGCAAACAAGTTTGTTCTTTCTGGGCAAAAAATGGAGCAGAGTGTTAAAATAATGTTGACATTTTTTCTGCACCTGAACAGCTGTAGAAAAAAAAAATTCTCCTCAAAAAGTTACTTTAACCACAAACTAATTTTATGCACAGAGAATGTATGTTTAAGTATTTAAACATATATGGATATGATAGAATATACAGATGGATGGATTTATGTCTGCAGCATGACATCATTTTGTTACTCGTTTATTTTTATTAGTTAAACATTTCAAAGTAGAACGCAGAAGCAGCTTGAAGCAGAAAGTGTGAGTATGTCTGTGTCTGGAGGCTTTATAAAGTTGATCACAACAACATATTAAAAAGATCGGATCGGGACTCGGGATCGGCAGATCTTCAAAATCTAATGACTCAGACTCGGACTCGAGGGCAAAAAAACCTGATCGGGACATCCCTAGTAAAAAGCACAACCTGTTCACAGATTCTTTTCTTAATGATACTCCAGGTAGAAAAATCTGACTGAAACTGCCTTTATTGTTACACAACATCCTGTAACGTCTTAGAAAAACATTGGCTTGTAAAAAAAAAACGCTAAACTAAAAACACAACGTCTCAGAGTACCACAATTAGATGTCAATCAATAATTAAATTCAAATATAGTTGGAAAAAAGCAAGTCTGTTCATTTCGATCCCCACCATTGTGGTTATTATTTAAATAAATGTATTTCTGAAGATAGGCTACTGCCATTCTTTCATTTGTCATAAGTTTGAGTAAATAAATCACTGCTGCATTTGGAGGAACCTGAGGGGAAAAAGCTTTGTTTGCAGCTAGAACCAGTCTGTGTGCATTATTTAAAAACAGCATCACTTGGTATTTTTACGTGCTTAGTCTTTCAGCTTCAATTGAGCATGATTTCTAATTAAGAAACAAATTCATAGGCCCCAAAAAAACATTCTTTTAAAAATGACCAGCGAAGTGCTCAGCCTATTGTCGATGGTTGATTAATTCATCCAATTGCCCAACTTTAGTGGGCTATGTAAATAAAAATCTACCCAGATGATGATATATTACATTTTCTGTCAATTTCAATGTGTTTTCCTGTGGAAGAGTTACCTAAAGTGAGGCTAATGCTAACTTTCTTTGTCTGTTATCATGCATTAAAAAAAGAGAATGAAAAGTTGTTTTCCCAAATTACAGATGGCGTTTAGAGATTGCTCTTTTATAAACTAGTATGAATACTAAAGGTACATCTAAAAAGACTTTGAATATTATTAAAAACGTATTAAATGCATAGAAATGAACAGACTTTTCAGAAGCATGACATTTCTGTTTAAAATACAATTTTTTTTATTGATCTGATTAAAAATTCTAATTCCTGAGACACTGATTTTGAGGTTTTCATTGTCTGGGGCCACAATAATCAACATTACAAACATTATAAATGCTAGAAATATTTCAATCCAAGTATAAAAATCTATGAGTTTTACCTTCAGAAATAAGTGACAAAATATATTGAACTATTTAACGATGTTCTAATTTTTTGGGCTGTATCTGTAAAGTGTAAAAAACACAGATTGTTCTGAGAAACCCAGACGTGTTGGATTACGTCCATCTGAACAAATTCAAAGACCCTGTCTCTTGCTTAGGAACGAGCTCCTTGGTTTGTTTTGGTCTTTTAGTTTGGCGCGACCTGGTGTTGTGGTGAGATGCTCGTCCCTTTTAAAGGTGTGGTTTACCTAAAGACCCATTTTTTTCATGTTTTTTCTGATTAATGGTCACTCTGAGCTTTTCATGCAGGCTGAACATGAAAACAGTCCACATGGATCTCCAGCTTTAGCTTCTTATAGAAAATAGAGGTTAAAACGCTAGGATTTAAAAAACCTCTCAGATCTTCACCACAATGTGAATTGGCATACATTTTTTTGGTCCTCCCTTTTAATTCACCATTACAGACGTTTGTGTTCGCTTTAACCTCTTCTTCATTGGTAGGACTTTGTTCAGTCTTGGCAAATAATAATAAGAGGTTTGACTCCAGAGGTCATGTAGTGAAATTGCAGTTTTAAAAGTCAGCCCATGGGTCTTTGTGAGAGGAACCGTCTAGTGAGATACGCCGAGAATTAAAATCCACATCGACTGTTAATCGCAGCTCCACGTTTTATGTGAACATTCCTTGAGTTTTGAAGGAAGGGTACATCCGAACCACTGTCTTTCACCTATAATCTCATAGCAGGAGTTTTAGGTTTAATTAAACTCAGTTCTGTTGAACGCGCTTCATAGTTCTGATGATCTTACCTTTAACCGAACACTTTGGAGAACCAAGGAGCTCAAAACTGGTGAAGCCAACCTCACTGGTGAGATATGATGAAAACTGGTCGGGTTTGAGTCGGATGCTGCGATAATTCCTGTTGATGTTCTCCTGTCAGGTGAAAAAAGACGCAAACAATTAGACTCCTTCAGCCAAACCACCATAAGTTCATTATCCAGGTTTATCGCTCAAGTCGTATCATCTTAGCTTCTTACCGTCAGCTTCTTCCTCCTCACGTAGGACTCCCAGGGCTGCGGCTCCAGGATGAACATGCCTCCTGGACGAAGATGCTTGTAGGCTCTCCTGAAGAGCCGCTTGAGGCCAGTGTCCCCCCAGTTTAGGTGAACCCACTTGGTAACGCTGAGGCACAGGATGACATCATACTCTGGCCACTGGGTCAATAGGAGATTATCGTTCTCCAGTACATAATTGGCCTGAATAAGAGCAGAGGGATAGAGAAAAATATGGGCCTGATTAGATAAACATTTCTGCATGAAAGTTGAAGTCATAAAATCTATAGATTTTAACCATAAAGTATTATATCAAATATACAGTATACTCTTCCAGAGGTTCTGGCAAACATTTATCTAAAAAAATACCCTGACAAAGTTTAAAGGAAAGCTTACAGCCACACCACAACATCTTAAAATAAACAATTAAGCTGTGCTGACACACATAAGACGAGGTGATGGTATACAGCAGGGGTCTCAAAGTAGTTTCTCTGCTTTAACACACCTGATTTATTGGCTACTACTTGGTGTGTTGGAGAAGGAAGTGACTGAACCATGTAGGACAGTGGCCCTTGAAGACTAGAGTTTGAGACCACTGATTTAGAGGAAACAACATAAAGGGCCTTAGTGAAATCATAAAAACAGCTGGCGAGATCACGTAGGGACAAAAGTTTAAATGTGGCCTTTAAAAATAAGGCTGATCACCAAGGATCTCTCCAAGAGTCTGAACAATAAACACCTGGCCCAAAAAGCTGGGCAGAGGAGCACATCCTCATGGGACTGAATGGAGAAGCTTCAATACTTTTCTACCAGGACACCAACCGTGTATGACAACTGCAGTGCAAGTGAAAGGAAAGAAATTTACAAAATGTGGTAAGAATGGCTCAGCCTCATCAAGGCCTCGCTTCCCTTTATGGAGACAAATTTCCAAGAAGAGCACCACCCAATCTAAACCACCCCGGAGCTGTTTATCCTCCTATCATCTGGTGGAGAATAACGCTCACTGAATCAAAACAACCAGAAGGTCAAACGTCTTCATTCCTACGAACACTCTTCAAGAAACACTTTTGTGAAAAACAGAGAGGTAACTGGTAAAAGAAAAGGCGTATCAACACTTCACCTCCTCCTTAGGCTGACAAGGAGCATGCTGAGGCAAGCACCATGACAACAATTGAACAAATGTGTGGTATTTCACTGGAGGGAGTACACATCAGCGTCAAAAAATACTTTCTGACTGGAAGCTGTAATGAATGGAAAATATGGTTCAATTATTCTGCAAGAGTGTCTGGATTATAGCTGATAAAGATGAACATGTTTATTCTTCCTTTTGACAATTTTGAAACAAAACTTGTTCATGGTAGATACGGACGGCAATAGCAGAAAACAGACACGTGATAACGTAATGTCATTGTTAAAACCCAGTGAGTCATTTATGGTTAATGTGGTTATAATAAAACTTCTGTTAGTTTCACTCAGTTTTATGTAAAAATATGGGAATTCTGGGGAAAAAAGATTACAACTCAATCAAGAAGAATTATTAAATTAAACAAATCCACATATCAAAAATCCATAGTTTTTACAGAACTAAATACACTGACAGTGTGAGGATCAGCGACCAGTTTGTTGATTTTTAGTGGCACTTTTCTGCAGCGCTGAAGTCTGGACCGAACAACAGGGCCATCCAAACACAGGCCTTGTTATTTTAGGAGTAAACAATTCCAGTCTACTTTATTTATAAAAACAACTAATAAGACAGATCAAAGTGCTGTACATAAAAAATAAACATAAAAATATTAGGGGTGTCAACTTATTGCAATATTTAGCGCGATATGTTGTTTAATCGCATTAATCTAATTTTTAATCTAACTTTACCGTTTCTGCAATGCGGGCTTCTGTTGTAGTGTTGCAGTTTTGAGCCCTGTAGTTTTTACTGCCTATAAACATTGTTCCACTATATTAAATGGATATTGGCTGCTGTTTTTAGGTGCAGGGTTGATATCATGGCTCTGATTAAACAGTTTAAGCCCCTCTTCTCCACCTCCAGACTCCCACCTCTGTACTCAAGACAGTTGTTCCCCCCCACCTTTGAAATCAAAATGTCCTCCTTGGTGGAAGATGAGGGTTAACAGAGCTGCAGAAACTGTGTCCAATGACCAAAGTAAAGGTTGCACTCAGCACTGGGACTGCATCTGTTCAAGTCTGATGAACACAATAACCGACTTCATAAAGGCACTTTTTGGTGTTATATATCAATTCATTGGTCTGACACAATAATGTGATGAATTTAAATGAAAATACCTTAAGATGAGGGCTTTCCTCAGCTACTTTTAGGTGAGATAAAAAATGTGATTAGATTAATTAATTACAGATCATAATTAATCGCTCTTTTAATCTCATGACAACACCAAAAATATGCAGCAAAACCATACAAAAGAAATATAAAATAATTGAAACGCAGAAGTAAAAATGAGGTGAAATGATGTCATAGTCTCACACTGGGTCAAAGGTCAGGGAGTAAAAGTGAGTTTTCAAACAAGATTTAAAAACAGGAAGTGAGGGAGCAGCTTAACATGCACAGGTAAACCATTGAGTTTAAAACGTTTCATCAGACTTGTATCACGTTTTAGGAACCATTAAAAGCAAGGTTCATCAGATGCAATAAAGTGTGTTTACCATTAAAAAAAAGATTTACGCTCAACTCTAAACATCTTCTTTTGTAAAACTTTCTGGATTTTTTAAGGCTATCCTCATCGGAAAATCACAGTGGCAGTGTTGACATCCACCTCACGTATGACAACTTTCACATGCTTCAGTTATCCAGCTTCATGTATATGTAGATAGCTAAGGGTTAAAGGGCGTGCACATGTAGTCCTGTGTGCACGAGAGAGTCCTATGTCAGAGTAGGTTTCAGAGAAACTGTGAAAATCGGAGTTACATGACGCTGTTGTGGTTTTATCAAAATGTGCAAAGAAATAAATGATATGCAGTGTTTGCAAAGATGAGTGGATGCATTGAGAGATTTGTTTTAATTTTCCCTTTTTCCCAGTACAACGACCATGTGTTCAATTTACTCAGACAGTTGATGCGTTTAACCGTCTCAGCAGGACGTCTGTGACTTTTACTTCCATAATTTTGATGGAATTGTTGCACTTTAAATGCTGTCTATTTCATTTTTATTCTTCACTGTGGGCACTTCATGTATCGAGGGATGAAAAGTAGGGATGTAACGATTCACTCAAGCCCCGATTCGATTCGATCCTCGATTTTAAGCTCACAATTTTCGATTTTTTACGATTTTTCATAACAAAATTAATTTATTTTATGGCCAAATAATTTCTTTATTTTATAATAGCCCTTTAGTCCTTGTTTTAAATTGTAATTTTCTGTTGTCTTACTGGAAACAAGGGAAAGCCAAAATGCTGCCACACTGTTGACTTCTAATTGATTTGAGCATCATCTATCTTGAAGCTGCTTGTCTCTGTTCTGAATGATTAGCAGAACTTTGTCACCACTGTGTGTAATGGTTGAAATGTCCTCATTATTGTTTAAACTTAAAATGTATTTGTCAGTATGTTTAGTTTAATAGATATTAAGGGAAATGCGTTCATTACTGTGTACATTAACAATGTTTGTCAGTAGTTTTTAGCCAAATACTAGATGTAGTTCAGTTAAACAGATGTTAATGTGGATTTTGATTTAGTAGCTGTAGTAACGATATGTGACCAGCAGGGGCCGTCTAGCGCTAGAGAGCTAGAAAGCACATTTAAGCAGCAGAGGAAGAAACTCCGTAGTTATTTATATTATATATTTATAAACTCTCCTTTTCAGGTATGAGTTATCCATAAGAACACCTGTAGCGTTATGTACCGTATTTGCCCAAATATAGGATGACCCTGATTATAAGACGACCCCCATTTTTCCAAGACTGATCTTCAGAAAAATGAATAAATTCACTTTATAAAGAAACTATTTTTTATTAAATTTTGAGAAAATAATTTATATGATACCTTAATTACAGACTGCTTTAATATTTGCTTATTAATCAGACAGGAATTAAAGTTCTATGAGACAACAGATTTCAGTCAATTGGAAAAAAAAAAAAAGAGAAAAAAGAAGCTCTCTCTTCCTCACTCTGGCTGTGTGGGCCCTCCCTCCTCCCTCTCTCTCTCACTGAGGCTGTGTGTGTGTGTGTGTGCGCGCGCAGCTTCAGAACCGGGTGCTGTGCGCGGACCTCAGGCAGAGCTGGATTCTCAGGTGTTTTTCAGGCTTGAGGAAGAATGCGTGTGTGAATAGAGTGACGCGCTCACCTGTACAGAGCTCACGCTGAAAACACTGCAGCCACAGCGGGTCCCACAGAAGATGTCAGCTCCATACGTAATAAACAGAACCGGACCGAACCAAAAACCCAAACTAGTCTGAAAATGCCAGAAGTTGATCTGGCTGGAGCTGGACTTTGCCATCAGGTGTTTTTATCCTCAGTGGACCTGTAACTTTGAGGTGGAGCGGACGTCTGGGGCTGCTCGCGGTCTAAGAGCTGCTTCCTGCTGGCGGCGCTTCTGCCGTTTGAACATAAAGCATGCGCCCCCTGCTGGGGCGCGATAGTAAGACGACCCCCCCTTTTAAAAATTATTTTTAATGAATAAAACCTCGTCTTATATGCGAGCAAATACGGTAACTTTAACAGAACGTTCATGAATGCATTCAGTTGTTGATCCGGTTTTGTTTCAGCTTTATTCTTGTTGTTGAACGAGGTTTAGCCACAGTTAGCCGCTAGCTGATAGCCTCTGACACTAACTAGTTGAAAAGATAATCGGACTTGTATTTTATGTTTCTTTATGATCACTCTGTATGTATTTAAGTTGAATTAAGTCGTTTAATACACGTCTGAGCAGAGAAAGTAACGTGTCTGTGGTTCTTTTAGCATTTACTCCCCTTTTCAGGGCTTTCCATGGAGGTGTTACGTCACGCCGTTGTGAATCGATTTTTCTTTTTTCTAAACCGATTCATATTTAAACTAGTTTTCACCGGTTTAAAATCGATTTTCGAAGCATCGTTACATCCCTAATGAAAAGTAATTTAAAAAATCTAATTCTAGTTTAAATTCCTAAAAAAATATTCTCTGTGGGGAGCCATGAGTTTGTGTTATTAATTTAATTGGGTTTCCCTGTGAGCTTTTATTAAAGGATGTGACCATCATAGGCTAAAATGTTTCTGCTCTACACTAATTGTGTTGATAGCTGGTCTTTACCTCCTGGCTATAATTTTATAGCCTTTACTTTCTATTGTGCAGCTTGTGCACCACTGCATGCTATAATAGTAGGAACTGTTTGTTCTGATTTATACAACATTATCATCACCATCAGGACCCAGGGAGAGGACGTGGAAGAGAAAATTAAAGCAAAACTCATTTAAAGCAGGTCATCAGAATGTGTCTTGTAGCATGCAGCTGTTCCCTTTCATACAGCCAGGTATTCACAGATGGAGTGCAATCTTACCTTGATGAAGGACACATTAGAAGGAAACTTCCCAGGCTGAGCGGTGCTTATTTCTGTTAATGGCGGTGCAGCAATGGGACCCCTAGAGATCCGCAGGGATACTGGAAAAGAGCAGCTCACAGAGCAATGAGAAGGCAGAGCATCACAATCCTTTTGCTCCATTTCATCCGTTTTAGTGTCCTGCCCCTGGGTCTCCATCTCAACTGGGAGACGAGAGTCATCTACAGAATCTGCAGGGCCACTTTGTCCCTCTCCTGAATTCTCATTTTCACATTCAGCTCTGCTCTTGGCTTCGTTGTGTTCCTTCTCTGTGCCTGCCTTGTCCCCGTTCCCATTCTTCTCCTGGTTAGAGGACTTTTTCTCTTGCACAGTGCGCCTGGCGTCTTGGGTCTGCAGCTCAGACAAATAATGTCTAATGTTCTTACGAGCTGCACGTATCAGCCCACCGTCAATATCAAGGCCCAAGATGCGTGTAGGCTGGTACATTTTGGCAATATAGAGGGTCAGATGGCCCGAGTTGCACCCCAAGTCCAGCACATCTTTACCTTCAAACCACTCTTGACGAAGCACATATATCCGCGGGTCTTCACTACTGCCTGGATTGCGATATCCATAATACTTGTTGTAGTTCCCATACTGGAACTTCTTCTGGTGTTCTTTAGCATGGCTGTGGTGATGCTGGCGAGATCCTGGGACAGCTTTGGAACCACTTCTTGGCGTGTGAAAAGAATTTCTTTGCCCTGCTGTGCTACTATTTCGGTCTCCAGACCCTGACTTAAAAATGGGAGTAGAGTGGATGACAGGGGGCTCCATTTTTCCTGAGTTGCGCCTTCGTTTGCGTCTGCTTGCGTGCTGATTTGGTGCCGCGGACAGAGAAGGAGCAGCATCCTCCACAGCTACAGAAGTCACCTCCTCCATGCAGCTGGCCGATGGGTCGGCAGGGTGCTCGTGGGACTCTCCTGCGACACTCAAGAAACTGTTGGACTCTTTGGAGGCATCTTGTGCCGAACATGAACCAGGGATACCTGGAAGCTGTGTTGAGGTGCTAGTTTTGACCTCACTTTTTTCTGATTCGGAGAGGTTCATTTGGGTTATTGAAATTCCACTCCCAGCTCCTCCTCCTCCATGGTGTCTGTTTCGATGCCTTTTCCTTCCACTGCTCTTGAAGGGGGACGCCAAAAAGATGCTGTCTGCTATACCACTGTTCAGATTCAGTGGATCGGTGATGTCCCTGGGGATGAGAATCTCAACTGGGTCTCGACTCTTCGCTGGCAGCGGGGAGGATTTTGGCGTCTCTGCATTAAGTGCCCTGTTGACCTCCTCATCCAGCAGGCTGTTGAGATTTAGTGGGTCAAAAATGTTGCCTCCCAAGAGGAAGTTTGTCGGCAGGACAGAGTCACTCTCTGAGACAGCCCTTCGTCTCCTCTTCCCAGACGATGGATGTTTGAAGCTAGAACTTGCCGTGTAGCGCCTCTTTGTTAGTTTTGTTTGTTGCTGCTGCTGCTGTTGTTGTTTATGGATGCTATTCCTGCGATTTATATTGTTTTCATTCCCTCTGGATTTCTGTCCAGCACTGTCCGTGCTGGTGTGTTTTGGTGAGGCAGCGGTGCCTGGGACCGGACAAGCAGCTGTAAAGTCAGGAGTGGCTGCAGCCTCCTCCATCGTCTCGGACACACTGCTGTAACCTCCAGGACAGTCCGAGAGCTGCAGGGACGATGCTGAGCTGGCCTGTGGACTGCCAGCTTTTTCAGTTTTCTCATCGACAGACATTTGCTTTACATTGAAGACTTTCCAGGGGCTGAAAGCAAAAGCAGAAAATAAAAGTTTAAATTAAAAGAGCTGACGTTTGTTGATCCATTTTAGAATGTGTAAAAATGTTTTTAAAAAAAGCTATATTAAATCCCTTCCAGATGCTGCAAAGATCAGCATTAAAAAAATAATTTGGACATTAAGACAACACACTCAGATTAAAAATTATATATCAAAAGAGCTTAATGGGGTTGACTAAAGTGCTGTAGAATAAACAAAATATCAGCCATTAAACATTGAAATAAAAATATAAAATTTTTAAACTGAATATCAAACAAAAAATGTATAAAATAAATGGCATTTTACCCAAAATACCTTAAATTTAATTAAATATTAAATATTTTCAATTTTAAAAAGGAAGAAGAATTAGATTTAATCTGAATCTCTGGGATATTTTAAATTACAACTTGATTCCTTATTTAAAATTTGTCAAAACAAACCCTAAGAAACATTATTCTGGCTTTCCAAGAAAACATCTCTCCAACTCTAAACTTTTATTTTTATGTGATAAAAGTTTTGGTAAAGTGCCTTTCTTACATTTAATGCTGAGATAATTAAACACGTGCACAAATATTTTTCTAGTTTTGTTCAATACAGTTGATTTCGTTACACATTATAAATAAATTAAATTTGTTTTCCGTTTCATTTTACAGTAATCTGACCCAACTTGTTTAAACTACTGAATTAAATCACTAATCTGATGCTCCGTGGGAGTTCTGGCTACTGCACAAAACATTTATTCTTTTTGATCACACATTTAGTATTTGCATCAGATTGTGTAAAACTCTTAACTTTCTAGTCATTTTGTAAGAGTATTAAACTTAAAGCAATAAGTCTTTCCCTGCAGGCTGTGGTGGTGTAGGACTACATCCCTCTCAGATTGAAGCTCTTGCCTTAAGCGTGTCTCCTGAAGGGTAACTGACCTGAAAAGTTTGGGAGTCCGTGTTGGACAGTTATCTTGTTAGCACACTAGCTCCTAGCTTCTAACACGGGCCACAGCACTGAAACGTCGAGTAAACACTCGGCTGCAACCCGACCGAACAGCGGCATTAGATAATCAGCCGAGCGCCTACCTCGATATGTTGTTGTCTGAATCCTCGTAAAACCACCAGTCATGTTTATGAAATTGATACTTTCTCCCTGATGGCCGCCTACCAGTATGCAGCCAACAGCGTAGTCACCATTAAAATAACAGTCTCACCTCGCAGTTCGGCTCTCCCCGCCTCCAACCACCGGACGCTCTTAGCATGAAAGCTCTGTGACGTCACATCCGTTATACTTTTTTTTAAAACAAACTTTATTAAATCAGAGACAAGAATACAACAAGTGCACAACATGAACAGTTGAAGTGCACAAAACATTACAACACAAACAACCAGGGGTGTCAATCATAAAAGTACATGCAGCAAAGTTTACATAAATAAATTGTCTAAGTAGCATTTAAACTTGTAGATTCAGAAATTGATTTTATATAGAGTTCCATATGAAAATGAGGGGAAAAAAGTTTCTTATTACTAAATTTACATTTGTGAATATAAAAATTTGCCATGAGATTTAACAAATTTATTATAAAGAAACATTTCTCGTTCTTCTTGGGGGTTATGAAAAAGACAATGTAAAACATTTTCCCATTGTAAAGAAAAATCCTTCAAAATATGGTTATTGATAAAACTACTAAACTCCTTCCAAAACCTGTAAGTCAGAGGGCAGAACCAGAAAAGATGAGTCACAGTTTCTGGATGATCCATTCCCCACAGAAATTACAACTAACTTTTATATCTTTTTTAAATTTTACCATAATATTTAGCAGGGTATATTTTATGAAGAATTTTAAATGATACTTCTTTTACCTTATTTACAGTTAAATATTTATGAGGGATCATCCAGACCGTCTTCCAGTTTATATTGGGAACATGACGGTTCCAGTATGATGTTTCATAAATGCGTACCATGTTTTTTCCATATAAAATTAAAAAGCATATGCTCATTGTCTTTACTAACTTTATTATCTAGATGTAACAAGAGAGCTGCATATGTTAAGTGGGATAAACCTTCAGCTTTAGTAAGCAGCACTCTACCTTTTAGAGACTAATCCCTCTGCAGCCACTGAGTACATTTCTTTTGGGTTTTCTGTATAACTGGAATAAAGTTGGAGCAGCTTAAGTTTTGTTTTTTGGAAATTAAAATTTTTAAGGATGTGACTTCCTGTTTAACAGGAATATTGCAGATAGTGTCTGCTGAACAGTTTTTGATGTCTAATAGTTCACATTTTTTTAAGTTTAGACATAAACCAGAGGCTTTAGAAAAATCATTAATCACATTCAAGACAAGAGGGATCTGAATCGCATTCCTTTAAAAAAAATGGTGGCGTCATCAGCCAGCTGCATGATGAGCTCCTTATCAGCTGTGATTCCCTGTACTGCACTATTGGAGATAGAAGTTGTAAGAATTTGTGTGCAGAGCAAAATAAATATGGAGAAATGGGACATCCTTGGCGAATACCGCATTTCAGGTCAAATCTAGGAGTGGAGCCATTTCTCATTTTACGTAATAGAACTATTGCCATTAGAGTATAATGTTTTGACAGCTTTACAAAAAATCCCCCAAAGCCAAATTTCTCTAAAGAATGGAAAATAATATGATGTTCGATTGTGTCAAAGGCCTTGTAGAAATCTAGGAAGAGAATGTAACTATCATCAAGTCTGAGTAATCAAGTAGATCTAAAGCTAGTCTAATGTTATTAGAAATGTGTCTCTTCCTCATAAAGCCTGACTGTGTCCCATCAATGTCTGTATCCAAAACCTCTTTAATCCTATTAGCAAGTATTGAAGCTATAATCTTATAATCATTATTCAGTAGACATATTGGTCTCCAGTTATCAATAAAAAGTGGGTCTTTATTTGGTTTTGAAATGAGTGCTATGAGGCCTTGAGTTAAGGTAGGAGGGAGAGTGTTTTTCTCTATACTTTCTAAGAAAAGCTGAAGTAGAAATGGAGCTAGATGATCAGAGAATGATTGATAAAACTCTGCAGATAAACCATCTGTGCCTGGAGATTTATTAGCTTTAGAGGTCAGAGACTTCCCCCACTGTGAGAGGGATGTCACAATAATTCTTATCTTCCACCTCAACAGTTTTTACGTTTTGAACTAGGGATGTTTGATATTGGCTTTTTTACCAATATCCGATATTGTCTAGCTCTTAATTTCCGATACCGATATAAACCGAAGGCTGCTTGGTGGCGCAGTTGGTTAGCACTGTTGCCTCGCAGCAAGGAGGTTGTGGGTTCGCGTCCCGGCTCTGCGGCCTCTCTGCGTGGAGTTTGTATGTTCTCCCCGTGCATGCGTGGGTTTCCTCCGGGTACTCCGGTTTCCTCCCACAGTCCAAAGACATGACTGTCAGGCTAATTGGGCTGGTAAATTGTCCTTAGGTGTGAGTGGGTGTGTGGTTGTTTGTCTCGTTCGTCTCTGTGTGGCCCTGCGATGGACTGGCGACCCGTCCAGGGTGTCCCCCGCCTCTCGCCCCTTGACCGCTGGAGATAGGCACCAGCACCCCCGCGACCCCCTGTGGAGGAATAAGCGGCTACAGAAAATGGATGGATGGATGGATGGATATAAACCGATACCAAAGACATGTTGGTGGAGTCCTCACGCTACATGTTATGCTGCAAGTAATGTTGCGGATCGATGATGTCATCAAAGGTTCACCGATAGATGTTGCATTCAAGGTTGGCTGGGAAATGCTGAATCCACAGGATTTAATGTTAGGTGTGCCAAATAAACACAAATATCTCAAAAACTATACATCAGATTTGTTATATTTTTACATTTTGAGAAAGAGGAGAATTAGCTGAAGAGTTTGATGTATAATATGTGCATAGTATGTAAAGGTTATGTGTGTCATTACAAAACCGATATCGATATTTTCGGTATCGGTATTCGGTATATTATCGGTCTACCGATAATATCGGACATCCCTATTTTGAACACTATCAAGAAGATCTCCTCATTATATTTTGAGCTGTATAAGTTGGAGTAAAATTTGGCACAAAAATTTGAGATTTGTTTGGATTGTCGTAAATAATGCCATTTATGTTTAATTGGTTAATAGAGTTCGTCTTTGATCTCTATTTTCAAGTCTAAAATGATGAAAGTTTGTTTGATTTAGACATAAACTGTGATTATTATAGAGAAGATGAAATAAAGAGTGAGGTATTTATGAAGGATGCACTGTCAACCACCCACCAAACAGTCAAAGTTTGTTTACAAAACTGCCAATAATAAAATACTATTTAAGTAAATTTAAACATACATTCAGTGTGGTTGCTATTTCAGAAACTTGGCTTAATGATAACATCATGGATGAAGTACAAATAGAGGGATATGAACTTTATTTTGTAAATAGAAAAAACAAAAGAGTTGATGGCGTAGCTTTATACATTAAAACAGAATTAAAATGTAAATCAGTGGAAGAAATGACAATGGTTGAAGATGGTGTTATGGAAATGGTAACAGTGGAAATCAGAAACGATATGCCAAAACTATTTTAGTTAGTTGTGTTTATAGAGAACCAGGCTCCTGTGTGGAGACATTTACAGACAAAATAATCCAGTTGGTTGATCACAATAAAAGCAAAAACATGTTTATGTGTGGAGACTTCAATATCAATTTAGAAAATACTGATGGACAGAAAACATCAAGGGATTTTGTGGATTCTATGTTTATTCCCCCTTATCATAACATATTCACTAATAAAAAGGAAGATGTTATTAAAACTGGAATATTTATGTCAGATATCGGTGGCCATCTACCTGTTTTTACAGTATTTAAACACAAACACTAAGCAAAATATCACTATAAACTAGAGGTAAATCAGTACTCCCCAGGATATAAGCTCCCTATAGTTTCCATTAAACTGTTGTCGATTAGAGGAACAGAGCTGCTACACAAAGCTGGGCAAAATCGTGAAGTTTTATAAATATTGATAATAATTGAGAGCCAGCAGATATAAAGTCAATCCAACAATAATAAGATAATAAATGCAACAAGACGTATTACAAGTTCACATTTGACGTTTTTTCCGTTTATTTTATAAATGGAACTGCAACTGGTTTGTTGAAAAATGCGACAGAAGTTAACATAGCGCTGCGTTATGTCATTGTCAGGACTGGACAGAAAATGAGTGAAAGAGCTGCAGAGCAAAGAAACTCAGAAATACCTTCATGAAACCTGAAGATCTGTTGATCAAATTCACTTTTAAACTGATGTCAGCATTTTGTTGAAAGAAGCTGCGAATCATGTAATTTAATGCTGGTGTCAAACTTTGGTACAGTGTGTGCTGTGTTCTAATAAAGGAGCAGGTTTTACTTCTGCCATCAGTTTAAGGAGTTGAAGTTGCTGTAGTTACACTGTGTGACCACAGGGAGGCACCAAAGCCTCACTGTAGAGCACACCTCACTGCCTTAGGACTGAACTGTTAGATTAAAAGGTATGGGTCTAAGAAAACCAAAAAAATGTTTTCTTTCAGTTTGAATTGGCTCCAATTTTTCATTTGAAAAACCTTCACATCAATAATGATGAGAGATGGCAGGTGTTCAAGCTGGTGGCTCGTCAGCTCCAGCAGGTCTGAGTGCTCTTGGTGGATCTAGAGCAAAACCAGTGATTTATACTACCTCTGATGGCAAGACTCTTGTTGAAGATGAGTTTTTAAATTTTCTCGTTGTCAAAATGAAAACTTTAAGCCACGATGACATCATTTTGCTTGCTGTGAAACATTTTGGTTCGGAGTGGATTGAGGCCTCAAAGAAGGTCCTCTTTGATTTATGCCCGAGCTCAACGCAGCGCCTCGTAACGCACAAAGGCCCGCAAAAGGACGTTAATAATGTGAAGAGCTGCTTGAAGCTCCTTAATGAGGCTGGCGAAAACATACCCCGCTTTGTGTCGCATCATCTGGATGAGCTCCCTACAATTACTTTCAGTAGTATGGATGTCTCCAGCCTGCTTGGTAAAATTGAGAAGCTAAGCGCTGATGTCTCTTTGTTGAGGCAAGCTATGTCAGCTCAGACGAATGTCTGTGAAGATCTACGTGCGGTGACGGCAAACATGAGTGAGCGCCTGGGCATGGTGGAGAAACTTGGTGTGAACGGCGGAGGCACCTCGCCCTGTGCTGATCAGCTGATGACGTGTCAGAGTGCGGAGAAGACGGCGCGGCAAATTGAAGCTATTGCTGAGGTGCAAACTGCCTCAACATCAGCTACGGGTGGTGATGCTGGTGCCCAAGAGGTGCGGAAGGATCCGGTGGAGTTGGATAAAATGGGGGATTTGGATCCGAGAAATGCTTCACCTGTTTGGAGTCGAGTTGTTAAGGAGGGACGCCGTTTAAAACAGGCTCCAGGTGAAGGCTCTGCGCACTTGAGACCTAAACGGAATATCTCTAAGAGACATATCGTCGTGGGAACCAGTGCTGGAGGACAGATTAAAGTGATAAAAACCAAACTGGTGAGTGTATTTGCAACTAAGTTCTGCCCTGATCTAATGCCGAGTGTGCTGGCTGACTATCTGAAAGAAAAACTGCATCGAGAGGTGCTGTGTGAGAGAATTAACAACTACCAGAGCCGCTGTAGTTCTTTTAAAGTGTCTGCCGAATGTGATGAGGTCTCTGAACTGTATGATCCTCAGCTCTGGCCTGAAGGAACCTTTGTGAGGCGTTTCTATGAGAAGCGCAGAGCTGTGGCTGCTGATAGTGCTGCAAGTGGGCTCAGCGAGGGAGCCACTGCTTCATGAAACATTCCATAAATCATGAGAATAGTATCATACAATTCCCGTGGCCTGCGCCTTGGTAACGGGGCTGGGGATAGGGTGCGTCGTATTGTTGTTGACAAACTTTTGGAGGATGTTGATATTTTATGTCTGCAAGAGACAATGCTGTCTAAACAAAACTTGGACCAGTTGAACTCTCTTCACTCTAATTTTCATGGTGCTGGGGAGTCCACTACTGACCTGTCCTCTGGAATTATTCGAGGTAGGATACCTGGAGGTGTGGCCATCCTCTGGCATAAGAAACATGACGCTTATATCTCAGTTGTCAGGCTAAACGTGGACTGGTGCATAGCGACAAAGATTGTTCTGGATAACAAGGCCTTTATGATTTTAAATATTTATACCCCATATGAGAGTCAGCAAAATGAAGATGAATATCTGGCTAAACTTGGTTTTTTAAGCTCCTTTATTAGTCAGTGTGATTCTAACTGTGTTTTTATTGTTGGTGATATGAATGCTGATATTTCTGACACACGCTCCATCTTTGGGCAACACCTGATTCAGTTTTGTGAAAATAATAATTTAATTTTAACTAGTAAAGAGAAACTGCCGGCAGACAGCCACACATATATCAGTGAGGCTTGGCACACAACATCCTGGCTTGATCACTGTATATGCACTGAGGATGCACATGAATGTATATCCAAGATGGAGGTCTTGTATCCCCTGGCGACAACTGACCACATCCCTGTCTCCATAGAGTTAAACTGTGAAACATTGCCTGTGCTGCTCCAACATCAGAGCACTACACACATAGACAAGGTGACTTGGGCTAAAGCGACAGATGAGGATATTAGGAAATATAACTTACTGTCAGATCGAAGTCTGAGCACTGTTAGCTTGCACAAAGAAACATTACAGTGTAAAGATGTTAATTGTGAACATATGGAACACAGACAGCATTTAGGCACTCTGTACCAGAATATTGTGGACTGCTTGAATAGTGCCAGCAGGGTTCTTTGCCAAAAAGGAACAACAAAATTTGAACCCCTACCAGGGTGGAGTGAGCATGCCTCGGTGTTGCACGCTGAATCCAGAGCAGCCTATAAAGCCTGGGTAGCTGCTGGTAAACCAAAATCTGGTACAATGTTAGAGTCTAAGAAAACTGCTAACGCTAAGTTTAAGAATGCTGTTCGCTATATTAAAAGGAATGAGCAAACAATGCGGGCAAACTCCCTAGCAAATAAACTTAAGACTAATAAAGCTTTTGAGTTCTGGAAGGAGTTAAAACTCACCTGTAACAGTAAGCCACTGCTACCAGCAACTATTAATGGGGTTTCAGGTGATAAGAATATTGCAGAAGTATGGAGGAAACACTATAGCAGAATTTTTAACTGTGTAAATAGTGAAAGGTTCAATGCTGGCGATATTGACAACAATCCTGGTATGATTGTCCGAGCTGATGAAGTCCGAATTGCTGTCGAGAAAATGTCTTTAAACAAAGCATGTGGCCCTGATCAATTATCAGCAGAGCACATGAAGTACGCTAGTTGTAGAGCTCATGTGTTACTTTCATTGTGCTTTACTGGCTTTTTGAAGCATGGCATCTTACCTGATCACATGTTATCTGTTCTTTTAGTCCCTGTAGTCAAAGAGAAAACTGGAAAAATATCCTGTATTGATAACTACAGGCCTATTGCTCTGGCAAGCGTGTTGTCCAAAGTGTTTGAGCATATTTTGCTAGAAAGACTTCAAGAGTCTATAGTAACAACAGATAATCAGTTTGGTTTTAAACGTAAACTTAGTACTGATTTATGTATCTATGCTTTAAAAGAAACTGTAAGTAAGTATATGAGGCAGAATACATCTGTTTTTATGTGTTTTTTAGATGCCTCCAAGGCCTTTGACAGAGTCAATCATCAAAAACTTTTTGTTAAACTACAAAACAGAGGGGTTCCTTCATACCTGATCAGGATTTTACACTTCTGGTACTCTCACCAATTGATGCAGGTCAAGTGGGGGATGGAAGTGTCTGAACCTTTCTCCGTATCTAATGGGGTCAGACAAGGTGGGATTTTGTCTCCTGTCCTTTTTAATCTGTACCTCGATGAGTTGTCTGTTGCACTGAATGATAGCAAGACTGGATGCTTGGTGGGTGACCTCCTTGTTAATCATTTAATATATGCAGATGATCTAGTCCTCTTGTCACCCTACAGCGCTGGCCTGCAGCAACTGCTTAGGGTCTGTGCTGGGTATGGTGAACAATTTGACATTTTGTTTAACCCCAAAAAGAGTGTTGTCATGATTGCTGCAACTAAGGAGGACCAGAAGCTCAACTTTCCATCTTTTTGCTTAACAAATCAAGTCCTGGATGTGGTGAGAAAAGTAAAATACTTGGGGCATATTTTAAGAAATGACCTCCGTGATGATGAGGATATTAAGAGGCAGTGCTGTAAGCTGTACATGCAGGCTAACACTCTGGCACGTAACTTTGGCATGTGCTCAGATTATGTCAAGGTGACCCTCTTCCGATCCTTCTGCACTCCCTTCTATACTGCCCACTTGTGGTGCAGCTATAGTAAGGCAGTAATGAAGAAATTACAAGTGGCTTATCAGGATGCTTTTAGAATCCTCATGAGGCTCCCAAGATGGACCTCTGCAAGTCAAATGTTTGTTGTGAGTAACATCCCTACTTTTCATGCACTACTGAGGTTCTACATGCATAAATTCATCTGCCGATTGAGTATGTCAACTAACACTGTAGTCAGAGCTCTGTCAACTCTAACTTCCAGTGACACAAGGTATTCCTCAGACCTTTTTAAACACTGGAACAACTGCTTATATGGTCTGTAATGGGAATGTGTTTTATTTTTTGTACTAATTTTATGGGTTTATCTGTGCTTTTGTATGTTATGGTTTTAACTTGATTTTATTTATTTATTTTATTTTTTATCTTGGGATATGGACAAACCTTTTTGTCTGAAATAAAGTTTCATTCAATAAATCAACTATAGCGTCACACGTGGTTTTACTGTAATTTTATGGTTGTTTTTCAGCCTGCTAGAGAATTGTTTTAATTCCTATTGAAGCTTTAACTGAACTGAGAAAATATTTAAGTATCTTAAATCTTTTAGCATTTACTTCTGCAATTTTTCAGCTATTTCCACAAGTTATATCAAGATGTGCAGCTCGCCAGGACTTTCCACCTTGGTTTTTAGTAATGCTTTTTTTTCTTTAATCTTTTTGTCAGATGTTACAGTCTATGCAACTGAATGTAAATTTATTCAAACTTTCTGCTACATTTTCTATTTTTTAAATTGATAACAACTTCAGCTAACTCAGACCTCAAACTTTAAAAGAATGTTCCTATAATCAGCTGAGTTTTAGCTTGGGTTCAGCTCATTTTAGGTTTCAGCCCCGTTCAGTATTTTCCTGTTCTTTTTAATTAATTCACATTTTTTTCATAGATTTTTTTTCCAGATTAAATTTCAGATTCTCAAAAGAATTGTGCTATTACATAAAGTTCAGCTCCGTTTAAGCTTTCTGCCCTTCAGCAGGTTTCACTCGGTATTCAAACTGTCTTTTTAGGCAACTTTTTCTAGAAAGGAGTGACCTTCAAGTGTCATTGACTGATCAAAAACAACACTGAAGGTTTTCCTAAGTTTAAATGACTACTTTGTTACAGGTAAATAATTATCTATTTTTCACTTACTGAATTTTCAAACAAACTTATTTTATGCAAGTTTTTTTTTTTAAGTAGCTACATGTTTACTAACCCATATCATAATATAGCCAAATGGCTAATAATTTACATATCTATTGGCTGATCTGCATAATCATTGGGTCTCAGTAGACCCAATGTGAGATTATGGAACGTTTGAATTTCATTTGTAGATATTTTATTATCTTTAGTTTAGATGTAATATGAAAGAATAGCCATCTAAAATGTTAACAGGTCAGTTACATCATCTTTCTTAAAGTATTTCAAACTGTTTGATTTGACAGTGAATTACTGAACAAACAGGAAAAAATGTGAAGGAGTTTAGTTGTAAATAACAAAGAAACAATTTCTATCTGCATTTCAGAGGGTAAATGTGTATTCTGAGCTGAAGGTGGCGCTGCAGTGCTAGATTTTCAGAATATATTGGACATTAAGCTGTTCTCCAAACAGCCACAAGGGGGAGCCCAACGATACATCACCCCTTTCTGTTCTGCATCCCAATTTTCTCATATTTCACCCTGTTTCTCCTTCTCATTAGTTTTAATTCAGATATTCAGTATACTGGTTATTATTGTTGCAAACTGAAATATAAATTTATTTAGTGTTGTCATTTTTTCTGTTTGAAATGAAAGCTGTATTTTTTTAAATGCAGAATGAAGAGAATATCATTGAGATTAATGATCCAAACAGCAGAGCAGCCTCCTGCCTCCCCCCAGGAGGCTTTGCAGCAACAGGAGAGGTTTGTAGGTGAAACATGGATTTGACTGAGAGAAATCCAGAAAACATACGGCACACAGAATTTTTGAAAGTTTAAAAAAATCATGGAATCTACAGTGTAGTTTTATTTAAAAAAAAAATCATGAAACATGGAATAATCCTCTGTTGCCATGGACACCTGCAGATCTCAGTGTGAAAGCCCAGCAGGCCTCCCTATCATGTTAGAACTATACTGATTAAAAATAATTATATTTCACCAACGTTTAATCAAAATAGATGCAACTAGTAAAACTGTTCAAAAAGCTTTTGACCTCAAATTCTGTTATTTTCTTAATTCTGTACGATACAAACACGTCTTAATGAGTGTTTTTATTTTGCTGTCTGCAGTAATACTGCACTAACAATATGGAATCTGAATTCATTTGGTATAAAATAATTTGAGATTTGCAGCTATAAACTGAAGTTCTGATATTTATAAAAATGCATTTTTACTTTGGTGCAGTTCTAATTCAGTCTCCTCTGCTGTTGAGTTGACGGCGTGCTACTAATTGGGTTTCAAATCATTGCCCCAGACTCTGCTGGCTAAATGAGTCGCCCCCTTTCTTTAATCTCTAAATAAATAGGAGTGAGGGTACCTGTCCCCCCGCCTCTGTCTCCCTCCTTTCTCATGTTAATGTGGGTGCGGTCCTCAACCCTGGACACCATCTGCCCTTCCTCAGGGTTTGGGCCCCAAGCTCTCCAGACACGTTCAATTGTTTGTGTGTGTCCAAGCAGAAAGCGGTGAGTACACATGGATCTGTGGCCCAATAGGCGCGTCCATCAAGGGCACGAGCCTGCTGCTCATTAGCCCCTATGTGACAGAGGGAGAGGAGGCCGCTCGCGTGCCCTATGTGCACTCACATCAGGGAGGTCCCCTGTTTGTTTTGGAAGTTAGCGTTTCATCAGCAGCGACCGTTGGCTGAGGGGTCATTCAACAGAAAGTGTCTTTCATAATCACATTGTACCGGAAATATTGAGACTGATCACCTTTTGTTTGACCTTTTAAAGCTGAACTTAATGCATCATTTATTAAGGTTTTCTCAGTGTTCAGTCATACTGTGTGGTGGACAAATGGGCAAACACATAAAGGAACCAATGATTCAAACTTCTCAGTGTTATCTGCAATGTAATGCAAGCAACATAAATAAGAACACAGAATTCTGTTGGTGTCATTTTTAGTGGGAATCTCACAGAAATGGCCCGTGAGACAGTTGGGCATGTCTAAATAAATTCTAAAGTTTGAGCAACATTTGTGTGAATATTGTGCAAATCTACTTGTTGCAATTTAGTTTCATACTTAACAGTTTGGTAACACTAAAACAAACAATTCTCTGATAGGACTGAGTGGATCAGCCTGGATGTAAGTTTGACTCTAACGCATTATCTTTGCTGAATATTTTAAGGTAAAATAATGTATTTTAGTTATCCCTCAACTCTCCTCATTGATGTGATTGTTAATGATGCTGCTTCTCTGTACGTTCATTGGAAAGCTTTTCCTTCATTTATCTTTCACAACTTATTGCAGCCAAGGTGCGTGTGCTCGTTATAACCCATTAGTGAACAGACAGACGGACTATGACTATCCAGCCAGCCCTCCACATTTTCAAAGCTACATGCTGCTGGCTGCATTGAGATTAGTTATTGAACTGTCCAACCGAAGGGGAACAAGGCCGCCTCAGAGCCACAGCACACAATGAGCCAGCTGTCAGTGGGCGGGGCTTGTCCAGACCAAGGGTAGGACTTTTTTTTGTTGGTGTTTGAGAGCTGATAGGTCCTCCTGTGTGAGGCGCTCATTCACTGATTATTATTGACACGAGGCTTGTTTGATCACCAGCAGTGTGCAGCATTAAGGAGTGCACGAGGATTTGTTCAACACAAAAAGGGCAGCAGGGGTGAAGTGAATATGGATGCTCTGTGGTTTGTGAATATCCATGAGTGGAGACGGCATACGATGATGTATGCATACATGATGATGAGGAAGAATAGGAACATTTTCATAAAGATGACCTGAGACTGATCGTGTTAAAAGTGTCAGGTTTTGTTTTTTATTACGTCTGTTCACTTTACTTTCTGTAATAGTCAGATCATTGCTGGCTGATGGCCTTTCTAAGTGTACACACACACACACACATGCACGCACACACACACACACCTCACTAATCCCTAGAGGTCACTGATTTTCCTCCCAACACCTGTTTTACATTCAGAGGTGTGTCTCAGCATCTTCTTGGCTCCATCTGCGTTGATGTTCCTGCTGAGGGTTTTAAATGACTAACGTGTGATTACACACTGCTGTGCTGATGATAAATGCTCTTATCTTCTATAATTAACACAGATACTAAGAAAAATGTACTAGTACAAACACATCCACACCATTTAGGATCACATGATCAACAATAATAATGTCCTTTAAGCACCCTCCTTCCTTTCTATTATTTGTCAGCTCTGAAGAAATACGACCCAATTTAAAGGTCTTACTGCGCAGAAACTTTTAACACTATTATGTCAACAGACCTGCCCTGTTTTAAAGTCCAACATAATTTTAAGATGGATTTGTTTGCTGTAGACTCCACCATCACACAGATGTCCTAATAAAATCTGTAACCCCCTTAAAAACAGATTTATGAGATGATGTTACAACCTCAAAGCCACAGGGAGCTGGGTCTTAAACTTTGCCAGAATATCTGACAAACTATCTCCCTATGAGGGACAACGAAGCAGCCATAAGATGTGGTAGATAAATGACCATTAACATGTCTAATGAGGCCAGGTTTGGGTTTTATATTAAAGTTATTTATGATATTTGATCTCTGATCATATTTTGCACCTGATTTCATTGTAAGAGAGGTGTGGCAGACTGTTCAGCTCTAACTTGTAGCAATAAAAAAAATGCTTCAAGAGAAAATCATGTGTCTTTGACAGTTTTATCATTGAATCATGATTTCTACATCTCTAACTTGGAAAACTTCCTGAGGAACTCACTTAGGGTGTGTATTGGTGAGAATCTGGCAATATGACATCACACAGGGGCAACGATACGATATGTTGTGATATATCAGTCGTCTGCTGAGCAGAATCAATTCACTTTATGCTAAAATGAACCTTTACCACGACGTCATCATGGTATCTAGCCACATGTGCTCATAAATTTGTCGTGTTGCCTGAGTATTTGACTCTGCTGTTGCAGATTTTACAGACTGCACAGCTGTCACAGTCTTTATTAAATGTCTTTGTTTTGAAACTAAAATGTGTCCACATCAGCTTTAAAGAGCTGCTGGGTCTGGCTGTATCCTCTCTGCTTCATTCATCAGATAGCTAGGTGTAATTAGCAACATTTGTCACTCACTGGTATTATCGTGAGATCTTGATGCTCCATGGAAGCAGAGGACTGCTGAGGACTAGTGACTGCATCAGAGGTTGAAATGCAACACAAAATGAACTGTGACTGTTAATTTTTGCATGTAAATTGTTAATAAGAAATTGATGAATATCAATATACTATTGTGACATGAAATATCACGATATATCAGTCAGTGCATCAGTTTTTTCTTACACCCCTAAACTCACTTGCCTTCAAACTGATTCAGGTCGTTTTCATGACTAATGGCTGGGGCTGCAACGTTCAGTTGGTCTGAGTTTTATTTCACAGTGAAATCTGTCAAATGAACCGAACCTTTTAAATAGCATAAGCCCCTCTCTGTGGTGGTGCTGCATCAAGATTTACTTACATGAAAACAAAGCATGGAGCTGCACAGAACTGTTGTTGTTTTACACAATTATGTTACACATTCATGCTGCGGCGGCAGATTCAGCAAACAAACCATGAGAGTAATGCTTTGTAAGCATGTGTTTTGGCTGTTTACCCACAATGCCCTGTGTTGTAGTCTGCTTCCTGCTTCTAGGTCACTCATATGAGACCTCTGTACATTTTGTGTCCAAACAAACGAACTCTGGTCTGTTTAAAGTGGACCAAACGGTTCTGTGTGGACGAACTCTCTGTGTGGAGGAGTTATCGCCACAAGAACACTGACAGGAAAGTTTGGATTGTCTATGGACACAACTGTGGTGCTAAGGTCAAACATGGAGTTTCCTTTATTCAGCTGCATATGTCACCTTCTATAAAAACAACAACCCTGGACTGGTGAGTCACAAACAGCTTGACATCTTCTTTTTGAACAGAACTGAGTGAACTTCTATGGAAGCTTTGATTGTAAAAACAAATGATCTAAAAAGTATTTTCAATAAAAAAATAGTCTTAATAATAGCTGGGTGGCTCTTTAATCCCTTTAAATCGTTTCACTGCTCACATTAACATCATGTTTGTGACTTGAAACGAAACAGCAGATTAATGAGCTTCTGTAACAACCTGTCAATAGGATACTCCCAGTCAGCGGGACGGAGGCCTACTAACCTCATTTACTTCCTTTGGGGGTAATCTCTGTTACGCCAGCAGCTCATACAAAAAGTTTTCCTGATCATGTCAACGTTGATTTTATTTGTATAGAACTTTATAAGAACCAGGGCTGACCAAAGTGATTTACAGCAGTAATACATAAACAAGAAGTCACAATATGTTTAATTTGATGAACAATAATAAGAAAACTGTCATTTATTCCAGGCTTTGTGTAAATCACCTTACATGATCATCACCTTCTTCAGATCATGACTCATTTTTAACCTAATTTCAACTCCAGCCTGTGTTCATGTCAGGTTTGAAGTCAGGCTGCTTGTTCATGATTCTAAGATTTTAGGACTAGTCCCTGGTGTCCTCAGACAGCCCTTTGGCCTCCATGGTGGAGAGGGTGGAGTCTGATTGGTTGAGTGTGGACAGGTGTCTTTCTTCAGGTAACTGGATCAAACAGGTGTGATTAATGAGTGGAGGACTGGGGAGCCTTTTAAAGACCAACTAAAAGGTCTGTAGGTTCTTGTAGGGAATCAAATACTTATTTCCTGCAATAAAATGTAAATAAATTATTAAAAAATCACACAATGTGATTTGTTTTAGATTCTTTCTCACAGTTGAGGTTTTCCTACAGTGAAAATGACAGATCTCTCAACACGTTGAAAGAGGGAAAACTTGAAAAATTAGCAAAGGATCAAATACTTATTTCCTCCTTCATCTAATATAATATCCCCAACAAGCTGATACCTAATGAGTCTTCTACATATGTAAGCCACACCTTTCTGATTGGTTCACTTTTTTTCTTCTTCACCATTCTGTGTAAGTTTTAAAAACACAGAAAACCAGACACTCACTGGATCTCATTGCATCTCTCAGGAAAAGGACTAATCTGTAAAATAAAGGAACTCTAAGGGAAGATTTCTGTATCAAGAAGGAGACCGGCTACAAACCTTCAAACTTCCATCTGAGCCTGGTGCTGCTGAAGGTTTCTTCCTGGTAAAAGGGAGTTTTCCTCTCCACCGTCATCACTTGCTCACAGCGGGAATTTCATGAGATCTGATGCAATCTGTTGGTTTCTTGCATATATCAATTTGGATTGATTGGATTGGAAGTTGTTTTTTCCATTTGGTTTGGGAGCTTTTGCAACATTTTCAAATAACTAATAATAAATGGATTGAGGATAGGGATGCTCAGACATGATATTTATTTTATTTACAAAACATATTTCCTTTCTTGAAAGCAAAAATTGATAATAAAATCAGTTTTGATTTAAGAAGATGCAACTAATTTTCAGGTATTGATGAAAGCAACTGTAAAATCAATCAAATGCATTGCAAATTGAATAAAACAGATTCTAATAAAGTCAGTTTTTCTTTTTTTAGACATAGAATTAATGTCTAAGAAGGTTACCGAAAACCATGAACTGTGTTTTCTTAAATCTGTATTAATCTTGTAGTTTTTGAACAAGAACTGATCAGATGATCTAGATTGTAAAAATTCAATGGATTTGTCCTTGGACTGTAACTGAATACAGATTTGTCTAGTGAGCGAGCAGGAGATGTGTGTGTGTGTGTGTGTGTGTGTGTGTGTGTGTGTGTGTGTGTGTGTGTTGAGCACACACAGGACTCACTATTGTTAGTTCAGATTAATTGTGTGCTTGAAAAAGACCCAGGGTGCTCTCAGCCAGCTGGTACACATAAAACGCCATAGATAAACCTAAAATATGCACCTCAGCAGTGTTTTTTGAAATAATTTAATAATAGTTAGTAATTTGTTCTTATTGATTTTAAAAACTCAATTATAAAATAATGCTAGCATTTACAATTTAAACATGCTGCAGTGCGATAATGCTTCATGTTCAGGTTCAGAAACCTGCTCCAGCTTCTGGAGCCAGATGAGTCAAATGTTTGATTTTCATTTCTGAAATTAATAAAATATGTACTTTACTGTTCATCCCTTTGCTGATGTTGTAACTGAAAGCAAGTGACATCATTGTTATGAGACGATGTCTTCTCAGGCACGGCGATGCTGTAACTGCCCAAAGCAGAAAGCGGTTTTGTTCAGTGGGATTTACCTTCACATACTTCACCTCTTCTCATGTATCATCACTTCCTGTGGGGCTTGAATTTATTCCCTTAGACCTCTGGTCCCTAGGCACACTGAGCTCCACCATAATGAGATCATCAGGTATAATTTGATATGTTTTATACACTGGTGACTGACCACTGCTGTGATGTTGGATTCAAGAACCCACCTTCTCTAATTCCCTCCCTCCATTTGCAGAGCTGGACATTCTTGATGACCTGAATGAAGAAGATGAACACACTGACAAAAATATGACATTTATATGGCTAACATTCATTTAACAAACAAAACCTGAACATCTCTGTTGATAGAATCATGGTTGGCCTCGCCCAGTTGGTAAACATGGAATTAGGCTGCAGTGGAAGAAGTTTCACCTGGCACCTTAGCACATGTGAGTTGATGTTAGACGTGGTACCAACCTGGTTACCTTTCAGTATACTGTATTGGAGTCATCACTTTGGTGAGGTTAAAGACTTGAACAGTAATGTAGGAATGGATGTTATGATTTGTGCAATAGTTCATGATGCATCAAATGGTTTATCAAAAATGCTGGAAAGTACGGTAATTATCTTAGAAATGTTTGTTTAGGGGTCACTATGCAGAAAAACTGCAGTGCAACACAATCCTGGGCCAGCTGGGTCTAAAATATCTTCAGATTTGAATGGTTCTCTTGGATCATACTCATGCAACTTCTAGTTCTGCACTTTTGAACTTTTATTTCAAGTATGAAATCAAAATTCCTGCAATCTTGATGTTTGTCTTGTTATTAACAAGTCCTCACAGTACACAGAATTAAAGTCTCATTCTTTTTTCCTTTCAGCATGTCCCTTCAGGGTCTCCACAGCGAATCATCTGCCTCATCTAACCCTGACCTCTACATCCTCTACTCTCCCACCAATCAGCTTCTTGTCCTCTTTCACTGCATCCATAAATCTCCTCTCTGGTATTCCTCTAGGTCTCCTGCCTGGCAGTTCATCCTTCGGATTACTATCTCTCCTATACATGTTCAAACCATCTCAGCCTGGCCTCTCTGATCTCATCTCCTGAACATCTAACATCCTGTCCCTCTGATGGACTCATTCCTGATCCTTTTCATCTCTGCTACCTCCAGTTCTGCCTCCTGTCTTATAGATACAGCGTCACTGATCTCACCACTGTCTTATACACCTTTTTTTCAGTGCACAGAATTAAAGTAAACTATAAAACCAGTATCTCACTTAGCTGCAACTGCTGGTGACTAATTAAAAACAGTATTTTTGAGGGAGTTTGCAAAATGCTTTGAAACGCCAGTGAGGGTTCTCACTTTTCTGAGCCTCACTCTGGTGTTGCAGGAATTTTGAACACACTCCAAAGAACTGGAACCCTTCTAAAGTTAGTTTCTGTGGGTCTGAAAGTGCCTGCAATATGAGACATGTTTGAGATGAGTTGGCAACCATATGAAACTAAACTGTGACCGAATGAAAATAACACAGAGATATCTGACATTCCAAGAAGGACAAAATTTCACACATTTTGAGGACAGTTTTGAACAAATGATGTCATAATTAGGGCATCTCGTGATGTAAGTGCAACAGATAAATGCTGCACTTTATTCACAGCTTTGACATTTATAAAAACATTCAAACTTTATGTGATTACAACTGAAAATCTCCATATTTTCTCACAATTCTTTGTCTCCAACTGCTCAGGAACCGTCTCAGCTCAGATACTGGCTTAGTGCTCTACTAGTACTGGGACTAATGTTATCCAGTTTGCCTTTGCATTGATGGTCTTATTTCATAAGGTTGCAAGATCAAAATTTCTATATGTTGCTGAACTCAACATGAACACCAAAACCTTTCATTAAAATAACCAACTTCTGAATAGTAGAGGAACGTAGCCTATAGCTCTTAAGCTTATTCAAATGTATAAAACAAAAAGAGAGATTGACCAACATGTTGTTGTAAATTACAGACAGGCTTTCTTACAAAACGTCACAAGCAGAGATGTTTCTGTGCCTCTGAGGATATTTATAGGATTCATTATATAAACCCTATCTCTGACAGCAGTCTATGGATAGTAAATCACTCTTTTCCAAAATGCAGCTGTGAGCTCTTCTATTAGCGCCTGATCTGAGCTTAAACCACCGAGCATTAGGGAAGGATCTGTTGCATTGCTGAGCTAACCTAAAATAAACAGCGGCACAAATTTAAAACCATCTTTTGTTATTAGAAACAAGCGGAGGAATGGATCAATTATTCTATTATTATAAATGTAGGAATGCTTCAGTTTTTTAGATTGAAATATATAAGTGATATGAGAATAAAAGTGAGATTTTATGTCTTTTTTGTGGGATTGATTAGAATGTTTTTTGTTTTATTTTCTAATAAGTAAAGGAAGAAGCAGGTTGTTCTTAAAGCAACATGCACTGGTTTTAGTTGAGAGCCTGTTCAATAATTACTGCCATCAAAGATTTTCAGAAAGAAATAAACAGATGAATCTTACTGATCCTGTTAAAAGATCAATTATTTGTTCATTGTAGTTGTTGAATCTATTTGAAAAATGTAGATGTTTCGTTGTTTGGTCACAATTTAGAGCGTTGACCAGAGGAATGTCAATAAAAAATCATGTCACAACTTTTTTTTTTTTTTTAAGAATGCAATCACAATCACAAACCTATCATAATATATAATGATTTTGAACTAACTTTATATTTTACTACATTGGAAGTTGAAGCCACAATTTCCTCCTGTAAAAACTGTTCTAAAAGATAAAAAAATAACAATATAATAAAAAAAAAAACATTTTTAAAAACAGATTTCAATCAGTCTGTGCAATTATTGTTCAGACATTCCTCCTGCAATAGCATTGTGTCAGATTAACTGATGCATTAACAGCATTCGATCAACAGAATAATAGCAACATAATGTAAACAATGCAGTGTCATTCTGCAAATTATGCAGTGCTGTATGTAGTAACAACGGCAAATAGACATACAGCTAGCTGGTTTGCGCTAACAGGCGCTAGTGATGCTAATGTGACATCACAGCTAGCAGTGAACACAAATGTGGAGTAAATCAGAAACTGACAGGAAAGTTATGTTACCAGAATAAAGATAATCATAAACACACGCTAAGTTTTATTCTATTTCAGAAGTGATCCGGCTCAGAGTGTGTCACATCTAAAAGGGTCCTGGTGGATCTCATATCATAATACCGCCCTCCCTGTAATGGACACTCATATATTAGAATCAGTGATATCTGATTGGACTGTGTGTTTATCCTATTGTGGACAGAGGCCAAAGTACTAAAGCCTGGCTGCTGTATTTTACATCCGTTTGTTGGATCTACTCATTCAGAAATATCTTTTCTATCAGACTCCAGAGAATTAGCACACCGCTGAAGCAGATTACGAGAGAGAGATATTAATGACAACATTCATCTGATTCATGATTTTTATGTACTTTTATCATTTCTTGGCTTTGTTTGAAAGCAGCCCTGCCTTTTTGCTTCCTTGCAGCGATCCCATGTGTCTGCTGTCAGGAGTCACAGCTGAATGTTTGGGTGCCAAAGCTGAACCACATTAGCGTTTTTCTTTCTTGTCTATGGTCTATTTTATATCTTCAAAGCTGAATGCAAACACAATGTGCTCTGTATTATTTCTTTGTTTTAGTGAATTAAAAGCAAATTTTACCAGAGTTTCTTTAAAAAAAGTTTTACTTTATTTACAAAAAAATGCACCTTCATATATAAAACAGAGTGTGTAATCTTGTGATCTGTACGTTCTCCATTTCAGTCAGCGCTGTCACAGAACAGCCATATTACTCTCCAGCGAGGAGTCGACATTACAGGGGTTGTCAGGACAACCAGCCATGATTCAGGGAGCCTGAGATAGGCCTCCACCTTGGGCTAGAAGCCTTAGCCATGAGACCCAGCAGATGCTGCTATCATCAGCCAATCACAGGTGAGACAGAGGAAAAAGATGACATCATAGGCAAATGAGGACAAATACAGAGAGGATTCTGGTTGTTGTGTCCGCCTGCTTATGAGTCCAAGAGCGCTGATGGCCTGAAAATGAAAGTGAAAAATCAGGAAAGTAAAATGTAGTTTTTATATTTCTGTCATGTAAAGTGTTTATCAGATATACATCTAATACCAGCGACTTAAAATATGTTTGTTTTTACACTTTTAAACTTGGAATTAGTATTACAAGTTTTCTTTAAATAAACAGAAAGGCAAAGCCAGTCATTTACTTTAAAAGCTGTGATTTTAAGCTCTTGTATTGTATCTTGTAAGTGATAATGTTTTTGCCTGTGTCTGTTTGTCCTTTAGCTGAAAATCTCATGAACCACTGGATGAGTTTTATTAAATCTCAGAGATCAGGATTATTGGAGGTTCATCTACAACTAATAACATTTGGAGTCAGTCCACCACAGCTCATCAACCTTAAACCAACACAAATGTTCTAACTCAGTCAGTTTTACAGCTTTTGAGCTAAACATTGACGTGGTCGTAGCTGAGAGTCATTCACGTTTGAAAGCTGACAGATTTTGTGGGAGATCTTGAGTTGTGAGATTACACATAACGTCAAGGTTTAACCCAGTGTTAATTCGTTTTTTAAAACATTTTAATTCTATTCTGATTTTTCTATTGAATCTACCGTGATTTTTTCTGATTGTACCTGAGTCAGCTGTGGGATCGGTGTAAAGAAGATTTGGTTCAGCCTTTTCCTATTTCAATTACTTTTGCCTTCTTAAAGGCACACTATGTAAATTTTTGATGTTTTTCTTCTTGAGTCACTATGTGCTAATATGAGTCACTCAGCTCCAGCTGCTGCTTGTATCCAGAATACCACGTTTGTAACTTCTGAGTCTCCGGTCCGGTGCTCTGAAGTCTCACAAAGTCATTATCTCATGAGGGCTAGGCTAACCCAATGTGGCTAGCTGTTATGCTACCACTGGAGTGTTTTTAGCTCATGATTCCTGCTTTTTTCAATCTCTCTCTGCTTGAACACAGCTGATTTATATGAATGAGTGATGAACCGCTCCAGTAGAAACAATGAAGGCTGAGGAGACATTTCATCAGTTAGATTTAGGTGTTTCTGAGCAAAGACAATGCTAACGCTTTTAGGACAGTCATTTAAAACAGACACTAGGGGGAGCTAAAAACAAGCCAAAACTGCATAGTGTGCCTTTAATTCAAAATGTTTCTCCTTATATACACATATACATTTTTTATTTTGTATTTTTATTCTTCTTTATTCAGTTTTTCTTAAAATTACACCAAAGGTTGAGATTTGAAATGTTGTGATGAACAGCTTTAATAAAACTCTAAAAAAAAAAACATTGAGCTGTAGAAGAATCTTCATTTATTTTTATGCACTTTTTTGTTGTAAAGGTAAATAAAACCATAACCATGAGTCCATATAACACACCTATGTGTTTAAATGTAATGTTTGCTCTTCCTGTATTCCCCTCTGCAGCTTTTGGTCTGTTAACCATAAAACCAACCGTGTCTGCCTGCCGGCTGGCCCCGCCCCCAGAGCCGCTGCCCTGCCTCAATATTCATCCTCTCAGCCAATCAGCGGCGCAGGGCGGATGACATCATGGGCTAGGGAACAGTGAGCAGCCAGTGAAGCATCCAGCCTGCCGAACAAGCTTGCTTTTAGGGTCAGGAACTGGTCTGACGAGAGGATGGCAGTCCTGCCTTTTAACCGTCACTAGGACTCGCTCGGCCGACGATGAATTTGTCGGGACTCCAGGCCCAAAGGCGAAACACCGAGCAGGAGAATGTGAAGACATATTTCAGGTAAATCCCTCTCAGTGTAATGCAATAAGGGATGGGGAAGGGGGGAGGAGGGGAGAGGCTGTGTATGTAGGGGTGCTTTGTAGCCCTCTTTCCCCTCCTGCTCTCCGCTTTCTGCCCTGCTCAGGAGGCAGCTGTCTCCTCGTCTCCTCTCAGGATCAGATGGAAACGGATGCCTGCACCAGATGGGCTGGACGTGCTCTTCATCATCACAGCCCATCCTCTGCATCACATCATCACTGCTCACTCCCTTGTGCCTCGCAAATAGCATCCTTATTGATGGGTAGCTGTTTGAATCAATGGTGGCATTTGTATGAGCCTTGAATCCATGTGTGTGTGTGTGTGTGTACGTGAGTGTGTGTGTGTGTTTTGGAGAAATGCAGCAGCTGCAGAGGTAACATTGAAACAAAAAAAGAGGCAATCCTATTTTGGGTCTGTAGAGCTGCCGGGTGGATCATATGCTGTGGATGAGAGGTGGTGGTGGGGGGTGATGGATGTGCAGTGTGCTGATGGATGTTCTTTTGTTGTCTCTGCACCGCCTCACGTATGGCCTCTCCACAGTGGGCTTGTGGTTAGAAATGGCTCTGGCTGTAACACGGCTGAGTGTAGCAGCTTCATGGCGGCTGGAGTGACAGGGAGATATACAACATCTGGTCACCTGACTTCAGTGGGGACCAGAGTGGGGGCGGGGGCCGGTTCTGTGAAAGCTGAGCTGATCTGTGTCTCGGATTCTTCCACAGCCATCATCGGTAGAGAGGAGGATGGAGGATCTGACTGCGGCACAGGCTGAAGTGGGAGAATCCTCCCCCAGCAGGCGCAGTCATCCTGGGATAATCCTGAGAGAAGCAGGGCCTGATGGGAGACCTGTTGTCTGGCGTGAAGGAGGGACGTTAGGGAGTCATGTCAGGGATTGAGGGTGGATGAGATGATGGTGAAGGAGAATTGGGGGATGGGTTACTAAAGGTGTGACTCCCTCTGAACAAGAACCTGTTGTAGATGAAAGCCCGTCTGTTTAATCCCATTTATGATGTCTTAAACCTACATTTTGGCCAAGACATTCAGCGAGTTCAACAGGAAGGAAACCATGGCTACAGCGGTAATCCAATGCAGTGTCACAATCAGATGGCAGATAGACAATTGGTCTGAGAAGTTGTGATATATACCATGAGAGCCGGTGCTTAAGCTTCCTGCTGCTCACTGAATCTGTGAAACTGTTGCTGGATAATCAGCCTCTCCTCCTGCTAAGCTTCACACATGCTCCATATGCCGCCTGCATCATATATGCATCACACTTTTACCCACAAAACCAGTCACAGGCATTTATCAGCCCTGAATAATGTTGCTGACTTATTGTGAATACATGCAACACCTCTAATAAGAGCGCTGAACAGAGAAACTGTTGCAGGTCAGAATGTGAACTCGTATCACATAAAGAGTGTGTGTGCTGTGTAGCCGAAATAAAAGCATGATAGCAGTCCCAGCATAGCGTTTGTTGTGTAAACAGGAACTGTGCAGGCAGCTCATTGGGGCTTGGCTTTTCATGCAAATGAGGCTCGTACGATTTCATGAAACAGCTTTTAACTGGATGTGAAACCAAAAAGGTGCACGGAGGGATCAGTGGAATAAATAAATAAGTATTTTACAGCTTTACTGTGTTTTTATGTGTTTGCTTGTTGCGTTGCTGTGCTGCTAGTTGTTTCTTTTTTCCAGTTTTGTATTCGTCCTGATGTTTGGGGGAAAATAAAGTGATGGTTTAGTCTGTAGAAAGGTTATGATAAATGAACATAGATAGCTCTATGAGTGACTTCCGTTTGGAGAAACAGAGATTCGTTCTGACAAGCTAACGGCTAGTCACAGTGAGCTCTGCCGTCTTCACGATGACCACAAATTCTCTGTTTTTACATCCTTTCTTGTTGTCCGTTTTGCTTTACTCAGTTATTCTGGCAGAAACATTTAAACATTTGTGTCCAACGATGTTACAAATAGCTAGCTCTGTTACTAATAACCATAGAACTCTATGTGTGTCTCTGTAAAGTAGCTTTCACACAAACTGCTGTTGAATATCTTAGTTTGACGTTTTTTCCATCCAGTTTGTTTTCGACTAGCTGTTAGCTCATCAGTCTGGTCAGAACTAATCTGCGTTTCTTCAAACTGAGGTTGTTCAAACAGAAATCCCCAACTTTTAAGATAAAAATTGCCCAGAACCTTTTAAAAGTTCTGAACTAAAACTTTAATTTACTGCACCCTTCAGCCTACCTAGCCGATCGCAGACCACGTCTCTATAATTTACACACGGAGTCGATGCACAGCCTTTCCTTTTTTCCACCATGTGCCAGTCTGCCTGTCACCGTCAGTATTAGCGTGCTGTTCTGGGCCTTCCTATGTTTTCCAGCAGTCGGTGAAACCCAACACATGCAGCTTCTCTTACCTCACCTCAGCTAACAAAAGCAGAGCCTCATCTTGGCCCGTAGCCTGCTAACCGGCCTGCCTGAAACCTGATAGTTGGACTCACAACACACATCCAAGGAAACCTCCATCTGTTGAGGACTCGGTCAGGGTGGGTTCTGCTGCTATTGTTGAGTGGAGTTGGGTCGCTTTGGACTCTTTTGTTGACCGTTTGTGCACCGTGGCCCCCCATGTGTGGCGTGCTCGTGAGTTTAAGGTCACGGCAGTCTTGCGGTAGGTGTTTCAGAGCTCCGGTCTGTGTGTTGTGGATTAGCATGTAGGATTGGAAGCCATCTGGCCATTTTGTCTCAGAAAGAGGAGGGGGAGTAAAGCGAGAGAGATGGATGAAGAGAGACGGAGGAAACACTTACACACTGACACATTGACACAACTCCCTCTGTAATCTCCCTGCTTGATGTCTGTTGCTACTTACAGGCGCTTTACACGCATGTGTGTGTTTTAGATGTTTATGAATGTGTCTCAATGGCTCATTTGACTGTCTCCAAAATGATAAGCATCAGAATATTTACAGGTATTTTTTTGCGAGGAGTTCGAGCAAAATTACAGGAAAGATGTTCTGGATAAAAATAGATTTGTGGGAAGAAAAAAAGGATGAAATGTTGCAGAGGAGGAAGTGAGGTCAGAGATGAAGGAGTTTTTCTTGGTCAGAGAGGTGCAGAAGGGAGTATGAAGGATGTAAAACGCTGAAGGTCAGGAAGTGGGAAGAGATTCAGAAAATGAAAATACAGCAGATAATCTGCAGATGTTGTTCACAAGGTGGTTTTGAATATGCTTAAATAAATCTATTTTTTTGTCATAAATTCACATTTCAACCATTGAAATCAGGTTTTCTTTTCTGTTCTGAATCTGCTGCACATCCAGCTTTTGTACATTTTCATTTCAACTAGACTTCAGAAGCATCTTGTTGAATGTTTGGCTCAGATTGGACCAACCAGGGCTCGTGTTCTGTAACAGAGTTTAGGCTTTTTTTCTCAGCTGTATGGAGGCAAAGTCATGTTGCAGTGTATCACTTGTTGCAACAAAATTTCTGTACAAAACCTGCAAGCTGTTAACATTCATCCTCTGATCCATTGTGAGGTTTTAAACCTTTCAACTGGACTTTGAGCAGGTGCACCAGCTGGCCTGTCAGGAGGAAATCCACTCCCCTATCACTGTCTCCAGCTGGCTGCAGAACAAGCCCACCCATGCCACATTAATGAGGAAAAAAGGCTATAGCATCACAAAACCAATATAATGAAATGGCTGTCACTTACCTGTCCTTAAAAAAAACATACAGAAATTTCATTTTTTCATACAATTTTTTCATACAAAAAACATAAAATTAAAGAAAAAACTTTAATCTAAGAGAAACTATGAGTAGATTTATCCTGCTGGTAGCTTCAATTTTAACCCAATAAAACTCCATCCAACTCAAGTTCCATTCAAGGTAACCTGAGAATAAAAAAATAATTCTTTTTTTTTTCATCTTAGAGAAAAAGGTTTATAATAACATGGCAATAATGTATAATAATGCAAAAATTATATCATTTAACCTTAAACATCCCTATATTTTTCAGAATAAGAGAATTTGAGATGAATCAGACACTCTAGTGTTTGACCTGCTGGTCAGGTCAAACCAATGATCAATGATCAATAATCAAACCAATGATTTCCATGTTCACACCAGAGGAGACAACTGTCCCGATTCATTCGCATTTAAAGTTCAGGTGAATCATTAAGTCTCTTAATCTTTGAGGGCAAATTTCAAAATAAAAGGTTTGAGCAGAGCTGCAAAAAAATCAACAAATTAAAGTACTTTTAATGGTAAAATATTCTTATTGCTACAGAAAAGACAAAAGGGTTATTCTGCTGTATTACATAGGTGTTGGTTATTCTTCAAAATAACATGATCATATTTTTCATGGTGGCAACACACTGTTGTCTCAGCTGACTTCTTTTTGCTCAGAAGTCCACAAGAATTCTATTTTGGATCCACAGTCAGCACCGTGATAACAGGATGCATTTAGCACGATGTCACATGAATCTAAACCAGAGGTAAATGATTAGACCCGGCGTCGACCCAAACTGGACCAGAGTCTGCATCAGGTTATTGATCGTGTTACTCTGGATCAACCAGCCCATAATGATACGTCACCCCGAGTTCTGACCTGGTGAAATGACTCACAGCTTTCTGATTTTTACATCAAGGTCAAAAACACAACAAAAGCAGGTCAGTGCAGTACAGTGCAGGAACACGGGATGTTCCAAATGAGTGACGCTATTCTCCTAGAAGGTGTTGTTGCTCATGATGGAGCGTGCTCCACTGAGCTGCGTAGAAAACACCTCCAGGTGGATCTCCTTGTCTTGCTAGTAACTTTAGAAACCACCAGGTTCGTTCTTCTCATCTGAGAATGACATTTTGTTTATGTTTATGTGTTTGACAGGTGTGTGAGTCCTAAGTGAATTAAAACCTTTTTATTGGCTGAGAATTGATCATTTCAGAATAAATCGTCAAATATTTTTAGAGAATGAAAAATGAGTTAGGTCTTAATAATAATAGTTATTAAAAATGACCTGAACAAATGGGCCTTTTTGTAGCTTTAATTCACAAAATCAGGATCGATATTTTACTTTTCACGTTTATGGTTTTGAGGGAGAAAACTTAAAATTGCAAAGCACTTTCCTCTAAAACTGAACACAATAGGTTTTCATCTCTGGCCAATATTTAATGTCAGCCACTTTGCATGGCCTTTAAATCTCCACACATTCATATTAAACCCCAAACCTAAAAAATGTGTGTGTGTGTGGCGTTGTGTATAAATGTGCATCAGGGAGCTGCATATTAAAAGACAGAGGAAGCTGTCCAGCCTGCTCAGCGGGGGGCTTTAGGGACGGGTGATGCTGGTAAAATGAGAGTCACTAAGGCTGTGAGGATTAAACAGGTCTTAAGTGGGGATGAGTTAGTTTTTCTGCAGCGATTCCAACATGTGGAGCCTTATAACAACCAGCCTGTCAGCTGAGGTCGATTTGATTTGAAACAAGTCGACCTCTGTGTGTCGAGACTCCTGAATCGGATGGTTTTAAAAGAGCATTCAGCCACAGAGGAGGCATTAATGCATATCATTACATCATCAAGCTTCACCAATCTCATTAGTGTTGTGCTAATGAATTAAGCATATGATCAACAAATTGTCCAAACAAACAGCAGAAATGAGCAATGCATTCATCTGAATTAAATGAATATTTATGAGTAATCCTGATCTGCCCTCTGATTATGTGATTTCTAAATCCTGACTCAAGCTTTTATTAATAATCATGGCTGGTGTCTTGTGCTTCTTGTCATTTGTTATCAGATGGATTTAATGTGTAATTGATGCACGTAAAGCTAATTAGTGGCAGAAATGGCCGTGAAACGAGATCAGACGCAGAGATCCAGCTGCTGTCGGGTTTACAGATGTTGATGCACGAGGACTGAGTGAAACGAAATATCAGGTCACAACGATTAGAAGAACAGTGTTCAGGGTCTGCGTTGGAAAAACGTTCCTAATGAGCAGCTGAAGAGTCATTCTAGAAAGCTGGTGTGTGTGTGTGTGTGTGTGTGTGAACGAATATTTGAAGAGGAAGGGCAGCTCGTTCATTCAGTTAGGTTTGCCTTTGATATTGTGTAATCATGCTCTAGTTGGCATGCTATTAAAGGGTATAAGGCTTTTAAAGCAGCCCCCCCCCCCCCCCGAAGGCAGGCAGCTCCTCAAACACAGGTTGAGACAAAAACTGTTTTCAAGTCTGTTTGTGTTTGTTGTGATGAAACACATGAAGATAAAACTGAAGATTTAATAATGTTTTTTTTTTTAATGTATGATCAGTATTTTATGTTTTTGAGTGTTTTATCACCAAAAAAAGGAATTTTTGTAAATTTGTTCTCCTCCTTGTCTATCACCTCATTTCACTTTGAATTGATGAGGCACCCAGTTTGTCTATTTTATAAAATAAATGCTGACAAGTTGTTTTAAAATTGAGGAAAAAAACTACAGAGATGGAAACTCATTTAATCTGATGAGAGGAACCTTTAGAGCACAGGAATCAGCTCATAACTTCTATAATAACTTTATGTTGTTTGAGATTCACGCAGCAGAATAAAGAGAGGAAATGCTATTACAGGAACTGTAGACGGACGGGATAATGTGTGAGATCTAAAAGCAGGAACACAGACTTAGTGGATTGTTTAAACTATCAGCTAAAGCCAGCATCTCACTGGGCAGGAGACCAGTCAAAGACACAAAACCATCAGGAAATGTGCAGATTTTCAGTTGGAATCACATAAAATCTGTATGTCTGACACTTTTATAAAAAGTTGTATAAATGGCAGGTTCATATAGGGTATGACGTAATTTCAGACTGTCTAATTGTGTCCTTATCTCTTTAAAGCTTGGTCCCCTGCCAAAGTTTTCTCCCATTTCTTAAATTCGTGGCTCACAGAGTCTAAAGCTGAGGACCCATGACTCGTGTGAGGAAATTGAGAACCCTAGTAAAAAAAAGTGCAATTTTTGAAAAAATGTTTGTGAATGTTGTTTGCAACAGATGCAGCTCAGTGAGATCCTGGATCAAGCTGTTTTCTGGACACAGAAAATAAGAGTTAAGATGAGGGTAAACTGGGTAAATGAAGACAGAATTCAGATATTTTGAGACTAAATTGCAAAAGGAAACATTTCACAAATGTTATAATTTCTTCAGTTTCAACATACCCAAAGTGTCTGAATTCAGTGAGATTTTTATGGAAAATGTGTGACTTTTTTTCTTCTTCAACACTTTGTGTCTCCATCGAGCCCCCAGCATATCGGTCAGACACCGGCTGACACCAGGAGCTGAACAAACGCTGATGAAACCTTGTTTTGATCATCTATGTGTTTTCGCAGCTTCTTATTTGTGTTACATGATATTTATGAGCAGATGGAAACACTGAGAAGTTTGAATTCATAGTTTCCACATTTGTTCACAGTCAGATTTCAGAATTCCTTCAGATTATTTTCCCGGTCAGCATCAAACTAATTTATGGAGAATTTCAAACTCAATTGATGAACGTTTTTTAACAAAACACTCAGCAACAGACAGCTGAGGGGAGGAGCTTATAGGACTGTGACAGCGCTGCTGGTCTTGATGCATTCTGGGACTTGTAGTTTCAGTGGTATTTGTACTGTACACTCATTGACTGGTTGTAATACATTACATATGGGCTAGGTAAATGGTTTTGGGGCAGCTTAGACCAAAGTGCATCGCTGCCATTTTTAAACAACTAAAATCTCCAAAACATTGATTCATGCATTAATATTATATCATCGCCATAGGTTTAGCACCGCATGGTTATGAATGTGGAATTCTCTAATTACATTAAAACATAGCACCTTCTGTGCATCCAAGGGTCAAATTCAGCAAAATGTCTTCATATTTCTGTCAAAATGACCTGTAAGGTGAAGCTGACAGTAGTCTAAAGGTTTATGAAAGTACGTTCTCATGAGCTGTTTTAAGAAAGGCAGCTTTAAGTTATTTATAATTGGCTGTTAGGGACATTCACAAGGCAATAATTGTAACTTCTTTATTAAAAACTGATGTTTGATATTTTGATAACATGCTGCCTTTGTCCCTAGTGGAACATTTGGGTCTGTTCATTGTTTACAGACTTAAAGCAGCACATTTAGATGTAATTTGAATGATTTTGAGGATACTGTTGCACGTTTGCAGGCTTTAGTGTCATTTTCCTTTGACAGTGCTCCTCCTCTCTGATAGGACGGAGTATCTGACTCCTCCTACCTCAGCCTGTGTTTAAAATTAAATGAGCTGGCCTGGCGTCTGCACTGTGGCTCTGGAGGTTTTTATTCTGACCTTGAGAGACCAAACACGTGGACACCATGTTGTGTGACATCACCCCACTCTGTTTTCTGTGTGTTCAGGAGTGTGTTCGTTATGAAAAACCCTCGTCCCGTTTATAAAAGGCTCAGCGGTGATCATTATTATGATCAATAAGATCACAATAGTAAAAAGTGCTGCAGTCGAGGAGTCCTCCCTCTTATTTATGCTTCAGATGTCCTCGAACTGTCCATCCCATCCAAGTAATCAGCATCCTTCAAAGAAGCAGCCAAAGCTAAAACCAAGTCGAACCGAGAGCGTGTCCTAATCAGGGGGACGGCGAGCCAAGCTGACGGAGCCCCCCCCCCCCCCCCCCCCCCCCCCCCCCCCCCCCCCCCCCCCCCCCCCCCCCACTGCAGGGCCATCACTGGGCTGCCAGGGGTTCAAGATTAGAGCCTCTTCCTCCTTTAGCCGTTCAAACTCTGCATTAATGTTTGAAGGAGCAGAGAAACGCCTGCTCCTCTTGGGTACTTTTAATATTTGATGTCAGGGAAACGTGAAAACATTCACAGCGATATTCGAACTGAGCTGGTGTGTCTGTGGTGGGTTTAAGACAGTAACTCTGTCATGTCTGATGGTGTTTAATAATGTTAATCTTTTCAAAACGTCTCCCTGTCAGTGTTCATGGTTCAGACACGAGCCCTGCGTGTAGTTGATGTGTAATGTTGGAGCCTAGCGTGTACGAGTGATTCAGAGAGAGGAGCTGCTTGTTTCAGGGACAGAGCGCTCCCTGACTGCTCGCCTGCCCTCAGCCTGCACAATAAATAGGTCAGTGTTTTATGTGAGTGAGGAATCAGGATGTCTGGGCCTTCATGGATCTGTCTGTTTTAGTCCTCAGATCACTTCAGCAGGCAGCCAACCAGCCTGCAGGACTTCTTCTGTTTACACTCATTTACTGTGGTGTTGTTGTTGTTGTATTCACCTACAGCCTGATTTAAAAATACCACCAAGATGCTAAAGACTCATTTAGCTTATAACTGCTTTCAAAAAGCAGTTATTCACAGGAAATGTTTCTAATATCATTGTTTTAGAGCTCACCTTACCTCTGTTTAGTTTTTACTATAAAACTTCAAAAATTAAAAAATGTCAAAAACAGGGTGTGACTCTTTCTAACTGTGGCGTTCTGTGGAAACATTAAAGTTGAATGTCTTACCTGTTTGAACAACCTCAGTTTGGATAAATGGAGTTTAGTTGTGACATGACTGATGAGCTAACGGCTAGTCTGAGCAGAGCATTATCCAAGGTGGATTAATTCCTCTTAAAGGGAATGGTAACAACTACAGCATTGTACTAGCTAGTAAATCAGAGAACGATACTAATTCTGCTTAGTGACCTCAAAGACACCTAGATCCGTAAACACGTATCCGCACCGTGTTTCAAACCTTACAGATGGTAAAAAAATAACACAAAGTCACGAGCTGCACAGAGATTATCTTCAAAAAACTTGACCTGTTTTGGCCTAGTAGCCAGTATTTAATGGACATAGATGTTTTTGGGGCCGCTGCGTCATGTCCTTGCGCCTTTCAGCGGAGGCTTACAGCTGTGCTTTGTCATGAAGTAGTCCCGAGTCTAAAATAGTATCTGTAATTCCTTTGTGTTACTTTTTATTTTCACTTGAAGTCAATTTTAAGGCCTTTTCCTCACAATGCTAGTTGTTACCATTCACTTACAGTGTTTTCTGCTAAGCTAAAGCTAAAGGAATACTGCTGGATCAGGATAACGACTGGACTGGTTACAGATTGTTTTTTGCCCACTTATCCAAGTATGAGGAATTGGGTGGAGTATCCTTTTAAAACCAAACTAATCTTAAAGATTTCACTTTTATAAACATTTTTATCATTTTGTTTTTTGTATTACTGGTAAATCACTTTGCCTATAAATCTGATTTATTGTAAACACTAGCAGGAACAGCAGCTAGCTGCCATTTCCAGCAGGAGTATAAATATTTCTAATGGATTCTCTTTCTTCGGACATTAAGCTGCATCGTTTTTTAGCAGCAGACACCCCAGTCTGACTTCTGTAGACCATGTAAAGGATACATTGCTGCTGCCTCATCGTCAAAATATCTGTCATATATCTGACAGGACATTGTATCTGTCTGTTGCCTGTATTTTCCTATATGAACGTGCAATAACATTTTGACTGCAGTATGCCAACAAAACGTAACAGGAGACTGAGCCCAGCTCTATCGGAGGTTCAGATCTCTGATTTGGAAATGTATGTAAATCATAAACAAAAAGCTACTTTGTTTACATGTTTAAACAGGATACACTGGAATTTTTTGTTTTAAAATAATATATTTACTCACTTATTCCTGGTATAATATTAACTTAAAGAAAACATTACAACTTTATTTATAAAGCACTTTAAACACAAGAACGAGTGAAGGACCAAAGTGCTTTACAGTCATATGAGATAAAAATAAAATAATAATCAAATAGAAGACCTCGTCATCTGTTGACTTCCTGACATCCCTTTGTGTTTTCCTCATTGTGTCAACTGGTTTTGTTCTATTAATTGTTGACATTGTGAGATAGTTTTACAAACAGCAGAGTTTTGTGGGGTTTTGTTGTTGGTGACACGCCCAAACAACCTGAGAGAACCTGTTTCCTGCTGCCGTCTAGACTCACGCCTGGAAATCACCCAAACCACCAACACGGTATCCTCCGCAGAACTCATTAGAACCTGGAAATCTTCCATTAAAATAAAACTAAACTGGGTGTACAGTTCATCTGAAGCTGGTTCTTTGAGCCCTTCTGTTGATCAGGATGAAACGGTAGTTAACCGAGCTGTTGATCAGTTTTTAAATCACGTTTTTGTGATGCTTTTTGCTGTGTTTTGTCTTGTGAGCAACAGAGTGAGAGTATTAGAACATAAAAAAGTCAATATTTAATTGAAAGTGAGTTTCAGGAGATGACGAGGAGTCTTCTGTATCAGACACTCCTCTGATCTGATTATGACTTCTTATCCTCTCACACCTTTGTCCGTTTCAGTATCACTTTGTCCCTGTAGAGAAATGTTTTGCAGCCAGGTAAAAAACATAAAAACACACCGACTCAATCACTCAACAACAGTGAGCTGAATCTAATTTCTCAAGTTAGCATCTGTTAGACGTAACCAGGGAGGGACTGGCCATCTGGCTTACAGGACATTTTCCCAGTGGGCTGACAGTCCCTATACTTTTTTTTAAAAGTTGGTCTGACTGGCTCATGAAACCAGTAAACCAGCAGCATGATTGACACTGGTTCAGTCACTGGACCAATCATATCCTGAGATGACTCCTCCCTTTGTCTCATTGTGCTCTGTGTTATCTATTAGGATCTGCTGAAATAGAGGGAAAAAGCAAAGGATGCACAGAGAAACTGAGAGTTAAAAGAAAGTTGCTCTCCAGACAAAAGCTGTCAAATGTGCCAGAATAACAGACATGTTTGTTATCTGAGCCATCACTTCTCATCTCTATTCTTCCTCCCTGAAACACATCGGCACACCCAGTAGGATGAATGCTGCTTTGAGATCATTACTGGGGGAGCAGGGGCGTAGCTCTGAATTCAGGGCCCTAGGTATAAACCTTCTAGGGGGGCCCTCATGTCCACTTGACCTGTATCTGTATTTCAATGATAAAAATAAAGTTTTTCTTAGCTTAACTTCTATATTGAGAAAATGCTTAATTGCCAGCATAATGAAAGTCAGACTGACAGACATCGATTATCTTTATTTTATTTACATTAAAGATCATGAGCTACTGTTGGAAACCTGTTTGAACAAATGGATTGTAAAAATGTCTCCCATAGAAATGGAAAATGAAAAAATGGAGGAGAAAATGAGGATTATTTCTCCTCTAGTAAATGACCACTGATGAGTTTTCCTGTTTGCAAAATCACAAATGAGGTCTTTAAAGTCAGTTTTTTCTTTTATTTATTGGCTTTCAATAAAGATAAACACTAGGCTGTTGATTCTATCAGAGACATCATTAATCTCAGGCATTATTATTCTATATTATTATTATTAATTTATTGTTAAAGTAAAATTACATCTCTCAACTTCATTCAGCCAGGATCCATTTCATTATGACATATTTAGAAAGAAAATAATGTATCCACTCCAAGCCTTTTGACTTGGTCCTACCCTGCCTGCAGTGGGCCCTGGGTGTGTGGGGACTGGGTGAACCCCCCAGTCCAGTGCCCCTGAGGTGGAGTAGACATGTTTGTAGTGTTAATAAATGACACTTTTTGGAAGGATTTAATGTGTTGCACAGTTGGTTTTCACATTCAAGAGAACTAAATGGTGCCTCGCCTCGCTTTCTCAGCTGCTTTATCTGGGTCCTGGTTGCAGGGACTGCATCCTGAGTAGGGAATCTCAGACCACCCTTTCCCTGGCCACCTCCACCTGCAGGTCTCCAGGGCATTCCCAGGCCAGATTGGAGATGTACGTTCGGTTGTCTGTGTCGATTCGGTTGTCTGTGTCGATCCGGGGACCTCCTGCTGGCAGGATATGCCTGAAACACGTCCCCAGAGAGACGTCCAGGAGGCATCCTGACAAAATACCTGAACCACCTCAACTGGCTCCTCTCGATGTGGAGGAGCAGCGGTTCTACTCCCCAGTTTCTCCCAGATGTCTGAGCTCCTCACCCTGTTTCTAAGGCCACCCTGTGGAGGAAACTCATTTCGTCCGCTTGTATCCACGATCTCGTTCTTTCTGTCATCACCCAAAGCACATGAACATAGGTGAGGACTGGGAGGTAGATCAACCAGTAAATCAGGAACCTTGCTTTCTGGCTCAGCCACCATTAGATGGAAAGCCGCCATTTTCCAGTTGAGAACCATGGATCCAAATCCACAAAACACATGTGGATTGGTTGGGCAAACTCCCACGACCCCTCCACCCAAAAGTTGTGTGTTTATAGAATGTGATGGGCTGATCTAGTCCAAAGTGCCAGGGCTGGATGTAACTATCAGATATTTGTCACGTTCAGTGGAAAGTTCCATGAAATCCTAAAGGCCACCATGAAGCCTAGTGTGGGATTTATCCGAGGCGCTGTTTGAGAGCCGAGGAGTGCGTCTTTGTTTGCTAAAGTAGGTCTCCACTAACGGGGGCAGCCTGGATGTCCTGCTTTCTGAAGAAGACTGCGCTGCTCATCGTGTGATGGGCTCGGCCCGAGGGCGAGAAGCGGAGGAAGCTAACGTGGTGGTGGGCTGCGAGGAAGGAGGATTGATGCGTTTCCTCATGCCAGCTTCTCTTAGAGTCAAACCCCAGCTCCTGTTTTCACAGCTGAACAGATCCGCTGGACATCACTCCACCACAGATCCACATACAATCCCCCACCCCCACAAAAGAGTTTTGTAACTTTAGACAATTTCAGGATTTTTCAGTCTTGAAAAACTCTCTGGCAGCCACTACAAGATAATCATTTGGGAGGAAAACATGAAAATATAACTTATAACATTTATTATCTCATTAAATAAAAATTGGAGTATCTTGTTGAATATTTTGATGATGATTTTAGCTTCAAGTTCTCACGATGCCCACTGTGCTGCTGTAGGTATTTATCCATTTTAGGCCAAACATACTGTACATTTCTGACATGCAGCTTGTATCTGTGATTTATTGAATTCTTTTAAAATAATCATTTTTAATATGTTGTAAATCCCTTGTTAGGAGTAAAAGTTGTTTATTCTGACTTAAAAGTACAAAAATTCTCCTATTTTCTCATTATTATTTACTGCAGGGCTTATACTGTTGGACTGGTTTGAACTTAGACCTTATTGAAACTTCATAATTAATTTTAGATGATTGTTTTAACATATAAAATATTATCTTGTATATAAAAAAGCAAGCTGCATCTTTCCTAAAAGGTTTTTCAGAAGCGTTTCACAACCTTTAGCTGACTCTTATATTGATTTTTGTATTAAAAACAAAGAATATTTGTTAAATTAATATTATAATACTACATTTTGTGTACATCTTCACATCCAGAGAGTTAACCTGCATAAACTCCTTCATTTTAAGCACTAAATGATCTAAACATAATCTCCTTTATGTGTCTTCTCTTCCATCCAGGACCCTGTGAGTGCTACTAAACATGTCTGATAGTGTCGATATTGAAGAGAAACCACCAGCCCCCCCCTTGAGAATGAACAGTAGCTCCCGAGACTCTTCATCAGTGAATCACGCAACCAAACCGCTTCCAATGGCTCCTGAAGAGAAGAACAAGAAAGCCCGCCTGCGCTCCATCTTCCCCGGAGGAGATAAAAGTGAGTACCCCCCCACCCCCACCCCCGCTCCACATCGACTCAGACTTACACTAGTTTCTAAAATAGGAAAACATCAGGAATTAGGGCTTTAATATTTGATTTTTTTCACCCTCTGCAGCAAACAAAAAGAAGGAGAAGGAACGTCCAGAGATATCTCTACCCTCAGACTTTGAACACACCATTCATGTTGGCTTTGATGCTGTAACGGGAGAATTTACGGTACGAATCGAATCAATCAGGAACTGAAATCAGAGCCGGAAGCCTTCACCTCTCAGCAACGTCCAGCCTTCAAAACCATAATCTGATTTCGGTTTTTAGTAGAACATCTAACTTCTTCTCATCGGGTTGAGATCCTTTATGATATGTCTTTTAAGAACACACAGGACCTTTTATTCTTTCTAAGAATGTATTACTGTTGGAGTGTTTTCCAGGGGATTCCAGTTTATAGCATTTATAAAAGTGTTTTCCTCTTCTTGTATGTATCTAAAGAGGATTTTCAGAGTTTTAAATGGGAAAATATTAAGATCTTTCAGTAAATTATAAGAAATACGGTCCCTATGAAACCTATTCTCCCCCTTGGATGTTTTACCCTTTTTATTGCTTTTATAAGTCAAACATGAGCAACAGAATTTGGCTTCTTTGACCAAATAGTTTCCAAAAATAAACATTTTAATGTCAACTGATTTTTACAAAATGATGACAGTTAAATATATAACATAAAATAAGTGATTGCATAAATATTCACCCCCTGTAAAGTGACTGACCTAACTCAACAGCGGTCCAGCCAACTGGTGCTAGTAGTCTCACAGTCAGTGCAATGGAGGTCACCTGAGGTCAGTGACTGTGTCTCTAGTGGTTGTTGTGTAACGTCACCTGTCAGGTTTATTCACTGGTCAACAGCATGAAGACAAAACAACACATTAACATTAATCATTTTTTATGACGATACAAAATTCAGATCTGGTTTTCAGCTCTCATATAAAACCACCGTGACACCATTTGGCTTTCAAATGCTTGTTTTATGACAAGTAGGTTGTTGTTTGTTTGTAAAGTTGTGTGTTAGCCTCAAACAGAGCTCCATTTTCACACCTTTTAAAAAGAGCATTTCTCTTTATGCTTGTTTGATGGTTTTCAGAGTAAAATTTTTTGTTGATTCATCCCCTGATCACAATCTAAATGCTGTTTTCTGATCTCCGTGTGACTCTGATTCTCTTCCTCTCTCAGCAGCAAAATGTTTTATGGTCCTTGTGAAAGACAAAAACATAAACCCCTAGTGAAATGAAATAAGGAAGTTGGTGCAATTTTAGAAAAGTCATAAAAATGGAAATTGCTCAAACAGCAGCTGTGTTTTTAAAAATAGTTTCATTTTAAACGTCTTATGTTCAAAGCTGAAACATTTTTATCTTGTGTTGCATCAAACACACAACTTTTATGATGAAAGCCCAACGTCTCAGGTTCCTGGTAAAACGCGACCTGTATCTGTTCATCAGGGAATCCCGGAGCAATGGGCGCGGCTCCTCCAGACCTCCAACATCACCAAGCTGGAGCAGAAGAAGAACCCACAGGCCGTGTTGGACGTGCTGAAGTTCTACGACTCCAAAGAGACCGTCAACAATCAGAAATACATGAGCTTCACCTCGGGAGGTAAGAGCTGTAACACTCCTAACCAGGCTGCCACCGCTAAATATACCACGTGTTCACTGTGATTAACTTTGATGAGTTATTTTGAAATGACTGCACAAAAACCACAACTCTCTCCTCTGAATGCTGATTTATTTTTAAACAACAACTAGACCATGTCTGTTGGTCAAAATCTAAAAAGTCGTTGCTCTGATTTGATGTTAAAGCTACTATAACAGCTAAGAGTCGCAAACATAGGTTGATTCTGTTATTTTATTTTTTTAACATTAATGCATAAACAGAAAACTGGGTGACTCATTTGTTGACTTTACACCAACATGTTCTCTGTATGTTGGCTAAATCATGGACGAAGCATCATCAATTCATTTAAAACATTTAAATATTAAGATAATTACTTTAATATAAACAGGACATCAGCTAAGTGTTATTTTATCACTTAAGAAAAAGTGTTAATATCACAGGAAAATAGTAGTTTTCTGCTCCTCTCTTCTTAGTACAGGAAGTTCTAGATGTTCAATTCACTTCAAGTCATCTCAAAGGACTGTGCAAAGCAACAAGTCCAAGTCATTTCAGGTCCAGATTCAGGCCAACTGACTTCAGTAAATTTAGTTCAGTTGTAATAAAATTAGTCATTAGACTTAAAGTGGTACCTCCCTCCATCATGAGGATAACTGCTAACCTGTTAGCATCAAAGATGAGGAGGAGGAGGAGGAGGAGGAGGAGGAGGAGGATGATGATGATGAGGAGCTGGGAGACTTTTAGGGGAATTCTTGAGCTGCCAGTTTCATTGAAGAGACACTAAATGGTTCAACAGATAAACAGTGTTTTTGATACCTGGACTTATTTAAATTCCTTTAAACTGGTAACCGGCACTCGTCTCCCCCAAAACATTGAAATAATTCAAATAAACAAATGTGTTTAATGAAAAAGATTTTAAGCACAGGATTGTTTTCTTTTTGTTTCAGACAAGACAGCGCATGGATACATCGCAGCAAACACTCTGGTGAGTTCTCACCAATGTAAACCCACTTTGGTGAATGCTAGTTATTTACTCACTGTAAACAATACTTTTTATTATTATTATAATAATTTATAAAACATTATCCTGATGTTTGATCCTTCATCCAAAGTCACGATAACTGGTGTTGTTATTGCTCTTTACAATTTATCAGTAATGTTCCCTAAACAGAAGTATCTCATAATTAGGATTTGACCTAACAGGTAAGTTCAAACATGATGTGAGTTTGTTTCCTGGCCTGGAACCTCAGAGCAGTCAAACTACAACACACTTCTCCCTCTACGCTCAGTGAGTCTGTCTGGAAAAGGCTGTGCCTCATTCAGCTACAGGCTGCTTCCTCTAAATCAAACACAGCCAACAGACATTAAAGAGAACATTCTGAAAACAATCGGGTGTTGACCAGGTTCTAAAATGACTCCTATTTAAATTCAAGTGCACAAAAACACACACACAGCAGATTCCACCATTGACTTATTTATTAAGCAAAAAGTGAAGCCAAACTGAAAACAGCTGTGTGTGAAGAGGTCCAGTAAGAACCAGGATCTGCTGTTTAATCCACTGATCCTCAGGGCGAGCTCCTCTAATGAAGCAGGAGTTTACAGGTCTGGAGCATACAGGTGTGTGTTAACACAGTGACCTAAAGCGGTGCTACTTAGCAGGTTAAGGGTTAAAGTTCATGGCAGGACAGTTAGGAAAAGACAGATTTAGCTTGTTTAGCCGAGCTGCACGGGGAAAACATCTTCTCTCTAAAAAGAACATGACCGCAATAAAATGGCATCATTCCCTGAATTCTTCACACAAGCCGAACAATTTTGCAGCTCATTCACAAAATTGTTGACAACTGAGAGGGAGGTGTTGTTGATTATTATTTATTCCTACAATCCACTCCTACCAGATTTTAAAATGCACATAAATGAGGCTCAGCTGCATCTAAAGACTCCCTTTGGCCTGACCTCGGTTATTTATGTTTGAATGTGTCGTTCTGTGAAGAAGAGGTGGAATCAGTTAGATTTACTGCCTGGGGGAAGCTGTGGGATGTCCTCATGCAGGGACATAGTGTGAAATGTCAGCAAGGGGTTAAAGGGTGTGGCTGTGGGTCTGTGTTAGTCCAGTAGAGACATTCAGAAGCATCTCAGTCCTGTCACAGTGTTCAGTCGCCTGCAGAGGTGACTCAGCTGTTGGCTTCATTGCTGCTGAAATCCTGAGCTAACAGAAGAGCTGCCAAGAGGTGATCTAAAGGAAAACACTGTCTGCTTTCTGAGGAAAACGTGGTCACTGCTGATGATCTGACAGGCTGTTTTAAACAACATCAGAGCAGGTGAATGTTCACATAGAAAGAATTTAGTATATCAACAGCTTATATTCCATATGTGCTCCAGTTCATGCTAATATCAACTATCTAGGGAAAACCAGATGTCAGAAGTGAAGATTTCAGATTTTTAATTTGACCTCAGAACATCTGAGCTCGTCACAGCTGACATAAAGTCTCTAAGCGTTTATTTAAAACATTTTATTTGTGACAAATGCATTAAATCAGGACTTAATGGAAGTGTTGTGAGTAAATATAAATTTACTCAACAACTTAGTTTTATTTTTCCTGTTTATCCATCAGTTATTTCATTGTAAAGTTATATTTTACCAGTATACGGTGTGTGTCAGTGAGTGTGTGGGTTCTGCATGACGTTGCAGTTGATATTTCATCCCTTGCAAATTTTCCTTGTCAAATATAAACTTCATAGACACGTAGAATCCACCAAGGTTAGTGCATGGACATGTGGCGGAGTTTAAAATAAATATTTCTGACTATTTTGAGTTCTCCAACAGCATATTAGAGCAACTGAGAAGAAAAAAGATGAGGAAAAAGTTGCAAAATGTCAAGAAAAAGTCTAAAGTACCAGTAGGTCATTTCAAGAGCAGTCTGAGGAATCAAACCCTGGTGTGCTCCTGAACCTGATCAGGTTGACGTCTTTAGGCTAGTTCTGCAGCAGCAAACAGTAGAACTCAAAGAACTTCCCTCCATCCTTCACAATAAGAGTCTCAAACATGCACATGTACCTCAAAGCACCTCAAGTCTGAGTATTACTGAGAGCAATATGAATAAAGATGTTTTGAGGTACGTGTTTGTGTTTGAGACTTTTATTTTGAAGGACGTTTTATGAACTGTGGACGCTGCTGCAGAACTAACCTAAAGACTCTTATCAATAAACTGCCTTTTGTTATTTATATTTTCTAAACCACACCCTGAACCGTCGGTTATGATCTTCATAAAAACAGTCCAGGAGCATGGGGGGGGGGGGGGTTCACTTCATCAGGATATTAGAGAAACAAACCTACTGTTGACTTTTTCTTTGAAAAGTATTTAGACTTTTTGATTTCAATCTCTACTGACTCTAATATGCCATCATAGAGCTCTTTAATAAACCAGTTACAGATTCATCACATCTGATTTCTGTGTGTGTTTTAACAGACCCTTTATTTTGATATACTCAGTCTCAAGAAACCCCCAGACAGCTAGACGAGTCGTGATGGTGTGCTTGTGGATTCATTATAAAACATTACATTATGATTTTGACGTTTTTCGGAGTGAAGAAGTGACGATATCTAACTGGACTGTCGGTGAAAGCAGCCACTTCATTGTTTTCTGGAAGCTAATCTGTGTCTGAATCATTGTTCTTGTTTCAGTAATAATCATGTTAAATGTGCAGACAGTCATAATGATTCAGAAGGAATTCTCCAAGAGTCAATTAAACCTTTCAGCTTGTTGTTGAGAGACCAGGCTCAGGTTTAGTGGTCCAAAGTGATCTACATCAAAAGGTAAATGAAGTTTTCACCAAGCAGCACAATGGAGACAGCAGGAGGAGAGACCGTGATGGAGATCCAGTCTACTGACAGTGAAACGTTATTTTAGAATAAACGCTGAAATGTCTAAAAGCTCTTTATGAATCAGAGACGCCGTTGGACCGTCGTGTCCTCTGCTCATTCTGTGTTAGGGGACAATGTATGGACATCATGTCCACCTCCTCAACTGCTCCCCCCTCCTTGCTCCCCCTCCTCCCCCTCCTCTGACATTCAGTCTTACACACTTGTGTGGGTTTGTTTTGAGTAAATCCTCCCATTTTCAACCTTCACATTCAGAACCGACTGCTGTCTTCTGGGCCTCCTGTCAGCCTTAGAACCTGCAGCGCATTATTTGACAAGGTAACTCCTCCATATTACTTTCCACATGCTGTATCTCTGCTTCGGCCTCGAAGCTAAACTCAAACACTTTGATCAGCAAATATTGATCAGGCCACCTGCACTCGACTTCAGAGGCACCATCACTCTTTGTGTTGATAATTCTCTGGGCTCTGATTGGCTGGATTAGCTTTTCATGTTTTAGATGTGTTTAATCTCCTCAGGTAGAGGATGTTTACATGTTACAGGGCATTTTCTACTCATTTAGTTATTGATCCTGACTGAAATGCTGAAACGACAGGAGAGTGGTACCTTCCAGTGATGACTGTTGAATGATTGTTTTTGCTATTTTGAAATGTGTTTCTGTGTAAAAGTGATACAAAATGAATATTTTACCCCCCCAAAAAAGAGTTTACACCCCCCAGGACTAATCCAGGGGTCTGCAACCTGTGGCTCCTTGTAACTTAAACCAAATGATCATGAACTTAAATAAAGTTGGAAAGTTTTAACAGTTTTTCATCCAGATTTTATGCATTATGTTTCTAGAACTTCCACAGGAGTTTGGCACATCTTTTGGAAGTTATTCTTAAAACAAATAGAACAAATTAAAACAAAAACCTAATTCTAATGAAGACTTGTTACCTTAAACACTTTAAGGACATACAAATAAGTTATTTTAAGACCGACAGGCTGGTATACTTTGTCTGTTTGGTTTTTTAGACATTAAGGCACAACTTAAAGCTTTTTTGATCCGACTTCTTTACTTGTTTACTAATTATTCTGCAAATAATTTAAATTTGTATTTCTTTACTTGTATAGAACTGTAGAATTCTTTTTTTGCCTAAATTAACAAAAACATAAGCTGTATATAGAAATAGACCCTTAAGAAGTCCTAAAGAGAAAAACACCTTTTCAGCTAGCAGAAACAACGTTTGGACGTAGAAAGAGGAAAAACCTGGGGGAACATTAGCGTAGCGTTTTAACGGCTGGTGTTTTGCTCTCTATTGTTACTGAGGTAATGTGTGGTCACATGTCCGGGGGAGGCGCAGCATCAGGACTATAGCCGATGGGAGGGAGGGGAGCTCTGAAACGTGACTGTATAAAACAGCTAGCTATACCTAGCTTGTTTGCAGGTTACAGAATGCAGCTTTAAGTTGAATGGTCTGGTGGATTTGATACAAATAACATTTTAAAGAAGGGATGTTTAAAAATGTTTCTTTGAATCATGAAGGTTGCAGACCCCTGGGTGAGTCCAAACCAACACCAAGACCTAAAGGAAAGCTGCCATCTTACAACAACTTCAATCTCCGTCATGTCAAAACACTTCATTCAAACTTGATTTTAAAACATTTACATGGCCGTCAAACATTTGTAAGATAATATTGCATGAACTTTTGTGAAATATTTAGAGATTGTAGCTGTTTTAAGGTGGCAGCAGTACACTTTGGTCGCTGCTTCTCAGACTAGCCGTTAGCTTATCAGTCCTACATGGTGTAGACTCTATTTCTTGGGTAAATATTTATGACTTTTACATTTATGGATGAAAAAACCCTTTTAATTGCATGTTTGAGCCCATACCTTTGACAGTTTTACCCACATTGCTGATAAAGTGCCTGTAACTTTATCATCATCTTAGACATTAATGCATGGCGCTTTAAAACAAACAAACAAACAAACAAAACCGGCACAGGCGCTTTCTGCACCGCAGTCCTGGCCCAGTCTTCCCTAAAGCCAATCAGAGGCCTGGTTTGTCAGAATGAAATTCTGAGATGTTCCTCCAGCTGGACGTGTTTCCTTTTAAACACCAGAACTAAGCTGCACTTCTTCACTAATGCATGACGAGGGTGGAGGAAGTGTTTCCATTCCATAAGAGGAAGACGATCCAAGACGGGTAAAGTTCTTGGACAAAGAGAATCATCAGACATAATAAACTGTGACTTATTAATCAGAATTATTACAGAGGATCTTCTGGAGGATGTCAGCAGTTCACGCTATGCATCATCTCCTATAGAGCAGCTAAATATGAAGCACGGTCTAAAAATTCATCCTCATCCCTGACTCACCTTCCAGACCCCTCGTTTGCAGCTCCCTCTGATTAACTCTCTCTTTGGCTGTCATTCCACTCATAACACCTCCCTTTGCTGTTATTAGAGGTTTCCTGATTATTAATCCCATTTTTTCTTACCAGAAAAGAATTGTATTTTATCTTTATGTCTGGAAAACATTTTGTAATAGGATGAGCCTAGTTTGTGGTATATTCAGATGCTTTGATTATTTATCATTTTACTCTGCCGGCTTGTGTGGGGCTTCTAATTTGTTCACACCTGCTGGAAACAACACAGAACAGCGTATTATGAGTGTAAACACACTCTTCATCAAAATGAATGAAATCTCCACCATCCAGGGTGCCAAAACATCAACGACAGAACCCCCGATCGCTCCGCCTGTGTCCGAAGAGGAGGACGAGGAGGAGGAGGAAGAGGAGGAGGAGGAGGAGGAGGAGGATGAAGACGATGATGAGCTGCCCCCGGTCATCGCCCCTCGACCTGAGCACACCAAATCTGTGAGTTCATAAATTTCAACTGGTGGAGTGGTTGGAATGAATACTCTGACCGCCTCCTCTTCCTGATGCAGATCTATACCCGCTCTGTCATGGAACCTCCAAAGCCTCCGTCACCGGTGAAGGAGGTGGTGACTCCACCAGAGTCGCAGGTCCAGCCGGAGAACACCTCCAACACAATGTACCGCCACACGGACCGGCAGAGGAAAAAGTCCAAAATGACCGACGAGGAGATTTTGGAGAGACTCAGTATGTATCTTTAATGAATCAAATCTAACTGGTTAAATATGAATCCAAGAAACGTTTTTATTCTGACAAAAAATATTGTGTGTAAAAAAGATAAATAAATCACTACTAGACCTGATCACTACCAGACCTGATCACTACTAGACCTGATCACTACCAGACCTGATCACTACTAGACCTGATCACTACTAGACCTGATCACTACTAGACCTGATCACTACTAGACCTGATCACTACCAGACCTGATCACTACTAGACCTGTAGAATTAATAAATCACATCAATAGAACCTGTCTGACAACATGAAGGCTGTACTACTAGACCTGGGTGCTCATTTAAAAAACTTGCTTACGCACAAAATTTGCCAAAAAGTTGCGTAGGTCACTTTTTACGCAAAATTTGGGATTTATAAAAGAAAACGTAACGGAAAAATGTGCGCAACTCTAAGCAAACTTTAGACCTTGCGTAAGCACATGTTGGAGACGTGAAACCTGTCAGAGAAGCTGGTGAGATGGAAAAATGTTGAATTTATGACACAATTAAAGACTTGTAGACCCTCGCGCACACAGAACCAACAATCCGTCTCTAAAAAGAATAAAAATTTAAATCTGAATGAAAATTTGTCACATTTACGAAAAATATCCAATTATGTTTATCCAGTCGTCTTCAGATTATATAACAAACTGCACTTATTGGTGCATTATTTATGATTTCTGAGACTTAGGAATCCTGCAGGGACACTTGTGCGTAATGCGCTGGATGCACTGCGCAGCTCAGCCAGCAGGCAGACTCCGGATGAATGGGAGAGAGTTTTTAGAGATTTCTAGATAATGACTGGACCATCGATCAGCTGATAGATTCATTAGAGCATCCTATGGATCAACTGGGTCCAGTATTAGATCAACAGAACCATCGGAACCAGTAAAACCCGGTGTCACCGGCCGTTCTCAGGTTTCAACCAGCGATTATTTTATCCAGCAGGTTGACTGTTTGATAGGATGAACAGCATGACGTGTCTTCCCCTTTGGATTAAATTAAATGTTGTCATTAAACGTTTCTTAGATCTTCACGATCTCTCTGTCAGTCTGACAGCAGACTCACTGCAGCGAGACGTCTCTCGGAGCACTTCCGTGTTCGTAATTCGTCACATTTCACCACCTAATAAAACATTTTCCCGTCCATCCACCACAAGCACCTCGAGTTTCAGCCTCTGTAGAATTATGCTTCCTAAACCTCTCTGTTGTCACGATTTACTGTTAAAAGCCAGAAACCCACCGGCTTATGCATATGCAATTATTCATGAGGTACTTTGCATTGACCGTATATGGCAGAATGTGGGTGTGTAGGAGGAGGGTTTTGACCCAAAAACAGCTGAGCGCAGTTCTAGGTCTGACATTGATTTATAAAGCAGAATTGCGTGGATCTGTGCGTCCGCAGGGTTTTATAAATCGGAAATGGGATTTGCGTACCTGAAATTGTTTGGCTGAGCTTAAGCAAGTTTTAGTAAGGATTCTACGCAAAGTTTTATAAATGAGCACCCTGATCACTACCAGACCTGATCACTACTAGACCTGATCACTACTAGACCTGATCACTACTAGACCTGGGTGCTCATTTATAAAGCTTTGCGTAGAATCCGTACTAAAACTTGCTTAAGCTCAGCCAAACAATTTCAGGTACGCAAATTCCATTTCTGATTTATAAAACCCTGCGGACGCACAGATCCACGCAATTCTGCTTTATAAATCGCTCTCAGACCTAGAACTGTGCTCAGCTGTTTTTGGGTCAGAACCCTCCTCCTACACACCCACATTCTGCCATATACGGTCAATGCTAAGTACCTCATGAATAATTGCATATGCATAAACCGGTGGGTTTGTGGCTTTTAACAGTAAATCGTGACAACAGAGAGGTTTAGGAAGCGTAATTTTACAGAGGCTGAAACTCGAGGTGCTTGTGGTGGATGGACGGGAAAATGTTTTATTAGTTGGTGAAATGTGACGAATTACGAACACGGAAGTGCTCCGAGAGACGTCTCGTTGCAGTGAGTCTGCTGTCAGACTGACAGAGAGATCGTGAAGATCTAAGAAACGTTTAATGACAACATTTAATTTAATCCAAAGGGGAAAACACGTCATGTTGTTCATCCTATTAAACAGTCAACCTGCTGGATAAAATAATCGCTGGTTGAAACCCGAGAACGGCCGGTGACACCGGGTTTTACTGGTTCCGATGGTTCTGTTGATCTAATACTGGACCCAGTTGATCCATAGGATGCTCTAATGAATCTATCAGCTGATCGATGGTCCAGTCATTATCTAGAAATCTCTAAAAACTCTCTCCCATTCATCCGGAGTCTGCCTGCTGGCTGAGCTGCGCAGTGCATCCAGCGCATTACGCACAAGTGTCCCTGCAGGATTCCTAAGTCTCAGAAATCATAAATAATGCACCAATAAGTGCAGTTTGTTATATAATCTGAAGACGACTGGATAAACATAATTGGATATTTTTCGTAAATGTGACAAATTTTCATTCAGATTTAAATTTTTATTCTTTTTAGAGACGGATTGTTGGTTCTGTGTGCGCGAGGGTCTACAAGTCTTTATTTGTGTCATAAATTCAACATTTTTCCATCTCACCAGCTTCTCTGACTGGTTTCACGTCTCCAACATGTGCTTAAGCAAGGTCTAAAGTTTGCTTAGAGTTGCGCACATTTTTCCGTTACGTTTTCTTTTATAAATCCCAAATTTTGCGTAAAAAGTGACCTACGCAACTTTTTGGCAAATTTTGTGCGTAAGCAAGTTTTTTAAATGAGCACCCAGGTCNAGACCTGATCACTACTAGACCTGATCACTACCAGACCTGATCACTACTAGACCTGATCACTACTAGACCTGATCACTACTAGACCTGATCACTACTAGACCTGATCACTACCAGACCTGATCACTAATAGACCTGTTCACTACTAGACCTGATCACTACTAGACCTGATCACTACTAGACCTGATCACTACCAGACCTGATCACTACTAGACCTGATCACTACTAGACCTGGGTGCTCATTTAAAAAACTTGCTTACGCACAAAATTTGCCAAAAAGTTGCGTAGGTCACTTTTTACGCAAAATTTGGGATTTATAAAAGAAAACGTAACGGAAAAATGTGCGCAACTCTAAGCAAACTTTAGACCTTGCGTAAGCACATGTTGGAGACGTGAAACCTGTCAGAGAAGCTGGTGAGATGGAAAAATGTTGAATTTATGACACAATTAAAGACTTGTAGACCCTCGCGCACACAGAACCAACAATCCGTCTCTAAAAAGAATAAAAATTTAAATCTGAATGAAAATTTGTCACATTTACGAAAAATATCCAATTATGTTTATCCAGTCGTCTTCAGATTATATAACAAACTGCACTTATTGGTGCATTATTTATGATTTCTGAGACTTAGGAATCCTGCAGGGACACTTGTGCGTAATGCGCTGGATGCACTGCGCAGCTCAGCCAGCAGGCAGACTCCGGATGAATGGGAGAGAGTTTTTAGAGATTTCTAGATAATGACTGGACCATCGATCAGCTGATAGATTCATTAGAGCATCCTATGGATCAACTGGGTCCAGTATTAGATCAACAGAACCAACGGAACCAGTAAAACCCGGTGTCACCGGCCGTTCTCAGGTTTCAACCAGCGATTATTTTATCCAGCAGGTTGACTGTTTGATAGGATGAACAGCATGACGTGTCTTCCCCTTTGGATTAAATTAAATGTTGTCATTAAACGTTTCTTAGATCTTCACGATCTCTCTGTCAGTCTGACAGCAGACTCACTGCAACGAGACGTCTCTCGGAGCACTTCCGTGTTCGTAATTCGTCACATTTCACCAACTAATAAAACATTTTCCCGTCCATCCACCACAAGCACCTCGAGTTTCAGCCTCTGTAAAATTACGCTTCCTAAACCTCTCCGTTGTCACGATTTACTGTTAAAAGCCAAAAACCCACCGGCTTATGCATATGCTATTATTCATGAGGTACTTAGCATTGACCGTATATGGCAGAATGTGGGTGTGTAGGAGGAGGGTTCTGACCCAAAAACAGCTGAGCACAGTTCTAGGTCTGAGAGCGATTTATAAAGCAGAATTGCGTGGATCTGTGCGTCCGCAGGGTTTTATAAATCAGAAATGGAATTTGCGTACCTGAAATTGTTTGGCTGAGCTTAAGCAAGTTTTAGTAAGGATTCTACGCAAAGTTTTATAAATGAGCACCCTGATCACTACCAGACCTGATCACTACTAGACCTGATCACTACTAGACCTGATCACTACTAGACCTGGGTGCTCATTTATAAAGCTTTGCGTAGAATCCGTACTAAAACTTGCTTAAGCTCAGCCAAACAATTTCAGGTACGCAAATTCCATTTCTGATTTATAAAACCCTGCGGACGCACAGATCCACGCAATTCTGCTTTATAAATCGCTCTCAGACCTAGAACTGTGCTCAGCTGTTTTTGGGTCAGAACCCTCCTCCTACACACCCACATTCTGCCATATACGGTCAATGCTAAGTACCTCATGAATAATTGCATATGCATAAACCGGTGGGTTTGTGGCTTTTAACAGTAAATCGTGACAACAGAGAGGTTTAGGAAGCGTAATTTTACAGAGGCTGAAACTCGAGGTGCTTGTGGTGGATGGACGGGAAAATGTTTTATTAGTTGGTGAAATGTGACGAATTACGAACACGGAAGTGCTCCGAGAGACGTCTCGTTGCAGTGAGTCTGCTGTCAGACTGACAGAGAGATCGTGAAGATCTAAGAAACGTTTAATGACAACATTTAATTTAATCCAAAGGGGAAAACACGTCATGTTGTTCATCCTATTAAACAGTCAACCTGCTGGATAAAATAATCGCTGGTTGAAACCCGAGAACGGCCGGTGACACCGGGTTTTACTGGTTCCGATGGTTCTGTTGATCTAATACTGGACCCAGTTGATCCATAGGATGCTCTAATGAATCTATCAGCTGATCGATCGTCCAGTCATTATCTAGAAATCTCTAAAAACTCTCTCCCATTCATCCGGAGTCTGCCTGCTGGCTGAGCTGCAGCGCATCCAGCGCATTACGCACAAGTGTCCCTGCAGGATTCCTAAGTCTCTAAAATCACAATTAATGCTCCAATAAGTGCAGTTTGTTATATAATCTGAAGACGACTGGATGAACATAATGGGATATTTTTCGAAAATGCGACAAATTTTCATTCAGATTTAAATTTTTATTCTTTTTAGAGACGGATTGTTGGTTCTGTGTGCGCGAGGGTCTACAAGTCTTTAATTGTGTCATAAATTCAACATTTTTCCATCTCACCAGCTTCTCTGACAGGTTTCACGTCTCCAACATGTGCTTACGCAAGGTCTAAAGTTTGCTTNACTTTGCATTGACCGTATATGGCAGAATGTGGGTGTGTAGGAGGAGGGTTTTGACCCAAAAACAGCTGAGCGCAGTTCTAGGTCTGACATTGATTTATAAAGCAGAATTGCGTGGATCTGTGCGTCCGCAGGGTTTTATAAATCGGAAATGGGATTTGCGTACCTGAAATTGTTTGGCTGAGCTTAAGCAAGTTTTAGTAAGGATTCTACGCAAAGTTTTATAAATGAGCACCCTGATCACTACCAGACCTGATCACTACTAGACCTGATCACTACTAGACCTGATCACTACTAGACCTGGGTGCTCATTTATAAAGCTTTGCGTAGAATCCGTACTAAAACTTGCTTAAGCTCAGCCAAACAATTTCAGGTACGCAAATTCCATTTCTGATTTATAAAACCCTGCGGACGCACAGATCCACGCAATTCTGCTTTATAAATCGCTCTCAGACCTAGAACTGTGCTCAGCTGTTTTTGGGTCAGAACCCTCCTCCTACACACCCACATTCTGCCATATACGGTCAATGCTAAGTACCTCATGAATAATTGCATATGCATAAACCGGTGGGTTTGTGGCTTTTAACAGTAAATCGTGACAACAGAGAGGTTTAGGAAGCGTAATTTTACAGAGGCTGAAACTCGAGGTGCTTGTGGTGGATGGACGGGAAAATGTTTTATTAGTTGGTGAAATGTGACGAATTACGAACACGGAAGTGCTCCGAGAGACGTCTCGTTGCAGTGAGTCTGCTGTCAGACTGACAGAGAGATCGTGAAGATCTAAGAAACGTTTAATGACAACATTTAATTTAATCCAAAGGGGAAAACACGTCATGTTGTTCATCCTATTAAACAGTCAACCTGCTGGATAAAATAATCGCTGGTTGAAACCCGAGAACGGCCGGTGACACCGGGTTTTACTGGTTCCGATGGTTCTGTTGATCTAATACTGGACCCAGTTGATCCATAGGATGCTCTAATGAATCTATCAGCTGATCGATCGTCCAGTCATTATCTAGAAATCTCTAAAAACTCTCTCCCATTCATCCGGAGTCTGCCTGCTGGCTGAGCTGCAGCGCATCCAGCGCATTACGCACAAGTGTCCCTGCAGGATTCCTAAGTCTCTAAAATCACAATTAATGCACCAATAAGTGCAGTTTGTTATATAATCTGAAGACGACTGTATAAACATATTGGGATATTTTTCAAAAATGCGACAAATTTTCATTCAGATTAAAATTTTTATTCTTTTTAGAGACGGATTGTTGGTTCTGTGTGCGCGAGGGTCTACAAGTCTTTAATTGTGTCATAAATTCAACATTTTTCCATCTCACCAGCTGCTCTGACAGGTTTCACGTCTCCAACATGTGCTTACGCAAGGTCTAAAGTTTGCTTAGAGTTGCGCACATTTTTCCGTTACGTTTTCTTTTATAAATCCCAAATTTTGCGTAAAAAGTGACCTACGCAACGTTTTGGCCCATTTTGTGCGTAAGCAAGTTTTATAAATGAGCACCCTGATCACTACCAGACCTGATCACTACTAGACCTGATCACTACCAGACCTGATCACTACTAGACCTGATCACTACTAGACCTGATCACTACCAGACCTGATCACTACTAGACCTGATCACTACCAGACCTGATCACTACTAGACCTGTAGAATTAATAAATCACATCAATAGAACCTGTCTGACAACATGAAGGAGGCTAAAAGATCTCAAAAAGCAGCACATCATGTCCTGTTCTAAAGAGATTAGAAGCTCTGCAGGACTCACTCCGTTAAGGTCAGAGGTCATGATTCAGCAGTAAGAAATGTCTTGTTCCAAGATAAAAACCTCCCCTGACCAAAAACAACACAAAGTCTCGTCTCACATTAGATAAAAACATCTTGATGCTCCTGAAGACTTCTGGGAAAATATTCTGTCAGCTGATGAAACAAAGCTGAACTTTGTAGAAGGTGTGTGTCCTGATCCATCTGGAGTCAAACTAACTCTGTATTTCAGTAAAACCTCATTACCACCAGTCAGACATGGTGGTGGGAGTGTGATGGTCTGGGGCTGCTTTACTGGTTCAGGACCTGGACCACTTTATGTGATTAATGGAACCATGGATTCTGATGTTTAGCAGAAAATCCTAAAGGATACTGTCAACGTTTGACCTTAAACAGGCCGTTCACATAAGAAAACCCACCAATGTGGATGAATTAAAAGATTAGTGGGACAAAGTTCCTCCACAGAGACGTGGAGACTTCTCACTAGTTATCATGAACACCTGATTGTAGTAGGAGTTACAACCTGTTCTTACATTTAGGGATCAGTTACTTTTCCGCACAGAGCCAGTTGGTTTGATCACTTTTTTCCTTAAGCAATGACATCATCATTTGCAAACTGCCTTTTGTTTTCTCTGTCTGATAGTGAAACTTGTTTGCTGGTAAATACTTTTTCATCTGAGTTAGTTTCTATCTGCAGCCTGGAATGTTTACTGTGCTATAATTCAAAACATACTGGATGTCTGGTTTTTGTGCACTAGTTTTGTGTATTAGAGGAGTTTTGTAAAAGAACAGGGAGCAATAATTTGCCTACAAAGAAAGGTAGATTCTTAAAATTAGCTTTGACCATTTTTTGACCTCTTCTGTCTGCAAAGTAGCTTCAACCTAAACGAGCAGAATGCATGATGAAGTAAAGATTTGTACGCTGATACAAAGAGCAAAGAGAATCATTATTTATGTGTTCCCTCTGACTCAGGGAGTATCGTGAGCGTGGGGGATCCCAAAAAGAAGTACACACGCTTCGAGAAAATAGGACAAGGGTAAGTCTGATCCTCCACGAGCAACCCGTCTCCACAGGCTGTAGATTTATAGAGCGAGGGGGTTAAGGTTGAATACCTGAGAAAAAACTTCTCATGCAGGAAATGAGAACTGTATCCCAAAAAGGCCGTAAGCCAGACCAGCTCATCCCCCTCCCTCCCTCCCTCCAGCTAGTTTTTTATGAAGACATTTTTTTTTACTGGTTCAGGACACGTGAACACACGTGTGGTCATCACCCACTCTGACATGCTCCACATTTCCATATCGGACCATGAAGCCTCCGTTTGAAACAGCAGCTAGCTGCCTGTTTACTCTGTTCAGGTTATCTCGAATGTTCTGCTACCAGGAACTCTGCTTCATTATTTATAGAGTGTGACAGTAAGTGAAGGGAAAGAGGAAGAGGAGGCCGCCTGAACTCACGGAGGACGGGTTTTAAGATCCGGAGGTGCAAATTACCACTGACTGAATGCATAGAGAAACATTAAGGGTTAAATCAGCACACTTAGGGTATTAATGGGGTATTAATAAAAAGAAACCCTAAAACAGGTTTAAATCTACCGTTAGTGGCACACTAAGGAACTTTTTCATATCTTAGTCTAAATCTAATGTCATGATTATTGTTATCATGTATAAATCACGTGTTCTCTTAATGTTTTCTTTTCATCAGAGCATCCGGTACCGTCTACACAGCTATTGATATAGCAACTGGTCAGGAGGTATAACTGGATTCTGATTTTAAATGCTCACATTTGCTGTATTATATTTCAAATGAAGTTGTTCTGAGTTGCTAACATCACTTGTTTGTTTACCAGGTGGCCATCAAGCAGATGAACCTGCAGCAGCAGCCTAAGAAGGAGCTGATCATCAATGAGATCTTGGTGATGAGGGAAAACAAAAACTCTAATATAGTGAACTACCTGGACAGGTGAGTTCTTCCAAGAGAAGGAACGGTTTTTATACAGAAATGATCAAATACTCGAGTTTTTTACAGAAACTTCAATCTGTGAAAGTGCTTGAATATTTAATAAAATTGACTAAAATAGGTTGTAGCTCATTAAAGATTAGGAACTTGGAATAGAAATAATAGTTTTTGAGCGTATAGGTGCTCATCATGTAAATATCACCACTTTAAAATGTTGGAAAACTCCTATTTAAAGTGCCTGAATGTGATTTTTTTTTTTTTTTAGTATTGTAAGAGCCCTGTTGTCCTTTTTTTTTGTTGAGGGAAGATTAAAATGTTCTACTAATGAAATTTTAATGTCCTGACATTTTCCATCAACCTGAGATGCTGCCCTTTAGAGGCTTGTTTTATCCAATAATGTCCAAAAAATAATAATACATTCAGCTTGATGACATTTTAAAAGAAAAAGGCAGCAATTAACTTTTTATTCTTTAGAATTTTTGGTCAATAAACAACTAGCAGTTAGAACTTTACAAAAACCTTGTCATTAGCTGCACTTTATAAATAGATTTTAGTATTTTCACTAAAGGAAACATTACAGAAGCCATAAAATCAAAGAATGTATCAAAAATAGATGGTTTATTATTTTGTGTCTCTAGAACAAACAGAGCGTAGTCTCGGCGTTCCTCAGATTAGCACTAGTTCAGCTGAAGAACATCGTCACCATCATGACATTGAAGAATCCTCTGAATCCTCCTTTTCACTTCCTGTTCTGCCTTTCCCTTTTAACTGTAGTCTGAACTCAGGTTTATGGGCAGCACTGCCCCCTGCTGCCTAAAACAGACATTATGGGTTTTTTTAGATTAGTAGTTGTTATTGGTTTCGTCCTATCAGCCTTAGAATTAGATCTCTGTTCAGTTACTTTGTGTTGGAGTTTAAAACCATAACATCGGGGGTCAAATAAAACCACAAGCAGCTTTTCATCTCTTTATTTGTCTCGTCTCCTCCTTTTCTCAGTTACTTGGTGGGAGACGAGCTGTGGGTGGTGATGGAGTATTTGGCCGGAGGTTCGTTGACAGATGTAGTGACTGAGACGTGCATGGACGAGGGCCAGATCGCTGCGGTCTGCAGAGAGGTAAGGAGCCAAGTTTAGACATCAGCAATAAGTTCCACTGCATCTGTGGCCATTATGGGATGCAGGCAGGCACAAAACTCACTGAGCATCCTTCCTGCTGCTGAGAAATATAAAGTCTACTTATAAACCTGGTTGTTTGTGTTTTTCCCCCTGTTTGTCTTCATAGTGTCTTCAGGCCTTGGACTTCCTACACTCCAACCAGGTCATCCATAGAGATATAAAAAGTGACAACATCCTCCTGGGGATGGACGGATCCGTCAAGCTCAGTGAGTTTCTTTACTTTAAAGTTCTGTTTGAGACTTTTTGTGCTGAATAATAAAACTAATAATAATCCGTTTTCCTCTGCAGCCGACTTTGGCTTCTGTGCCCAGATCACTCCAGAGCAGAACAAGCGCAGCACCATGGTGGGAACGCCCTACTGGATGGCGCCTGAGGTGGTGACTCGGAAGGCTTACGGCCCCAAAGTGGATATCTGGTCTCTGGGAATCATGGCGATAGAGATGGTGGAGGGAGAGCCTCCTTACCTGAACGAGAATCCACTCAGGGTAAAGGATGCTCCTGCAGCACGATGGTTTAAACCTGTGATTTATTCCTTAGAATTAAAAAAACAAGCTTTATTGCAGAAACACACTCAACACTGTAAAGTTTTTAGGACTGTAAACACCTACAGTACATAATATTGCGCAGCACTGCATCAAATACCTTCATTCTGATCATTATGGCCACATGAGCTCAGGAGGACCTTGAAAAACCTTCAACACTCAAAACAGCTCAGCTGTTGCATTCAGACGTGTTACCTAAAGCACTCAGAGGAAAGCACGGCTTCAGTCTGAGGTGTGTCGGTGCTTATACAGTAGCTCAGCTGGCCTGTATTTATCCAGACGCTTTGATGCAGGAGGTTTAATGTCTTTACAGCAGGATAAAATCAGACGTCATTCTGCAGAAATCACAAGAACGTAGCTGCAGTCCTGACTGGTCCATTAGTCAAAGTGTCTGATGAGTCATGAAAAGGAGAATCAAACATTGATCTACAGAGCTGCTGACATCTTCAACAGGTTGAAACAGTTGTCCTCATATTTCTAAATATTTCCTAGTTCATGGTTGCTAATAAATAATAATAAAGTTGGTCATTAGAGAAAGTCATCATTCCACAAATTTAAGTTTTTGTTGCAACTCATGAAAGAAAAAGTTTCTAAAAAACAAAATAAAACAATAAAAGTGGGTTTATAATGCAAACATAGTTTATACTATACGTTTTTGTTGAGAAGTGCCCTGATGTGTGCCTGTACTCGTCTCTGCAGGCGCTTTACTTGATAGCAACCAATGGAACTCCGGAGCTGCAGAACCCTGAGAGGCTTTCCTCCGTCTTCAGAGATTTCCTTAACCGCTGTCTGGAGATGGATGTGGACCGCAGAGGCTCCGCCAAGGAGCTGCTGCAGGTAACACTCACTCTGATGTGCCAACAGGCTGTTTGTTGGAATGTTCAGTCAGTCACCACATCATGCTCCTTATACTGGAGACAGTCGTGTGTTTTAGCATTTGCGGTACTTCCTAATAATGGACCATTCATGTTTACATACTCATAAATGAATTGTCACAACCTGCAATAAATAAATTATTTTAAAGATCTTTCTTGGTCACTTGTTAGGTTGGATCTTTTCCTCTTTACCTCCACTACAGTTTGCATTGATTCCCTCCTGTCTGTTTGCAGCATTCCTTCCTCAAGCTGGCGAAGCCTCTCTCCAGCCTGACGCCTCTGATTGTAGCTGCAAAGGAAGCCATAAAGAACAGCAGTCGTTGAGGAAGGGCTCGCTGTCCGCGCCCGAGGCTGGAGCCCCGCCCGTGATGTGCTGCTTCATGCCGTCAGGGGTGAGGGCGTGGGGGTTTGTGGGTGTTGTGACAGTGACGGCAGACGGAGGGGGTTCATGTGACTTACGGTAACAGCACAAGGACAAACACCCCCCCCCCTCTCCCTCCAGGCCTCGTATGTAGGATGGACATCTGGCCTTGCAGCCTCTCGGCCACGCTGCTGATAAAGACCTTGCCTCCTTGTTTACTTCTCCAGCACTGTACATGTAGAGCAGTCTATCACAAGTGTGTCAGAGTGTGTGTGTGTGTGAGTGTGTGTAAACAAACTGTGCACATTTATTTGCGTTATGTCTTGTTTAGGATTCAGTTGCTTCCTAAACTGTAAAGGAAAAAAAAGAAAACAGGTTCAAAAGAAAGACGAAGAGGAAAGGTGCTTTTATTCTGAAGAGAACACCACAGGAGAGACGCGGAGAAACAACGATTTCTGTCCTCCATCCGGCTTCATCTTCTCTCCTCTTCCTCTCCCCTCATGGAGCATGACCCGGCCACACCTGCAACCACGGCGCCCTGCGGACGTGGAAGAGCGTCTCTGGACCCGACGTCTGCCTGCATGACCACGGCTCAGCGGAGGAGCGCCGCCAGTCCTCCACAGATCTCAACACGCCGCTTCTTTCTCATGTTTTATGTGTGTGAGTGAATGTATGGGTGCAACTATGGGGAAAAAATAATCAGGAATGATCTCACATGACTCACGCCAGCTTTAAATACCCAACATTCATTACTTATATATGATCTGAGTAGAGTTCTTTAAAAGTAAGTGCACATGATGGAAGCTAGCTGCTTTTTGCATCATTTCAAAATAGGTTCTCCACAAATATTCACCTTTTTTTTAGTATAAAGTGGAAATAAATGGATAGATTCTCTTTAGTGATAGGTAATCCTGCGACGGGGGTCCGGTGGTTCGAACGTCTTAAATTCTGAGCAGAAAAAATCAAATTAAATCCGATCCAGATCATTTTCAAGCTGCCTTTCCTTCGAGGTGATTGGACTAGATCTGCTCAGGTGGAAACGCAAAGAGGTGGCGACCACCTCCCCTCCTCCATACTTAACATGCTGCTCGTTCAAGCTTTAGATGTCACATTTAGTTGTCTTATTTAATCAAATCTGAACGTTTTGCGATGAATTTTGGGATATGTGATGGACTTTTCAGGAAACTGTGTCACGATTGTGCCCTGGAGGTACATTCCTTTCATCCCTGGTTTGAGCTCATTCCTGCACAGACATAACAGGTTCTCTTTTGTATCGCCACACTGATTCCATCTGTGTGTTTGTGTGTTGGAGGGGGGGGGGCTACCTCAGTTTGTCTGCACTTAGAAGAAGCCTGGTGTTCTCCACCTTGAGGTGCTTTGTCTCCCTGATGAACAGACGGTGAAGGGGTGCTTAAATCCAGGAGGACACAACAGATTTCATGCATGTAAAACTAAAATATACACTAGTTTCCCAACAGGCTGTGATGGATATATGTATGTATGTAAATACGACAGGAGACCGCCTGTTTTTTCAGAAATGTGTAACTTATTCAGGTGGCTGTGTCGATGGAAGCTTTGCATCCTGGAATTTTGGGCGAAAATGGCAGGAAAAACAGACCCCACCCTCCTGGAAACACCTCTCCTGTTTGGATTTACTCCATCTGAACTGAACTGAGATCAGCTGATTGCAGCACTCTGTGTGCAGGCCCACACAGTCCCGTCTGTTGTCCTGAGTGTGTGTGTGTGTGAGAGTGTGTGTGTGTGTACGCGGCCTGTCAGGAAACTTCGCTGGCCCTGGGACACTTGGCCTCTGACCCTTGTACAGGTCTGGACTATGAGCACAAAGTGAATTTGGGACGAGAGACGCCGCTGACGTAGCCCCTCCCTCTTTTTTCTCTGTGGTTGCTCCTGTACATTCCTATCTTCTGAATGTGTAAACCTGTACATGTGGTGTGAAAACTCCTCTATTAATGTGTATCAAGAATGGAACAAAGACAAAAAAATGTTGCTTTTTAAATTATTATCTTTATTATTATTACTCTTATTATTGTCTAGCTTTGTAAAACTGCTGATCCATCTGGCATACCTCAGCAGGCCCCTCCCCCGCCTCTGGAGAAGGACAAACGCGTATCAGGGTGAGGAGGGGGGGGTGAGGTTTCGGATAAACTATTTTTAACTGTGGTTGAAGCAATAGACTTTTTGAACTTTGAATCGTGCATGGCTGTGTCTTGAGTGTAAAAAAAAAAGTACAAAATATTGCAGTTTGGGAACTGGACTGAAATAAAAATCGGAGGAAAACCAGAAGAGTTTCTTTTTAATTGATCACACCTGCAGGCTGTTTCCATGGTTACAAGCTGATAGATTGTCTCACAGTATAGTTTCAGAATAATACTTATATATATTTATATAAAAAACATTTGTATAAAAATGTTTGGGTCGCATAAAAAACTTAAAAGAGGAAATTAAGATGAAACGTGTGTGTTCTATATAAAACGCTTACATTTCTGCTCATTCAGCTATAAACCAACGTTTCTGGTTTTGAAGTTAAATAAATTAACACAGGTCCCTAATACGAGGTCAGACGAGGTCAAATGTCTGTGAGCTGAGTTGCCGTGACGATCCTCAGACTGATGAGGCCTTCGGCCTTCTGCTGGCTGCTCTTCATCAGCTGGAGCTTCTGAGGGTTGGGGTTGTCGGTCGGCAGCCCGGGCAGCACCACCTGGCCCATAAACTCATCCTTCACCGCATTGCTGTTCCACACCTGAAGGCAACAGTCAGGTTATATCTGACACTATATCTAAATTCAATCTGAGCGTCTGTGTAACATTAGAAGTAAAAGTGCTTTTTTATTTATTTATAATCCTATAATTTATTTCTGTTCTAATAAAAAAAAGTGATTTTAAACTCATTAATTTATTCCATGTGCATAAATGTGTAAACGTGGCTTTGATTCCTCAGTAATAATAGTCTATAAAATGTAAAAAATCCAAGCTTTTAAGCATTAAACCTTAATTATCTTGTAGACATTACAAGCTCTATGCTTCTTTAGGCTAAAAGTCAAGTTAAATATTTGAAAAATGTTTCATCCTTCAGCCTAAAACAAGACTTCTGTATCTGATGTTTGACAGCAACAATCCCACTTATATGAATACCTCCACTGTTAGGGGCTTCCTGGGTTTTTTCCTGTAGAAAACGGCGCTGGTTTCAAACACTGGATTCAAAGTGTCTGCCTTGATGGTGGACTTCACTGATTGGCCCTCGCAGTAAATAATCACGTACGGGTCGGCGCCTGCAGGTGAAGATGCATTCAGGTTCTGTAAACTGTTGATGTTCATGATGAAGTTTAGACTTTGGGGACATCCACTGACCTCCTGTTCGGTCCTGGTTCTGCAGCCCCTCAGCTCCGTGTATGTAGACGTGACTGACAGCTTGTGGGTATCCAAGAATCGAACTCCAGCATTTAATCTTTGGCTTGTCCTCCGTCAGCTCCCTGTGAAAACAGAGGAAGAGTTGAAATGGTTGATTTTCATCCTGTCATCTGGGAACTAAAAGACCAGAGAGTCTACATCAGGAACCAGCTCTAGTCACCTATAACGTTTAGTTTGACCAAGAAAGGTCCTAATCAAAGTCAGATTTGATAAAAATGAAAAATTAAGTTTTTATGAGTAGTTTATTTATAATAGTATATATATGTTTTCTTTTTTGCCAACAAACATCTGTTTAGCACAGACTGGTCCCAGTTTGAGTCGTTCCTCTCGTACCTGCAGCCTGATTCCACATCAGTGAAGACCCTCAGCATGTAGTCCCCCAGGACCTGAGGCTTGAAGGTGGTGGGGATGATGACGTATCGGCCCTGCGTCAGAGTGTGCCTCATGAACACCGTGCGGGCGTTGATGTAGGTGGAGGTCGCCACACACTCCTGGGTCAGCAGGTCGTGGAGACGATACTTCCTGTTCAGCTCCACCTGGAATAAATGTTGGATTTTTCAAGTTTACTTCTCCAAACTGAGGATCTGAACTTTAAAATATGATGCATTGCTTAAGAGAAAAGCGCACTGAACTGTATTTTAGTTGGATAACGTCACAGTGAGCCTCTGGATTAAACTCTAAAGTGATCAAACCAAAACATTCATCTATCATGATTCTAGTGATGTTGTTCATCTTATTCATGTCCTGAAGTCAACGACACCCCAAGCAATTGACTGTGAAAATGCTGACTGCTGTACAGCAATGCAACTTGCTGTGTCACTTGGTAACCCTGGGAAAGAATGCAAACATCTGGAAAGGACACAGGATGCTTGTGACACATCAACGTCTAAGGCCAGATACGAAATGCAAGTAAAGGGCCTTATTTCAGTGGAAAGGAAGAACACGAGTATGGAACTTTTAAAAGCTGCATCTGATTGTGGAGTGGATGTTGTCTATCCAATAAACTCTGAGGATCTGATACTCTCCCAGATTTATTTATTTTTCTGTCTTTGCAAACAAAAAGGACAACTGTTACTTTAAATGTGAGCTTCACCTTCGCCCAAAACAAACTTAAAAACAATATAATAATAATTTATTGTGTCTAATGTTTGAATTAATCATAATATTGGATTAGAGTCTTTTTAAATTCTTTGTCACATAAGATTGTTTTTTAAACTAAAGACACTGCGTTTTTGTACAGATATAGTTACTGCTCTTAGTTTTCTGCAACATTTGTAAAAGGCAATTTTGTGTTTTGTGAAAAAGTAAAATGTTTAATTTCCTCACTCATTTAAAGGTACCATGAGGAATTTGGTAAACAAAGGAACTTAAAACATTTTTTTCATGCCTCTTAACAATGTTCTAACATAGTATAGCTATAAATACACTGTGGCAATTAAAAAAACAACAAAAGAAATCAATAAGGTGGTTCCCACAAGTCTCTAAAAACCTCAGCCAATCATACGTTTCGGACTGAAAGTAACTATTGGACAATCCAGTTGTCTGTCTCGATGAAGCGCCAAACTTCTGCACTGCTAAGATCCTCCATTAATGCGTGATGGAGCATTTTGAAGCAGAACATTGAGGGAGTGAGAGAAGGACAGAAACAGCTGGCTGTTAGCGCTTCAATTTTAGGGGAAAAAAAACCAGAGTCCCAAAAAAAAAAAAAAAACCACATTTGCAGCTAGCAGAAAACAATAAACATTTGAACATAGAAAGAGGAAAAACCTGGGGGAACGTTTCATCATTGGGTGTTTTGCTCTCTGATATGGGTGTTTTGCTGTTGCTAGCTGTGGTCGCAAGGTAGCCGGTGCCAGTCGTGGCGGTAACCCCCGTACCCGCTGGTGGACACCAGAGGTTAGGGGAGCCGTCAGGCTGAAGAAGGAGGCCTACAGGGCGTGGCTGGTCTGTGGGTCTCCAGAGGCAGCAGACAGGTACCGGCGGGCCAAGGAGTGTGAGTCTGGTCCGCATAGCCGGCAGTAAGTCGGACCTGTTCCCAGTGAGGGTTGGACTCCGCCAGGGCTGCCCTTTGTCACCGGTCCTGTTCATAACCTTTATGGACAGGATTTCTAGGCGCAGCCGTGGTGTGGAGGGGGTGGAGTTTGGTGACAGGAGAATCGCGTCTCTGCTTTTTGCGGATGATGTGGTCCTCCTAGCTTCATCGAGCTCTGACCTTCAGCTCTTGCTGGGGAGGTTCGCAGCCGAGTGTGAAGCGGCTGGGATGAGGATCAGCACCTCCAAGTCTGAGGCCATGGTTCTCGACCGGAAAAAGGTGGATTGCCAACTCCGGGTCGGGAGAGAGGTCCTGCCTCAAGTGGAGGAGTTCAAGTATCTCGGGGTCTTGTTCACGAGTGAGGGAAGGAGGGAGCGGGAGATCGACAGGCGGATTGGGGCAGCGTCTGCAGTGATGCGGACGCTGAACCGGTCTGTTGTGGTGAAGAGGGAGCTGAGCCAGAAAGCAAGGCTCTCGATTTACCGGTCGGTCTACGTCCCAATCCTCACCTATGGTCATGAGCTTTGGGTAATGACCGAAAGAACGAGATCGCGGATACAAGCGGCTGAAATGAGTTTTCTCCGCAGGGTGGCCGGGCTCAGCCTTAGGGATAGGGTAAGAAGCTCGGACATCCGGGAGAGACTCGGAGTAGAGTCGCTGCTCCTCCATATCGAAAGGAGCCAGTTGAGGAAGTTCGGGCATCTGGTAAGGATGCCTCCTGGACGCCTCCCTCGGGAGGTGTTCTGGGCATGTCCTGCCGGCAGGAGGCCCCCAGGTCGACCCAGGACAAGCTGGAGGAAATACATCTTCAGTTTGGCCTGGGAACGCCTGGGCGTCCCAGCTGAGGAGCTGGTGGACTTGGCCGGGGAGAAGGTGGCCTGGGCTGCCCGACTTGGAATGCTGCCCCCGTGACCCGGACCCGGATAAGCGGAAGAAGGCGAGGCGAGGCGAGGCGAGGCGAGGTGTTTTGCTCTCTGTTGTTACTGTGGCAATGAATATTACAAAATCTGATACCAGCACGAACTGTAAAACGAAGTTACAAAATAAGTCTCTGAAATACGTAAAATAGCTTTACAAAATAAAAGTGTTACAAAATAAAACACCATTATGAAATAAATAAATGCAGAAATAAATAAAAAATACAGAAATAAATAATAAATACAGAAATAATAAAATACAGAAATAAATACATTAAAAAATGAAAAAGCATTCCATGAAGGATTTGAACTGCAGTACCGAAATCTCACCAGCTGGGGGAGCCAATGTTCAATAAATGGTTTGAACTGCAGTACCAACTCATCACCAGCTGGGGGAGCCAATGTTCCATGAATGATTTAAACTGCAGTACCAACTCATCACCAGCTGGGGGAGCTAATGTTCAATAAATGGTTTGAACTGCAGTACCAACTCATCACCAGCTGGGGGAGCCAATGTTCCATAAATGGTTTGAACTGCAGTATCAACTCATCACCAGCTGGGGGAGCCAATATTACATGAATGGTTTGAACTGCAGTACCAACTCATCACCAGCTGGGGGAGCTAATGTTCAATAAATGGTTTGAACTGCAGTACCAACACATCACCAGCTGGGGGAGCCAATGTTCCATAAATGGTTTGAACTGCAGTACCAACTCATCACCAGCTGGGGGAGCCAATGTTCCATGAATGGTTTGAACTGCAGTACCAACTCATCACCAGCTGGGGGAGCTAATGTTCAATAAATGATTTAAACTGCAGTACCAACTCATCACCAGCTGGGGGAGCTAATGTTCAATAAATGATTTAAACTGCAGTACCAACTCATCACCAGCTGGGGGAGCCAATGTTCCATGAATGATTTAAACTGCAGTACCAACTCATCACCAGCTGGGGGAGCCAATATTCCATGAATGGTTTGAACTGCAGCACCAACTCATCACCAGCTGGGGGAGCCAGTGATCTTTGGCTTTTGCTGTCGATGGACAGCTGCTGCCCTCTTGTGGTAATTTAGTGGTATTACAACAAACTACATACAAAGCTTTTCTTACAATCAGAGGTTGCCCTCTTGTGGCGAAATAGTGACATTACAACAAAATTTAATATTGGCTTTTCTCACAGCCACTGATATTTTTTAAGTGAAGAAATTAAACATTTAACTTCTTCACAAACACAAATATTGACTTTTATAAATGTTGCAGAAAACTAAAAGCAGTAATGAATACTGTACACAAGTGCAGTGTCTTTAGTTAAAAAAAACAAAATCTTATTTTAAAAATAATTAATCATCACAAAAACTTTAACCAAATATCATGAGTTATTCAAACAATAGACACAAGTAGGGCCAAGCTCAGGTCATGTCTACTGCATCTGTATGACATCATCAGCGATTAGTCAAAGTCGACTCGACTTTCATTACTTGGTAGTAGAAAGTATTAAGTCATACAACCCCCATTTGCAGCGCAGTGAATGAGTGCTCACATGGCCTCTGAAGCTAGTAGACACAAATGGCAGGACCTCCGACACACACACACACACACACACACACACACACACACACACACACACACACACACACACACACACACACACACACACACACACACACACACACACACACACACACACACACACACAGGGCTTCAACAACGAATTGATTAAGTCGATAAACTGTATTGTATCATATGTATCAATAATAACCACAGCTCCAACTTCATGGTTCTACTGGTGGACATCCTGAGCTGTAAACACCCTTCATGACTGAAACGATAGTAACAGATTATTTGATCAAACCAGCTGCTGGGTGACTTATCATCCGTTTTATGGCAGATATAAATATTCAGCATGCTTTCTAAAACCTAAAGGACAGTGGAAAAATAAAGCATCCTCCCTCCGTCTGTAATCTGTCAGATGAAGGAGGAACGTCCCTCACATCATGACCATAAAGGTCAAGGGTTAAACTGAGGCTCACGGCGTTGTAAACAGACCACGTGCACACAGCTGTTTTATTTTGTAATGACAGCCTCTTTATGTCTCCCTCCACTTCAGCAGCACCAGCCTGAGAAAACTGGACAGTGGGTTTGAACTTAGCCAGGTCTCTGACTCTGCAGCCTGTTTAGACATAAAGCTTCATTAATGAAACCATCCAAAGAAAGGTTTTTATAAAGAGAGTTTACTGAGCAAACCCTTTGTCTTTCTACTTTCTGTTTTACTAATCTACACATTGGAAGATTCAGATTCTTGTTTTATGTGTGAACCTTTCATGCCTAATGCCTCTTTTAATCTCCAGCAGCTATGAAATGATTTCATGAGACATAAATAACAAACTCTCAAACAGCAGACTGAACTGAACACATCTGAACAGCCAGAACCTTCAAGAGGGAGGAAACTGATAGAAATAGTCTGACTAAGGATGTGTGTTCCTTCATGAAGACATTAGCTCCTGATAATATAAGATAAGGCCTGTTTGTTATTAAAACCTGTAGCTGTTTATTGAGGTGAAAATCACAGTTTTTGCCCCAAGTCAACTACATTAATTCTCCATCTCCTCTCGTCATGACAACCTATATTTACTGAAACCTAGAAGACTTTTCTCCAAACACATCGGGGGTTTTTCTCACTAGAGTTTTACTCATCTTGTGTTCTTGTTGTGATGCAGTTCTTGTTACTTTTATGAATAATATCATAAATGAATGTTGAAGGTTACCCTAAACACGCTGAAGCCGATGGTTAGGTTTTCTCCTTGGCCGTACTTTCTGTGGATCTTCATGTCTCTCTGCTGCATGGAGATCAGCACCTCATCAGTCTCCTTTGTAATATTAAACAGGTACTGTGGAGAGAAAAAGGTTGGTCAGAAATCAGCCGACATGCGTGCGCGACAGAAAGGAGTCAATGCATCTGGAGCTTTGAGTACCTGTGGGTTCTGCAGGAACGTCTGCTTGTGGTTGGCGCAGCCTCCACAGCGGTTCAGCAGTGGCTCCGGGTTTTGGGTCCAGCTCCCAAAGTCCACGACCTCGTGCCACGTCTTGTGGATGCTGATCATGGAGGTGTTGATGAGACGGCAGACATCTGCATCCGTGAAGAACTTACACCAGTCTGAAAAGGACATCCTACAGACGTGAACGGACAAGGTTTGAGTTCTGAACGTTTTGAGAGAGGAGATGAACATCTAGGATCTGATTCACTCACCAGAACTCTCCATCATCCTCCACAGTGATGCCAAGGTTTTTCCTCTCAGTGTCGCCGACCTTTGCCCATTCCTCAGAGCTGAAAACACAACAGTAAAGAAAGACAAATCATTTTTTTAAAAACATTTTTAAAAGTTATATTGTCTGTAAACTGCAAATTTATGCAGCTTTTGTTTTGTTCAAGACAAATACAATTTTATGTATAAAAGTCTGTATTAGTCATATTTAAAAGTATAAAATATAAACTTTTATTTTAATGAAAATGCTAGAGTTTAAATTTGGAAAGTGTATGAGGGTTATTATTAACAAGATGCCACCTGTTTGTTAAACAAAATGTTCTGATTTTATTTTGATAGGAACAGTCAAGAGGAAGTAAGCCGACATAAGGAAAAGAGCCATACTTGGACATCAGGGACAACAACATAATAACCATGGGATTTAGAGATTTTTAAAGGAACTCTGGGACTAGTTATCAAAAGTACATAATACCTGAGATGATGAGACCATCTACGACCCAAATGTAAACTTTTATTTGGCTTTTACTGCAAACTGTACATTTAGAATAAGTTGTAGAACTCATACGCGTTTTTAAAAGTTTATAAAAGCTCCTTTTCCCTATGTGAGGTGTGATGTCTCTCCAATACACGCATTCTTATGAAGAGGTGCTAAGTGGACCTCCTGACCTGTCACTCCACGCTCCTTTCCATTCAATCGTGCCCCAGGGGTTTCTCATCCGGATCAGAGGAACGGTTTCATTCTTAAAGTAGGCCAGCAGCCCGTGACCCAGACGCACTCGATTCACAGCGGTTACAGAGTATGCATGGCCTTTCACCAGCCCGTTCTGCATCCTCAGCTCTCTTTCATGAGGATCTGCCTGTAAAGTTTGAGGAAAAAAACATATTAGGTTCAGTTTCTTCAAAATTTCAGGAAAAGAAGCAAAGATGGAGGAATCAAACGGACCCTGATGGAGCAGCTGATGATTCCGTCTCGGTCAAACACTTTGAGCAGGTCGTTAAACAGACTGTCTTGTTTCTTTGGGTCCTTGTAGAAAGCCTGCTCCTCCAGGTTGATGGCTTCAGACACAGCTCCAGTGAAATCCACCACAGCGTCTCCGGTGTTCCCCCCCTCCAGGGACTGGTAGCAGCCGGACAGCCTGGACACGGTCACAGCAAACAGGGGACACGTTCAACACTTTTCAGGAAGTGTTAAAAAGTTACTGGCAGAATATTTAACTTATTACACTATGAGACTTTTTGCATCTATGTCTCATATCAAGGTAATAATAATATATAAATAGTAATAGAAGAAAGAGAGAAAAGGGGATGTTTTACACATCAATAAGCTAAAAGCTGACATTTTATTTTCTTAGTGAAACTTAAGGCGTTACAGAAAGGTATTGATCACAATTAGCTGCAGTCAGCTGGTGCAAATAAATGAAACTACAACAGAAACAGGTTATCATCACCAGCCACCACCACGTGGTCTCCTGCAAATGATGCTGTAACATTTTTCATCAAATAAAGTCTGCTGTAATGGTTTTAAACCAGTAGGATCACATCAAACCCCACTCTAAACTACCTTCAGTTTGCTGCAGATCAAGAAGTTCAAACACCAATAAAAGAGAATACATCAGAAACCAGGCTTTATGGAGTGTTGTTAATGACATAATCCACAAATTAGTGACCCTAGCTGACCCTAAAAAATGCACTCAACACATTAGCTCAAACTGAATTTCCTCCACAAACTGATGATGCAGGAATGTAGCTCTTTCCAACCATTACAGTCCAAGGCTGCAAAAAAGCAACACTGCCTCCCATCTCTCAGCAAAATAAATCAATTCCTATAATGTATGGCCCAGTAGTTGTAGGTGAGTATTCTTATTGGGAATTGTTTTTTATCCTAACATTCTGTGCCACTTGCTTTATAATTGTAAGTCTGAACATGTAAAACACAGTTGGTTTTATTTTTTCTACAGCAAATGTAAGGAGGAAATCAAACAAAATACAAATATTTAAAGTAAAACCAAACCCCTCCCCTTGGCTCTGATTGGAAGGAGGAGATGGAGCGTGAGGGCGGGTTGAGGGGTGTGAGAGAGAAGGGGGACCAAGAGATGATAGTGTTTCTATTCCAGGTAAGATATTAGTTTCTGCCATAAGTTCTTATTCTAAGAAATACAATTTGGCACCATCAACAAAAAATGAATTTCTTTTTCTCAAAAGGAATAGTTTGTTAGCGTTTCACTGACTTGGCGTAGGCCTTCTCCAGCAGAGCGCTCCAGAACTCATTGCGTTGCTTTGAGTGACAGTAGATGAGTTTTCCGTTGACTGTAGGCAGGCGGTCGTCGATCACCACGTCCGTCCACTGACCAAAGATCCAGAACTGGAAGTGGAAGATCCCAGCGTAGTTTTCTGGGTGGTTTGGATCCCATTCTTGCTCCTTCCAGTCGGGAATGACCTGATAACACCCAAAACATTTACTAGAAGTAAGTAAGTTAAATGTATTTGAACAAATTCAGCAAAGTTTAGCTGTTTAACATGACTAAAGTATTGGTTGTACATTTTGTTCAGACATTACTTTATGAAAATACTAATTATAGGCCCCAACATGGTGACAGAGGACCTGTTGCAGTAATTTAAAAAGAATTTAATCTCAACATCAGCTGAAGGTAACTCATTCCACCTTAACAAACTACTCATCGTGTGCTTTTTTGCATATAAAGATTGCCTCTGGGAGTTTGTTTCTAATGAAAGCATGAACGTGGGTGACGTGGGTGTAGATGTCTTTCAACTCAACAAGACCAAAGTTCAATAACTTTAGTGATCACATAAAAATGGTTCGTTTGACAGAATTTATTGGACTGACTCATCTGTCCCCCTCAGATGAAAGGAAACCAGGTAGGATGTAAAGGAACATCCCAGGACCTTCAAGGCTCAAGCTATGGAACCTGATGGAACACCAGTCTCTCAGTCCGTCCAGACATGAAACCAGTACTGAGACCAATAAAAGAAGCTCTAAAATAAATACCTCCAACTCAACCAAAATCCACAACTGCCCTCATGGATGAAACACGTCTTTTGGAGGAAAGCTATGCATTCAGACGAGACAAAGATTGAGTTATTTGTCCACGATGACATGTTAATGACATGTGAATGTTAGGAGTCACAGCGAGGCTTCTATAAGAACGCTGAACCACCTCAAGCATGGTGGTAGCATCATGATGTGCTGGTTCTTTATGTAGATGAGATCACGGAGATCAGTTATGGTTGAACCCATTTGGGAGTTCCAACAGGACAATGATTCAAACACTCATCTGAACTGGTTTCTGATTGGATAACTAGAATTGCCTTCACAAAGTACCAACCTCAACCCTAGTGAAAATGTATACCATCTTCAGTCCAGTAGAGAAAACTTGTTATTTTTGTTAATATTATTTATTCTGTCAAGAAAGGTCCGAAGCTTGTTGATGGTTTCAGGAACCAGGAGCTCAAGGTGCAACTTGCTGGGACTTTTAACCAAAAATTAGTGGAGGTGTGTGTTTAAATAGAGCCTGTGTGCATAATTATGACCCAGTGTGAATGGACTAAAACCAGTTCTTGTTTTTGAAAATCCTTGAAGTTGTAAAATAATTTCAAATGGGAAAATATGCTGCATGCAGTTTGTCAAAAACAGATAGTTTATTACGTATTTAAAAACTGCTTTTTTTTTCTTGTTATTGTTGCATTTTTTATGACACAGTTTTATATGAATCATAAGTGAAATGTTCAAATTGTAGCACAAAAAAAAACAAGATACTCAAAAGCTGAAGTACAGAACATTTAGTCATTCGAAGCACAAGAAGACAAATGAAACTCACCCGCTTCCAGAGGTGAGGCTTTAAAGCCAGACAGGAACAGGCAGCAACAAACCAGCAGTTCCCCACCTCCCCCTGGTTCAGGTCATGGGAGCTGATTCCCTCCACAAACAGACGAGGTGATTCACTGATCTCCTACAACACCACACACCAGTTACCTCTATAACAACACCTTTTATTAAAAGAGAAATCTACAATAAAAATCTAAAAGTTTCAAAACATTACAACATGTAGAATAAGATCATTGATTTTTATAAATAGGTCCCTGATGGAGCACGGCGTTCTGCGACTCACCGCTGGTCGTTTCCACTCCACCCTGCCAGCAATGGGTTTACTATAAAACAGAGATGCATTGGTGGTAGGAAACTCTGGATCTTCAAACAGGGTCTTGTCGCTGATACAGTTCTTCTTCAGGTCAGCATAGTGCTGGTTTTTGTAGGGAACCACTGAGGAGAACATGGTCAAGACGTCCAGGCCTCGAAGCTGCAGGTGTGAGAAAAGACAGCAGAAGAGTTCAGGGTTGTATACATCATATAGGACCTTAATTATGATGCCACAGGCTTCCAGAAACCAACCAGAACAAAAAGAAAGAAGAACAGAGAGTTTCCTGACACCAAAACGTTTCATAAAACTACTAAAGAACCTTAATGAAATGATCAAAGCTGCTGTTTTCTTATCTAGGAATGGGGTTTTATGGTTACATTTAATAAGAAAGTAATGTAAAAATGTCCGTGTTTGATCCAGATTTCTCTCAGACTGCTGCTTCGCATTGACAGGATTCAGATTGTTTTTTTTACGTTAAACAAAAACGACGTTGAACAAAACCATAAATATGACTGACAATCTGAAGACATTTCTTTAAATGTTTTATCTTAACACACTGATCTTCTCTGTTTAGACCTTAAACATGAGAATAAATAACAGTAGGTCAGAAATAGATATTATAAGGTCAACAGTAAACTATTGATTAGATGCAACAAACCTCACAGCTTCAGGTGCAAAAGCTCCAAAAACGAAGTAAACAGCTTTGAAACAAAGTGAAGAAATAACTTTCTGGCAGAGAGGAATAAAATATAAAACTATAAACTATTATTAATATAAACTAGAACATTTATATGTATAAACCAGGATGGAGACATGATGAAACATTACCTCTGACCGCAGCAGCAAAACACCTTTTCTTTTCTGTTTCACAATAAGGAAGTTTCCAGGTCGTGTATCTACCTGTTTTAGACCCTCCCACTCTCTCTCTCTCTCTCTCTCTCTCTCTCTCTCTCTCACACACACACACACACACACACCATGGCTTACTTCTGCTTGTGCACGGCTCAGAGCCACACCCTGGCTGTGTTTGTTCCTACAGACTGGACTCTAATGAGTCGCCAGCGATACCGCTGTACCTGAATACCTGAACGGTGAGAGGGCCACCAGGTGATTATCTATGAGGTCAGCCAGTGGGGTCATAGGTAAGTAAGTAAGTATGTAAAGTTTATTTATATAGCACCTTTCACAGAAAAAAATCACAAAGTGCTTCACAGAAAACAGAATCAAACATGATAAAACAAATAAAATTAATAAAACAAACAAAATATCATTACAAATCAAAATCATTAAACAACAAGAGGACACAAAAGAGTTATTTAAAAGCAGTTTTGAATAATTGGGTCTTCAACTGCTTTTTAAAGGAGTCCAGACTGTCTATACAGCGTAAAACTAAAGGAAGGTCATTCCAAAGTCGCGGTGCAACAGACTGGAAGGAGCGATCACCTCGACTTTTAAATCTGGTCCTTGGAACTGTTAGGAGATTCTGGTCTGTGGACCTGAGAGCTCGGGTTGGAGCGTACGGCTTTATCAGTTCAGTAACATAAAGAGGAGCTTGACCATGTAGGGCCCTGAAAGTTAGAGTCAGGATTTTAAAATGAACTCTACATTTAACAGGTAACCAGTCAGAGACCTCAGAATAGGAGTGATGTGATCTTTTCTGTTTGCTCCAGTGAGGAGCCTCGCTGCAGAGTTCTGGACCAGCTGAAGGCCATAAAGGGCTTTTGGTTCAAACATGTGAAAATTGTGTTACAGTAATCTAGACGGGAGGAGATAAAAGCATGAAGAACCATTTCCAGTTCAGGTTTTGACACCAACTTTCTCAGTTTGGAAATATTTCTCAGATGATAAAAACAGTTTCTGACTAGGTTGGCTCTTTGTTGTTGGGTATTGTGTTTAGTCTTCGTTAGCAGACGAGGACGTTCAGTGTAAGATGTTTGACATTAATCTTGTTGGATCTGCTCTGTGAAGGGTCCAGCAACATGGTGAAGACGCTTTTACTCCTCAGAGCAAAGGTTCATGCTGATTTCATCCTGAGAACATGTCCAACGTCAAACAAACTCAGCAGGACTAAAGTCAAACTAAGAATCAAACGCTGCTGCTTAGAATCAACACAGCTGAAGTGAAGCTCTGAAGTTGAACATTAAGAGCAGAACTTACCTGAAACACCTTTGACTTCCTGTGAGATGACCCAGTGTTCAGTTAGAAGACCCACAGCTCCAAACAGCTGTCTGCTGCACCCTCACAGCCAAAGGGAGTGTGATCCGCCGCTCTGAGGACTTCCTACACCGGCTGAAAACTGGTCTGACGAGCTCATCTCTGCAGTATTACCCAGGGACTGATGTGGTCACTGAGAGGAGAGGAGGGTGGGAGAGGGGGGCTGAAACTGAACACCTTCTATTTTACCTCAAAGGTAAATCCAGTTCAAACCTGCCCTACCTGTTTTACTGTATTCATTCTAGAGCTAATATCTATATTTAGGGCTCTTTTTGCCATCAAAGACGAGTTTTGTCTTGTGTTTTTGCATCAGTGGTCGACCAAATGGAACAAACAGCACTAACACACTCAGGGAACTGTGGGAACGAGTTAAACAGGCAGACATCCGGTGTTTCTCCAGCCATTAAGCCCATTAATGGTTAGAGAAACACTCTGACTCCCTGACAGGCTGATTCTAGATTTAAAGAGACAAGAAAACCATCTATATGAAATCCACATTTATTAAAAAGATAAACAGGATAGATTTAAAGATAAACTGAAGGGCAGCTGATACCAAAACTGAAACCATGAGCATGTCTTTGGTATGAGAAACATTTTTGACAAGAATGTTTTAAAGTCAAGAACAGTTTCTTCCTCCTTAATGTGAATAGCTGCTGTTGTGTTGACAGTATTTCCTGTGCAGGCTGCTAATAAATCCTCATTAAGCTTCTAAACATCTTCCTGGGTGACTAAGATGCCTCTGTGTTATAAATGTCTTCAACGTTTCATCAGAAATCGATTTCAATTTAGCATCAAATCTTTCAAAAACATTTTTGAAGCAATCAAAACTTCCTTTCAAAACTTCCTTTTAAAATAATTATACAAACGTTTTATAAATTATTTATAGTTATTTTTGTTTAAAAAAGAATGAGAAGCTCAGAGCATCATTAATGCTGCTTTTAGGTCACAAAAGTGGCATAAGGAAACTTAAGATGATCTTATTTTAAACAAAAATACAAGTTAAGAATAAAAGGGCAATATGACCTTTAAAATTTTTTGTTTAATAAACAACTACAGTATCTCGGGGTCTTGGTGAGGGAAGGAGGGAGCAGGAGATCGACAGGCGGATTGTCTGCAGTGATGGACGCTGAACCGGTCTATCATGGTGAAGAAGTAGCTGAGCCTGAAAGCAAGGCTCTCGATTTACCGGTCGATCTACCTCTCAATCCTCCCCTATGGAGATCACGGATACAAATGGCCGAAATGAGTTTCCTCCACAGGGTGGCCGGGCTCAGCCTTAGAGATAGGCTAAGGAGCTCAGACATTCAGGAGGAACTCTGAGTGAAACCACTGCTCCTCCACGCCAAGAGAAGCCAGTTGAGGTGATTCGGGCATCTTGTGGATGCCTCCTGGACGCCTCCCTGGGGAGGTGTTTCGGGCATGTCTTGCCAGCAGGAGGCCCCCGGGTCGACCCAGGACACATTGAAGAAAATACATCTTCAATCTGGCCTGGGAACATTTTGGGGTCCTGCTGGAGGAGCTGGTCATTATTATAGACAGAAAAGGGAGGAGAGAGACAGGTGGGTAGTTCTTCACATGATTTGGAGGAAGGGCAGGTTTTTTGAGCAGCGGTGTAACCTGAGCATGTTTAAGTGAAGTGGGAAATGTACCAGATGTTAGTGAAGCATTAATCACATTTGTGACTGCTGCAGCTACTGTAGGAGCTGTCACTGCCCGATCGGTACAATAGTATCTGGCTGCGGCCGCTGTGGAGCTCCACAGTAACCGGAAACACGTGACCTCCACACTAACCGGAAACACGAAACTTCAATTAAATCGACTTTTACACAACCACCGAATACCGTACCGGAATTGGTTAGGGTTAGGGTTAGGGGGAGGGTTGTTGACCCAGGTGCTTCTCTTCTGGCTACTGTGGAGGTCACGTGTTTTCGGTTAGTGTGGAGGTGACGTGTATCCGGTTACTGTGGAGCTCCACAGCGGCCGCAGCCAGACCCTTCTCGATCGGTAAAGGAAACCCGATCGGTTCTGCGCATGTGCGAAGTGAGTCCACATCCGCTGAGGCTTTTTACGATAATTACGAGTCAGAGTATCTGTTAAGATGTTAACAGTAATAAGTATTTATTATAAAGTTTACAATAATGACAACGTTTCATACAATGTCGAAGAAAATAAAAAATAAAAAGGGAGTTATAGAGCAGGACGGCCCAATCCTTACTGTGCATGCGCAGAGTCGGACGGTACAGATCAGGTCTACCCGATCGGTCTGCGCATGTGCAGAACGCGTGTACTCGCAGTGAAGTATTTTACGGTAGTTACGGTTCCGAGTATCTTTTAAGGTGTTAACAAGTATATAATACATCTTTATACATACATAATGTATTAAAATGTTTATACACGTATAAACAGAACAGGTATCCATTGTTTAAATGGTCCGAGCAGTCGAGAAAGAGGCTAAGTTGTTGGTAAAAGCTAAGGCTAACTGAGAGCTAACCGTCTCATTCAAAAGACTTGAATGTCGCTAAGTTGGCGAAAAGAGGAAGTGACGTAGGCTTCGCGCATGCGCAGAACCGATCGTGCTACCGGGTACGAATCGGGCAGTGACAGGTGCGATGGATTGGAGTAGCTTAATCAGAATGGGGTCCAGCAGGCATGTAGTAGGAACATTGACACTGACATTGACACTGAGAACAGTGTCACTGTTCTCAGTGAGGGTGTAAATGAAGAAAAAGATGCAGTAGGACTTCTGCATGCTGAGTTAGTGATACTTTTGAGCTTGGAGGGTTCTGGTGAATCCATTTCAACTGTTTGCTTATAACTGATACATTGTCAGTAAAAAATTAGGCAAAGGGGTCGGCCGTCAGATTGTTGGTAGGTGGTGGATGTCGTTTTGCACACCTCAACTCAACCAGTCTATCCCACTGTCTTTTTTCTTTTAGGGTAACTGGGTTGAACATGTGCTGAACCATGGTTTTGTCCACTATACTGTTTATTTTATAAAGAAATGTATATGAAAAGTTTATTACAATACATAATACAGCATGAAAAACAGCCAAGTTTATAAAACAACTTAACAATAAAACTGATAAATGGTAAAAAAAAAAAAAAAATCTACAACATTGTAAGAAGAGTCTATAATTGAGAAACACCTGCTTCTAACGAGCAGTCCGTTCTAAATCAGGTTAAACAGGTTACATTAGAGAGCCTGAACATCCAAGGCTTTGCATGTTGAAAACAATATGTTAAAACAAATTTAAAGATTTCAGGTAACTAATGAGGAGACATCAAAACAGGAGTTGCTGATAATGAATATGAATATTTATTTACACATTTTAAACTCCCATCTTAGTAAACACATCCCAACCCAGACATACATGTTATCAAGATTGTTTTTTATTTTTAAGAATACAACAAAAATGCTTTTGTGTTCTGTTGATACACACTAACATTATGGGTATGGGCAAGTAGCAGGTCTGACCTTTGACTTATTATTGTTGCTCCACCATCTCTATCTCTAGTGGAGAAAAGAAGTATTTCATAACTCTAATTTTCCCACTTAGTATGTAGAGGTTTAACATTTTCATCATATACCTCAACTGAGAGACAGAATCGGAAATAAAAATCCAGAAAACAACATCTACCATCTTCCTCCAAACACAGCAAGTGGTGTTTATACTAAAAAGTTCTATTTGGTCTCATCTGACCTCATGACCTTCTCCCATGCCTCCTTTGGATCATCCAGGTCAACTTCAGATGGACCTGGACATGTGCTGCAGGATTTTAATCCATGATGGTGTAGTGTGTTACTATGGTAACCTTTGACCCTGTGGTCCCTGCTCTCTTCAGGTCATTGACCAGGTCCTCTCCTGTAGCTCTGGGCTGACCCCCCACCTTTCTCCTGGTCATTGATTCTCCACCAGGTCAGGTCTTCATGGAGCTCCAGTCTGAGGGAGACTAACAGTCATCTGGAGTTTCTTCCATTTTTTTTAAGTACAGTTGTTTCTTCTCACTGTTGTCCTGTAGTCCATCCCAGCCTTGTGTAGATCTACAGTTTAGCCCCTGGTGACCTCAAGGTCTCTGAGAGGGAGGAGTCTGATTGGTTGAGTGTGGACAAGTGTCTTTATACAGGGCAATGAATTCAAATGGGTGTCATTAATACAGGTAAAAAGTGGAGGCTTCTTAAAGACCAACATTACAGGTCTGTAAAATGGGTTTCTTGCTGGTTGGTAGAGGATCAAATACATATTTCATGTAATAAAATGCTAAATTATTTTAAAATCAGTCATTTTATGCTTTTTTTCAAAACCTGTCTCTCACAGTTGAGGTGTTCCTATAATGAAGATTACAGACGTCTCCACTCTTTGTAAAACTTGAAAGATCAGAGATGTATCCACGACTTATTTTACCCCCCTGTGTGAAAATCAGTGTTCCTTTACTCAGATTGAACAAACATCCTAATGATGAACAACAAAGCTGAGATGTTACTGTGTGGACGGTCACGTGACGTCTTCTGTGTAAACTGGAGCCTGAGAGATTCCCTCATTCAGTCTAAGGAAGCACTGGTTGAAGTGTTTGTTGATTCTTCCTATCATATGGACTATATTAGGATTTTATAAGCATATGTCTACATTTTTATATAGATTTGTATGTGTGTTTGTCACTTTTATGTATTTTTTCTATTATTTTCATGTTTTTGATCTTAATGTGGTTTGGAGATCTGGGATTGGCTGGACATATCTGAACCCTCATGGTCTCTGAATAGTCCCAACAGTCTCAGGATGTCTCTGCTTTGGAGGAGGAGGAAAAGTACATGTTTAGTGTTAAAGTGGAAGATAAATATACAATGAAGCATGATCCAATAATCTAAAGATGTCCGCTATAATTCAAAAGGGTTTATGAGTCTCAAACATCCTCCATAGTCAGATCTGTTGGCGTGGATACGGTTGGTGTCTGCTCTTTTGTTCCAAGTTTAAATGTAATTATAGTTTCATCTGAGAGGTGTTCCCCATCAGCCAGCAGGTGGCAGAACAATCACACAGAGTCATGACTGCTGGTGTTTTTATAATAATTCATTATGGTTATAATAAACATCTGGTTTATTCTAAACTTCTGCATAACGTGACAGCTGGATGAAACTTTCCCAAAAACAGAAAAACGACCAAACCTAGTAAGTGAATTTGTCTATATTCTATTTACTTCAGGAACTACAAAAGCATCTTTCAAGACCTGCAAGAAGATAAGCTGTGTACAAATAAAGACAAACTGTTGCTTTTTCCAGAGGGAGTCACACATAATGCACCACTCTGTAATTTTGTGCATCAATCTTAAGTCTGAATTTTAATTAACACTCAAAATTGTTTGGACAAATAATTCTCAGGGAATATCATGTGAGCCAAGAAGCCCAAAAAAAAACAACCTTCAAACAAAAACACTTCGGAAGGTGGAAGGAGCCTCATGATGGCTGCTTTACCGTTTCAGGATCAGATCTTCACTGATCACTTTACTGATATGTTTATTATGTAAACATTAACATATAAAATATAAATGTGGTTTATAAACTTCTGCATAAACATTCTATCAATGATCAAATCCTGCATGACCAGTCCTAAATCTAAATGCATCATTTTTATCATGAACACTTTAATCTCTTCAGCTTTTTGTTGTTTTAAATGCACTACTTTAATGTTTGAGTTTAGTAAATCTATTTAAATCTATAATTTACACCTAAATTAAAAGTTTCAAACATGATCAACATTAGACCATCTGTTTAATTAACAGTAGAGCGCTTAATACAACTTTGGACACAATTCTATAGAGTTTGTGTTGTAAATACATTTTATTGTACTGCTCAAGAAATTCCCCCAGAACAATAGCCTTCTACATGTTTTATGTTCAGGAGGAGCTTAAAGAATGAACAGGTCTAAAGTTAAAGCTTAGGGCACAAATTGGTATTCTGCCAGACAACCAGCAGGGGGCGACTCCTGCACCTGCTTGAATACTAAACTCCAAGATGTTAAGGTTTCTATAAAAGCCCAACTTTAATGTAGTCCACTTCAGAGAAAATAGGGATAAATCCAGATACTTCTGGGTAAAGCTTCTCCAGAGGTAAAGCTCAGAATATGTAAACTAAAATGATTCAAGTCTGATTCGTTTAATTTTGGTGTTTTTTCACCATTAAAATTGTTTGGCATTTAACATTTTTACAAAAAACATGTCATATTTCTTCCAGCAATTATTTAATGTTAGAATAAAACTTTGAACACTTGACATGTGTTTTTGTAGAATCACATCCTTAGTACTACTTTGAGGAAAAACTGGTTTAAGTGGAATAAAGTCCAGATCAGAGGGATGAAATACAGCGGTTTTATTTGCAAAAGGATACCAGTTAATACATTGAATGAAGCACTGAAACAAGCCACTGTAACATTGCAAAATACCACTAAAAAAGGACATTTTAGGTCTCAGAGGAAAATAAAAAGTCATTCATTCGATCAGAAAGGCAGACATATGAAAGACCAGGAAAGGAGCGTATTTACACAACGATAAACGATCCTATATCCCTACTAAACAAAGTGTTAGGAGGCCTCGTCATTTAAGACATTAAAAAGGTTTTACTGTTAAAGAACAAAACGTTTAACGCCCATTTTATCAAAAGGAAAAAAAAAAAGGCACCACTGACGGTGATGGATCACACCATCCCTCTGATGGTGGCAGCCGGTTTACTCAGACATTTTATGGTTGAGAAAAGTTAAAAACTGTAGAAAAGTCTGTGAAACAAGAACATGGTCAGTATGCGAGGTTACACAGAACTGATTATTTAGAAGAAAAATGGCAGAAAATTGATACCTTTTTTTGTACAAAACTGACTAAAGTGAGGCATCACTACTGCTGCTGCATCGAGCAGCTGCTGTGCTGGTGTTACAGCGCTCCCTGCAGGAGAAAGTTGGGGTTTACAGCACCAGTATAATAAGAGTGACGTTTGCCTTCAGTGTTTTTAGCAGCTGACAAAAAGCTGATGGAGCAGACGGATGCAGCATCACTCCTACGACACGCAACGTCCAGACCGACATCACAACAGGATGAAAACAGACTCCTTTCAAAATAAAACTCCTGGGTTTTAAAAGGCCATACCTACAGAAGAGAAAATCCCAACTATTCTTGAATCCAAATGCATAGATCTGAATTTTAAAAGATGCTACATGTGCAGCATTTTAATCAGTATTGACAAACTGTGGTTGTGTGCGTTTTAAAGAAGTTGGCGAGTTAAAGATCTGTTGCTGTTATGTAATTAGTTGCTCCCTGCTTTGTGCTTCATCCAATTCAGAGACTCTTCAGGCTCAATTCCCTGCAAGAAGTCTGAGAAAAATCCTCAGATTTTCTTAAGTCACATGATTCAAATCATGGTGACTGGAGGAAAAAAAAAAGATATAAAAATTGCACACAAGAAAAAAAATCCCACAAGTAACTTCATTATAAATTAATAAACTTTATAAAAATGTAAAAACCCACACATAGATTTAGACGAACGTCTTGTTTTATCTCCCTCCGACAAATCGCTGAACTATGCCGAGCCATGCAAAGAGGAGAAGGCCCACTACTGTTAGAGCCTTGAAGCATCCTAACCGCTTTAGATGAAGACGACTTCATCTCAACTTTAAATGAGACATGCATTAAACTCCACGTGTGCTTCCTCCAGAATGTTTCACAACCATTACAAACAAGAAAAAATACCTTGTTCCCATTGCTTTCATTCTTAGCTTTGGCTTGAGACTTTATCTCACCATCTAGAAAAGACCACATGTGGTCAAATCCCCTAGAAAAGGACAGACGTGGAGATAAACTGGTCTGAATGGGAGGTTTTTACTTTAAACTGCATCTAAATGTGTTGGTTTACTACAAAGGGCCCATTTGTTTTACCTTTGGGTTTTTATGCACTTTTAGGTCCTTTGAGTTCATTTTTTAAATATGAATAAAGTGTTATGACGAGTCTGACTACATGACACTGCTGCTTGTGAAAACAGGTTATGAACCACGCAGAGGGTGAAAATAGAAGAAAACGGCACAAAGAGGTGTGGGATGCTCTGCCTCATCTTCAATCTGATTGGTCAAAATAAAAATAGTTAATTCTAATGCACAGATTTTAAGAAATCTCCATTTCTGATTAAAATTATGTTTTCCATCTATACATCCATGGATGATGGATGATATTAGCCAGGGGCTGCATCCAACACGTCCTGAGCCAGGTTTCTCTTATTTTGACCTCACCCTGTACCATACCGAGTAAATGTTAGACACTGTAGTGAAGTTATGGAAGCACAGCAATGGACACGGAGCAGGGTGGTTATGGTGGATGGCTATACACAGTATTTACAGCAGGTTAAAAAGACCTCACACCTGTGACTAGTGAGCAGAAAGAACAGGAGGACATGGAGGAAACATCAAACATGTTAAGTGATACAAAAGTTTGCTAAAACTGCTTAAAAAAAGATCCATTTGCTGCTTGGAATCTGTGAAAACGAAACCGAGTGCATGCTTTATCAAAAGGCTTTTTAAAAAAGTGAATTTTGGTCTGATGTCTTTTCTGTTTTGGTGAAATGTGTGCCCTTTTATTTTTAAACAAGTGGCTATCCTCCTGCATATAAAGTGAGTGAGCATTAGGTCGATTACTAATGTGATCTAAACAGGGTTTGAAAAATGGTGTCATCCTCAAGCAGCAAATGGCATCGTAGCCGTGGCGGCCAAGGCTTTTTTTGAAGAAAGAGACAACTAGCGGTTCTCCTCAGCGGGTGGCACTGTGAGTGAAGGTGGAAAGCAGCAGAGGTATAAAAACTTCTGTGTTTGAGAGAAGGCTGGCTGCAGGAAGGAGGTCTACATCGATTCACCCAGAGAATCCTCATCTTCCAGAGACAAGGGCAGATCCAGATCCTGGATGGAAACAGAGGTGTATGGGTTTATAGTCAAAAATAAAAAGTTTTCAGTTGAGTTCATTTATATCCATCTATATAGTAAAAGGGACCTTCTGCTTGTTGTTGAGTCCTGGGCTGGTCGGGGTGGAGGTGGGGGAATGCTTGGAAATCGGAGTGGAGATCTGGCTGCTGGAGGCCGTTCCGTTGGCTGAGATCATCGGGCAGGAGGAGGGGAAGAGAGGTGAAGAGTAGTGGATTAGAAACTGCTTTTTGTTGCTCTTTAGAAAAGTCAGCCTCACTTGGCTGCAGCGTAAATCCTCGACGCTGATGAGTCGTCTGGTTTTGTTTCGTTTTATTCTCTGGTTCTGCGTCCTGCCTCGTTGCTAGGGTTCCCTCTGAGTGGAACATTGTGTTTATATTTAATAGCAGCGTGAGGTGATGTAGCTGTGGGCTTCAAGTGCTTTAAAAAGAATTTTGGGAATAAAGAATCCTGAAGACTATGAAGCAGATGGCCAGCGTTACATTTAAGCCAGTGAGTGTTTGATAAAGCTCCAGCGTTACCCTGCAGGCTTTGTTTAAACACTCCGCTAAATAAGAAACAGCAAAAACAGGCCGTTTTAACCTATTTAAAAAAATACAATTCACCTTTAAAAAAAAAAAAAAAAAAAAAAAAAAAAAAAAAAAAA
>SSNR01000087.1:1168165-1200560 GCA_006937965.1 Callopanchax toddi | reverse complement strand
ACCCCCCCCCCCCCCCCAGAGGAGGAAGCAGGCTGAGTGATGTGGCCTTCATCTTATTAATCTGCTTCCTCCTCGTCTTCGTCCCTCCAGGTCACTTGATGTGTTCGTACAGGAAATGGGGGCTGTTCCAGGATGTTACACCGACATCCATGCCTTCACCATGAGGACCACACCCCTCTGAGCCTGCATGATCGTCGGGCTCTTTTTCCTCCCTCACATGCCTGTTGACGTGTGTGCGCAAGATGTGGCGGCTGTGGGGTTTTTGACAGATAAAGGGGGGCAGGGCAGGTAAGACTAAAGAGCCCACTCAGCGTATTACAGCCATTGTCACAAACTGAATCCATCACGGTGAAGCTTATTGCCATGACAACCTCTTTTGCAGCTCAGTGAGGAGCAGGCAGACTGCAGAAGCCCTGATAACAGGAAAAGCAGGCTTTTCTTCATTATTAGCACGTGTATTTTAGATGTTAAAAAGCCCCCAATGCGTCTCCTTTTTACTGAAGAATTTCATCCAGTTTTCAACATTAAACGTGAATCTTTTGTTCCGACAGCAGTGAGACCTCATGGTTAAAAGGAAAACATCCAACATCCATTTCCTCTGTGGCTCAATTCTTTACAAAAGGACTAAAGTCAAATCTTAACCCGTTTAAAACGACCTTTAATCAACACTTTGCTTCAGTTCCTTTTACAAACGATATTAGGATTAAGCCTCCACTAAATGAAAACCCCCCTTTTAAAAAGAACAATCCACATGATCCGGAGCAGGATCTTAAATGTGAAGCAGAGATAAGCAGACACCTCCATCAATGAGCAATGAATACAAAATGGCTTCCAGCAATTAAGTAAGTGGCCTTTAGAGGCAGAAAGAGCAAATTTGGCACTTTAAAAAAAAAAAAAAAGACTCCAGGAATAATTACTCCCCATCAGTGAAAATAAAATGATCCTAATTTGCAGTAAGAATGAAAAGGCCCCACCCTTCCCTGATTGGGCTGTAAGCAGCGTTTGAGGGGAAAATTGGTACAATTTTGTTCACAACACTGGCAAAGAGAAGCCCCACTCCCGGTGAGTTTAACATTCTTAGACAAAAAAAAAAAAAGTTTAAAATGACAGCTTATAAAGCTGTACACAGACAAACTGAGGTCTAACATGGTTCATATTCATGACTAGTGATGGAATGTGTTCAGGTAAACACACACACACACACACACACACACACACACACACACACACACACACACACACACACACACACACACACACACACACACACACACACACACACACACACACACACACAGAGAGAGAGAGAGAGACATGTGCTTATTAGTGTTTGTTTTAACACCAAAGGCTTGCATTGATGGCGAGCTCTCCCACCCACTACAGGATGTGGTATCTGACAGACCGGTCCACACCAGCTGGGCTCTCTTTGTGCCTGGGATGTGGTCTCCTAGCAACCGGTCCCAGCAGCTATCGCAGCGGAATGGGGAAGAGGAGGATCGGCGGCGCAGAGTCAGGGAGGGGCGAGCTCTGCATCAATTCTGCTTCTACACCATCTCACCTCCACCACCGAGCAGCTGCAGAGCGCCGCAGGAAACAAAAGGCAACAACCTGCACCGAATCCCTCGCATTTCTACGCACTGGACATCAACCGAGAGCAGCTATAAAACAATCTGATATGTGTTATTGATGACATGCTGATCAATTTGCTCAGATTGAAGTGATTTGCTTTGTGGAATCATTAAAAATATATGACACCATGACATAAGGCGATTACAATCTCTGAGAAAGGGTTCTTTTAGAAAGCCATTTTAAGACCTCGTGCAGCCAGACTGCACCCCTGGGAGAGAGCTTTAAAATCTAATTCATCCCCATCCATCAGCCCAGAGACGACTCCCCTCCTCCCAGACTCATGTGATCATTGCCTTAACGCAAAAGTGCAGGAAAAGATCCTGACACCTAAAGGAAAGGCTGAGCGACGGTCAGGAGGGATGAACCACTGAGGAAAACACATCTATACAAACATTCTGATCTGCATCGGTTAATATGCTAAAACTGCCCAGAAAAAAAAAAGGATGAAATCATAAAATATTGAAGAAAAAAGAATGTTGACCTTTATTCTATTCCTCTGTGCTCAGCTCAGAAGGACACTCATCCTGATAAGTTCAACACGTCAGACCTTTCCACAGCCTTCCAGCTGTGTGGTGTTTATAGACGCTACTAGAATAAACATTAATAAAACATGGTAGTTAGCTTAGCAAAGATGCTAAAAAACCATTTCCTAGAAGGATGTGCAAGAAAGAGGGTGTGCTTATGTGAAGAATTACCCCTCAAAAATCCACAAGAGTTCATGCTATTACAGTAGTATAAGCTAGCTACCATGCTAGAGTGCATTTACTTTATACATTCTCAGCAAATATTTTATAGCTTTGTTTTCTTTTCCAGTTTTAAGCTGTAATTTCTGACAAAAAACTAGCAAGTTAAGGTTGTTTAGGAAGTTTAACCTGATATGTAGCTTCTTTAAAAACTGACAGCTGTGCATTAGCATCTCAAACAATAGCTCAGGTATTATACCGTCTCAAATGGGACAAACTAACTCAAAGGCTGGGGCACACAGGAGACGGACATGCCCGAGCTGTGATTTCAAAACAAAACCATTATAGTCGGTGAGAGTGGTCTCACGGGGAGCACCACAGCCCGTCCCAGAAGCACCGGACTGTGCCACGCTGGTCCTCCTGGAGGGCCACCATCCTCCAGCTGCGTTTAACGGCACGCCGCTTCAGGAATGTGTCCTCTGAGACCAGAAGACTTGTCAAAGATGCAGCGCTACCGCCGAGCAGGGTCTCTTGTGTGTCCCAGGCTGAAGACTGAATCAGGGAATGGGTCGAGAACATTCCACCAGTCCAATTGAAATAGGTTTACCTTCACTATACTTTTAGCTGATGGGATATTAGTCAAGTCATCTTGTTGGTATAAGGATTCATTTAGATTCGCTGATTCCTCATCTATCACCACCTCAAATAAAGTAACAATGGAAACAATCCAACAAAGCAGGGTTTGGCCAGCTGCAGTGTAAAGTCAGAGCTTCCCAGGACTTTTAAGCTCCATGATAGACAAACCGCTGGCCTAAAACTCAACTCCATCACAAAAGCTGGTGAGGAAGACATTAGCATCCTGAACCACAAGACAGGAGAACTTATCACCCGAAACCAGAGGTCAGGATAAAGAGCGCCGATGAGAACTGTTCTCATGAAGTAACCACATCAGTGGGCTGAGGTTAGGAGAGGACAGGAGGTCATTTCCCAGTTCCTTTTACCTTTATACCTGTCTGTGTATGGAAAAATGAACCTGAATGAAAGGCAAACTAACCTCAATCCTGACCACTAATTTTCCTTTTGTGAGCTTTGGTTACACACTGTACAACACTCCTCTGTTCCACCTACGTCCACATCAGAGGCTCTCAGACACTGAAGCAAATAAATGTAGACCGAGGCCTCGGCAGCTTGGTCCATTTGAATTTTAGAAGGGAACGCTTTCCATATTCACATTGTGTTCCAGTGAATTCTGATTTAGAGCAGCTGCTATAATCCACATCATTTCCTGAAAGAGCACCAACTGAAGGCCAGACTCACCTGCTTGCCGTCCAGGGTGTAGATCTTCTTGACCACGCCGCTCTCGAGCTTAATGGCCTCCGTGATGTCAGTGAGCACCTGCTCAAAGGAGTGCGCCGTCTTCTTGTTGAGCAGGACGCGGACGGCTTTGCGTGGCTTCACTCCGCTGCGCATCACCGTGACGAGCTTGGGCCGAACAAAGTCTTTACACTCTCTGGGCTCGCCGGCAGCCTTGGCGGCTAAGGACTGCATGTTCTTCTGGCTCGCCGAGGCCTTTACATTCACAGACCAGTTGGGGTTGACGTTCTTTGTGTAGTCGACCTTCTTGTAAAAGTTCTCCGATGCACAAACATAGCTTTCCCCTGTGGAGGCAAAGAGAATCAGGTTAGAGTTCCTGCTAATTCAGTGATCCGACACCCGAGAGTCTCAGAGAGCCGGACCGGTCAGACCTCCAGAAACCATCAAGAACATCTGAAATTACATCTGGGCTTCCACATCCCAGAACTCAATCTTTTTACTTCAATAAAACATTTACTCAACCCTGTTTACAGAAAAGCTTTAAATTATCTTCAGGTATACATTTCTCTTAATCCCACTGATTCGCCTCAAACGGAAGCAGAAGAATCAGGAACTGAAACAGAATCAGTCTAAATGGAACAAATCCAGCAAAACAAAGCCGGGTTTATAAAAACTAAAACTTTTACACACTGAATTTTATTTACAATTTCATCCAGCGGAGACAACAAACCTTAAAGTTTAATCCAGCATTGCTTAATTTTTAAAACATGTTTTTATTTCCACTTAAATCTGATCTATTTAATTCTAACCCCATTTCTTTTATCTTGATGCTACCTGCCTGTTTATGGTTGAATGAACCTGAATGAACAGCACACTGTCCTTGATCCTGACCACACATTTACCTGTTGTACCGCTTTGTTTTACATGCCCTTCTACATTTTGCTTATTCCCTATTTTAGACGGCCTACTCATATCTAAACAAATGCATGCTGGTTAATGCATCAGCAGGTTGCCATATTTATATGTTAAAGGGTTGTAACTTCTCAGGAATGTTGTGAATTACTTTTTTCTAACCGATTAAGAAAAACGTTGCATCATTCGATCCCAGTCATCCACACGCCACTTCCTCAAATTATCAACAGGATCAGATTCATGCTGCTGCAGGAAGGTACGGTTTCTGTTTCCTCTAAGCAAATCAATCTATCCACAACTACATTTATATAAAGTTATCTGGGACAACTTTCAATTTAAGGCAATAAACTTCCTTTCCTGTTCCAACTAAATATAGCTCTGAAAGTCAGGCCAGCAGCTGATCCAGAGGCTCGTTTAGAATTTGTCCAAATCTTATTAGAAGCATCATTTAAAACTTGTTTAAAGGTCATCATTGGTTTGACAGATTTGGCATGTTTGAGTTTCAATAATTAGAACTTCTTTAATTTTATTTAACCTGTTTGACCGAGAACTTTAAGCTTAATTTTTCTCCTACAATAATGATAAACAATGTCTTAAATTAAACTGAAATTCATGATTTACTGTAAACTCTCATAAGATCACAGATTGTGGCTGCAGGATGTTGGGAAAACATTAAATCCAGGTATTATTTTTGAGAATAGCTAATATTTTACAGTTCATCACAAACACATTTATTCATCCTCTCCAACACTGGCATCAAGATCTGGCCTTTAAGGTCACTGAATTGACCAAATGCACTACTGGCATGCAGTTCATGTCTAATTTATTGTAGTCCTGAGCAACACTGATAATTATTCATGTGATAATAAAATCTGTATATAGCAGGCCTACAAAATACCAAATAAAACACTTGTTTATTTCTGGATTTAAGCAGACAGGAGTCAAAAATGTCCCATGATGCCATGGTGTAAAAATTAGCTCAATGTTTTCTGCCTTTCAGCAAATGCCAGCAATAAATAACAGAAGCTTCTTGATGCGTCAAAACCCTGGCCTGGTTTTAGTTTAAAGCTCCCATCAATGAGCTGCTAAAAAATACCCAGCATGCAGTCTGCTCCGAGGAGGATGGCCTGGTTAGTTTGGATGTTAAGGAACATTTTACATCCTCCAATGACCCGATTTCACCTCAAAGTCGGTCTTTATCCATTTATTCATCTTTACTGCAGGTTCAGACTAAAAAGCATCAGTGAAGCGGAGATGGATAGAAATAATGATTTTTCCCCAAAAAAAGGGAATCCAGACAATTAGTCTAAATGAGAAATTAAAGACAAAAGGATCACAACTGGATTACAGTCTACAGAGGAGATCAAGTAGTTAATTACACCCCACAACAGGAAGTGGAATAAAATGATCCCCGCCTGATCCAGTGTTCACTGTGCTGCCCTGACACACACACACACACACACACACACACACACACACACACACACACACACACACACACACACCTCATTTTAGACAAACTGAGTTTCTACCTTCTATCCTAAACTCTGTCCTTCCAAAAAAAAAAAAAAAAACATGTTTCTTCTAAGAAAACAAATGAAATTGAAACAGTACATCATCTTTCAGACCTTCTGAGTTTTATTGTAGGAACACCTTCACCTCCAACAAAAACTAAAAGTTCCTGTGGAGGCAACAAAACCATCCATCAAGGACTCTAGAATGTCTCTTCTGGTATCACTGAGGCTGGATCAAAACCTGATTATCAACCTAAACCAGAAGAAAAGCTCACCTTCCTCCAGCTCATCCAAGGTTGAGATCTTGTTCAAACCGTCGATGGTGAAGATGAAGCGGACGCCCTGTGGCAGGTTGATGTGGTCGGCCAGTGAGCGTGTGAGGTCAGCCAGGAGAGAGTCGAAGGTGCGGAACCGGTCGTTGGCCACGGCGTACACGATGCCCTTGAAGTAGCGGTCTCCGTTGCGGTAGAAGCGCACCTTCTTGGCTTTCTTCTCATTGGTGAGAGCCTGCAGGGTGCGTGTGCGGTAGAAGCTGCAGTGGGCGCTGTGGGTGGGGCTGGGGAGTCCGTTCATGCGTCCACCCCGCGGGGTGCGGGTTGTCTTGTCCCTCTCGTCAAAATGTCCAAAGTCTAGCTCCATGATGGCTCACCGGGATGGTGGTGGTGAAGGAAAGTGATGTGGTGGGGAGCAGTTGTGAAGAGTCTGAAAAAGGAAGGGAAAAAACAAAAAACTAAATCTGGAAGCTGTGGAACATTTTCAGAGCAAACAAAGTGACCAAACCTTTAACTAGCAGGAATGTTCAAATGAAGGTCCTTGAAGGTCACAATCCTGGATGTGTCTGTTGTTTTCCTGCTCTAATGTTTGAACTACCTCTTCTTCATGTCCTCAAGTTCTGCAGAAACCCGTTAATTAATTTTAATCAGGTGTGCTGCAGCAGAGAAACGTCTAAAAACAGGGAGTCCAAGGATCATACTAGCATCTCTTCTCCAACACAGCTGAATCTAATGAATGCTCATTACCAGGCTTCTTCAGAGCTGAATGAGCTGCTGATGAGGGGATTTCATTTGATTCAGGTGAGTTTGAGCAGGGATGCATCTAAAAGATCCAGGAGTAGCAGCTCTCATGGACTGGACTGGGGCACCCCTGGTCTAAAACAGAGGAAGGTGGCCCTCCAGGACCAGGATTAGACATCACTGATCATCATCAGAAGAAATCTGTGTGCAAAAGACGGCTGAACTTTGAACCCTAAAAAGGTTAAAATCAGGTGTGATTTGGTTCACCTAGGCAAGATTCCAGAAACCATCGTCTGTGATTATATTTTATCAATCAACAATTAAAGTTAAAGCTCCAAAGAAAAACTTGTCTGTGAGGCAAGATTGAAAACTGTTCTGTATGCAAACTAATTCATTTTATTTTAGAACTTGTGATGTGGATGCATCATGACTCAGATGCAGCTGAGGAAAGGGACAACTGAGCCTCTGATGGTATGAAGATGAATCTTTAGTGCTTATAGAACCAGCAGTCTGAGCTCCTAAAGCTTTTTATTTTAAGGAAAGCTAAAACTGCATATTTCAGCAAGCATCCAGGAGTCCCAGAGCTGCACCAGCCTACCTGAAGTCCAAATTGTTTTTCAGTCAAAAATATTTGCTGAATCACAAAGGGTTAAATATAGCAGACCACCCAGGACTGGAGCAGCTCTGAATCCTTTAATCAGACAAGAATAGGACATTCCTTTCCTAAAAAGGGCTGAACACCACATCTATACAGTTCCAGACATTTTGTTTAGTTATTAAAAGAAGAAGTGATGCTAAACACGAGGTCCCAACTGCAGAGAGTCGCTGCCAATGTCAAACGATTGTATTTTGTTTTAAAATTCTAAATTTTACACCAAATTAGAATTGATTTTAAGTTATGTGATGGATTAAATCCTTTAAAGCAGATGTTTAAGTTTGAAAAACTAGAATACACACAAACTAAAGTGATCTAAACAAATAATTACATTGCTCATAAGTAAATGTTGTTGGGAAATGCTGTAAAACAGACATTAATGATCAGATAAATGATGTGATATCAGAACATCACATCTGCTCTGGGTACTCCAGCACACGATGCATCATCTCTTGCTTTAAGTTTCACCTACAAGCATCTGTCGTTTCACCAGATGCAACAATTATACAGCTAACTAAATGATCATGTTTTTAAATGACTCTTTAAATGAACATCTGTAAAATCTCAAGGAAGCTGCTGAGCTGATAGAAATGAATGCTGAATGTTCAATTATAAAATAATAAAGTTTAAAAGTAGTCATAAAGTAGACATAAAGTCACCGTATTCATTTGATTAAAAGTAATAAAATGTAAAGTCATGAAATGTTTAGTTACTTTTGCTTCGTTTCACTAGGATCAGTTCAGCATTTGAAGACATTAAGGTTTATTTTTATAATTTATTATGCAGGCGTGCACTTTGTCATAACATTTTATAAGTACTACAAACTTCGTTGTAGGCAAATCATGTGAATCTTTTGCAGATGAAACAGTAGATTTTGAATATTTAGTCAATTTCTGTGACAGGGAATTTTAGGATAATTTTCCAAACCCTGACAAATATTTTCACTTTTTTAAAAAATGTAACAAAACGAAAGTCAGAGTCTCATCAGCAACATGTATAGGAGTCATCTGGCCTAACTTAAAAAGTTCACTACAACTGATAAATACTTCTTTCCTCAAAAAAGATGAAAAATTCTGTTTCCTTAAAGGCTCATTACCTAAAATATGAAGCCTCAGAAGAGTCTTAAAGGCACAGAAAGTAACATTTTTATATTTTTTAATCTTTTTCTCTGAGCTAGTATGTGCTAATACGACTCTTTAGGGTTAATGAAAAGCCACTCAGCCCCATCTGCTTGTGTCCAGAATACTGCATTTGCAACTTCTGAGTCTCTGTTCATGTGCTCTGAAGTCTCAAACTCACGTATCTTGGGAGAGCTAAACTAACCCAATGTGGTTACCTGATATGCTAGTGCTAGCACTGGAGTGTTCTTAGCTCATGATTTTTTTCCCTATCTCTCCCTGCTTGAACACAGCTGATTTCTTTGAATGAGTGATGAACCGCTCCAGTAGAAAGCAACGAAGGCTGAGGAGACATTTCAACAGGTAGATTTAGGCGTTTCTGAGCAGAGACAATGCTAACGCTTTTACTACAGGTACTTAAAACTGACACTAGGGGGTGCTAAAAACAAGCCAAAACTGCTTTAAATACTTTAGGCAACAATTTACATTTTTAACAAAAGCAGACGACGCACCTGTTCACTGGACCAATGACCCACCTGGAGATATTTGGAGTTAATTTAATCTCTTAACCCGACGGCTGCCACCTGGTTACAAAACGTCAGGCTGTAAACTTCTAAATGATCACAATGAAACATCGGAGCACGCCCATCACACACTCACACCCCCTTTAGGAGGAAGTCAGCTGTGCAGAGATCATAGCTCTGCTCCACTGATCCCATCATCAAGTGTCCTTTCAAAAACACTTTCACAAACTCACAAGCATGTTGATTTAATTATACATGACAAGTGTCTCATGGTCATAGAGCGCACACAGTGTTAGATTTTATATCAGAACAATCATTGGTTGAATGTGAGGTAAAACTTTATCACTTTGATTCTGAAGGTCAAACTTATCTCATCACTAAATGAAATTCTCAATGTTGCACAGTTGTGTTTATTATATTTCTCTAAAGCAGATTTGATTAGTGAACACATGGAAAAAAGTCAAACAGATGTAGAAATGAATGTTTTTAGTTCCTGTTTGAGGTGATTGAGTTCTGTAACCTATGCATCAACACAGGACATGATCTACTGCCTTAAATAGAGTTAGTTGTTTGTTATTATGTGAGGTAAAAACAATATTTTGACAAAATTTCCAATAAAAAGTTATTTTTCTCCTGCCAGTTCAATCCTGGTCCTGGAGAGCCACCATCCTCATCTTAGAGGTTTCACTAATCCAACACACCTGATTTGAATCAATAACTGATTGATGGGCTACTTGAGAATGTACTGAACCAGGTGTGTTGGAGCAGGAAAACTGAAAACATGCAGAAACCAGGATTGGACACCATTTGTTTCATCCTAAACTAAACAAGACAAAAATATGTTTTAGTTTTTCTTAAGTTATCAAATTAAGAGATGAAGGAAATATTTAGTAGTTTTTTGCCCCAGTTTACAGCAGTATTGGTGTGAAACCTAACTCCTCAAGTGAAAGACTCATTGTGAGTCTATAATCCATCTCAGCCCTCATTAAATGCACCAGATAACCTGTTTAAACAGACAGCTTTCTGTAAACGACCACATTGACTAAACATGCGGTCACCACCCACCCACCCATGTGGAGGACCCTCCACTCACGCTAACCTCATGGCTGAGCTGCTGACTGGTGTGTTTTTCATGATCCCAGCACGCTGACAGGGGTGGGACATGTGTGATGCTCCTCAGCTGACAAAGGCCAGGTTTCAGGCCCATCTGCTGCTCTAACAGCCAGAGCCAACAGTGACCCTTCCCCAGTGGAGCATCAACTAGGACAGTCCATTGTCTCCAACGGGGAGCCTGGTTTCAGAGTGACATCACCATCACTGCTGCTGCTGCTGCTGCAGCCTCCAGCTCAGGTTCATCAAGTGCATCCTCCTCACAGTGGAAAATATCTGAGCTTCTCTCAACATGATGAGCTTTAGAAAACGCAGGATGTCTCATTTAGTCTCTGATTGGTTCATTTCCACAGGCGAAATGATTAAATTGACACCAAATTAATTCCAGACTGGCCATTAGGCAGCATTGCAGCAGCACTGCGTGGTGTCATTGATATTTTTGGCTGGTTCTGTGTTCCTGGCTGAGCCTCCCACACAACACTTCAGTCACCACACACGCACATACACGCACGCACTTCTGCTGACAAACCAGCACGTTCTGCCTCTCTCCAGTCATTTATCTGCGCGTTTCTGCTGCGTAAAGACGGTTTACCACGTTCAGAAAGAAAGAATAATAAACTTTATCTGATTTATGAGGAGTGAGAACGACCACATGGCAAAAACAGCAGCTTAAATTCAAGTTCTCTCTGAATGAAAAGGAGGGGCTAGGTCGTGCGGCGCACACCTTCAACCCACCTGATTTAAAGCTAATTCCACCAGAACCTAAAAGTCACCTCATCCGGACCCAAACAACTCCCAGAAGTCCCTCCTGAGCCCAAACCTTCACCACAACATGCCTGTTTCCTCACTAAACTAGAGCTGATCACAGTCAGAAGCGGACTCACCTGCGTCGCAGCTCGCGGACTGAAGGGAGTGTGTGTGTGTGTGCGGGGAGGGGGGAGTGGATGTGAGAGTGTGTGAGTCGATGCTGCAGGATAGCGGCACGCCGTCTCTCCTCTCTGCCTTTGTCTGCTTCAGTCTGAGAGCCGAGCTGCTGCCTGAAGGAGCCACTGGGTCCTAAAGAGCGCTGGACCCGCCCACTGTGGAGGAAAGGTGTGAGTCCGCGTGGGACGGGGCGGGGCGGGGCTGAGAGCTAGTCCTCCTGACCTGCACAGACCTGCAGGTTAGAAGGATAAATGCGCCTTTTGTTTAATAAATAGTGATGAAATCTAAGAACAAAACACATTTGTCTGTTGGTGTCCTAAACATTTTATTTTAACTCTTTATAGGGCAAGTGACCATATTGGATCATAAAGGGATTTAAAGTAATGCAGATTTTATAAACATTATAGTTTTAAATACACTATTAGCAGCTAAAGATAAGATTATAAATGTTATGGTTTAAAACAGTGTGACCAAATATGGATAAGCTTAAAATATGTGGGTCAGGAACAAAAATATTAGAAGATATGAACGGTAGTTCTTGGTAACCATGGAAACTTGACTTAAAGCTGAGTTTGCACTGTGCAGTTCTTGGCTGTCATGAAGGGCTCGTACCAGTGCGACTCCAAGCAGTGTTATTGTAAACATACTGAATGCAATAAAGTCAAATCAAACATTAAGCGCTGCAGCATTAAGAGCTGTGTCACAAATATGTGACAGAAATAACAACAACAACAATGGATGCAAAACTAGTTCTCATGTTCACGTTATTATTGTTGGATTCTGACTCTGAAACAGATCTAATCTCAAATCTCACTGCAGCTCATGCTAACTATTTGATACACTTTCTGTTATTTTGGCAAAAATATAAAGAAGCTTTAGCCAAACTTGAATCCTGCACAGGAAGTTGCTGATGGTGATATTTATGCTTATGTAAATCTCCATAGAATTCAATGCAAATAATTATGTGATACTAGGGTAAAGGCTTATGAAATAACACTGCATGAAGTGCTAAGAAATTTAAGCTTGAGGTGTATTAAGATGGCAGCAATACACTTTGGTCTCAGCTGCCCCGACTAGCCTTTAGCTTATCAGTCCTGTAACACATATACTCTAAACAGAGGCCATACAGGAAGCTGTTTACAATGGGTAAGATAGAAATTATTATTTAGCTCTACACAGAAGCTTTGGCTTCGCAACATTTGGAAAATGGACAAATGCAATATTACTTTTGATTGTCATTATCAGCTGCAATAAACCAACGTATTCTGTTATTATGATGCTAACTCCACTCAGCTCAACTAAAGCTTTATTTATATAACTCATTTCAAACAAAAAAGGTGCTGAACAAATAAATATACATCCATAATAATAAAAGTCCAGAGGGGAAAAACACAGTAACAGTTCATGATGCTAACAATGCTCTCCATGTGCTGCTGTAGGGATTTAGGACAGTTTAGGTCTAAATGTGTTTACATGCAGTTTGAGTCTATGATTTATTAGACACATTTGGGATACTGTGAATGTTGAATTTATGAAATCAGTACATGTTGATGTATTGTGCAGCCATTACATTTCAAAGATAACCTCTAATGACTGAGTCTTTTATGAAAACCCCCACTTTGCTGCTCGGTCTGGTGGAGCTCTATTGTTGAGAGCAGATAAAAGCTTGATTACCTCATTGTTAGTGTTCAAATCAACTTTTTTGTTTCCTTAAAGAGATATTTCATTTTCAGTGGTCCGTGTGACTTGTATCCAAACAGTGAAAGCTTTTAAAAGACCTCAAAATGGCTTATGTTCACATAACTGATCTAGAGTCAGCCCACTTGCTTATTGTTGCTTTTCACAGAACATGTGCTCAGTAGTCTGATGATATTTCCCACAGCTTCAAATGCAGCATATTGTATTCTGTCTTGAGTTCTACTTTTGAAGAGGTAGTTTTTTATGTCTGCACACAGTGATGAGAAGAATAATGACATTTTAATGATGGGAAAGTCAACAAGTGACCCAGCAGGTAGGATGACTGGTTGAGTTGAATCACCATATGACACAGTTTGCACAGTGAAAGCATCAAAGTGATGTCATGTATGGATGAGGTTGTCATTTCAGAAACATCCCACAAAGGAGCCCACACTAATGAAATACCACTGTTTTATATCTTCAGAAAGCCTTGTCAATGCTATATGTAGCACATGAAAAACAAAAAAAGCTGCACCATCCTGCAGAAAAACTAGACAAAACAAGCAAAAATGCAGATATTTTAACTAGAGGTGTCAGATTAGCGCGTTAATTACGATTAATTAATTACAGCCCTAATTAACGCGTTTTTTTTTTAATCGCGTTAATCGCATATTTAATCACTTGACCGTTTCTGCCTGCAGTCTGCCGCTGCAGTGATGTGTGTGTGCTGAGCTGGTCTCCTCGCGGTGTTTGTGTGTCACTGAGCAGCTCTGTGATGCTCAGAGCCCCTCACTTTCAGGAAGTGATCACGTGACCTACGCATGACGCCGAGACAAAACAGCTGATGGCCATAGCGGTGTTATGAAACCGGCATCACCTTTTAGAGCGCTATTTATCTGAACCCGCTGCAACAGGAAGTGCAAATTAAAATGACCTGATCATTTCACGAGCTACTCGACCGGAACCGATGACCACCGTCAGCCCAGCACAGCTCTGATCACTGATTACACGTAGCTGTCAGCCGGTTCGGTGCGCGACCGGCCGGCTGACAGCTACCACCGCTTGTGGAGCACCGTGCTGATCACTAGTAGTAGTCTACACTGAGTGATCTGACGGACTACAACGGGTTATATTCAAAGTAACGGCGCGACGTGGCGCAGCGCTGATCGCTGGTGTATTTCAGCCTTAAATATCAGCTGGTCCGGTGTGCGACCGGCCGGCTCACAGCTTCCACCGCTTGCCCAGCACAGCGCTGACCACTGGTTACCAGTAGGTCTAGTACACCGCTGGACTGGCGGTGTTATGAGCCGGTCCAGTCAGCAGTGCCCGATGGAAGACATGGACGTAGTTTGGGGGGGGTGCAGGGGGGACGTGTCCTCTGCTCGTTTTTAAAGTCAGTTTAGAGTCCTGTAGTTTTTACTGTCTAAAACAATGTTGCACTATATTAAATGGATTCTGGCTGTTGTTTTTAGGTGTAGGGTTGATATTATGGCTCTTTTTAAACAGTTCAGACCCCCTTCTCCCACCCCTGTATTCAAGTTGTGTCCCCCCCACCTTTGAAATTTAAATTTCATTCTTGGTGGAAGACCAAATCAACTTTATTTATAGAGCACATTTCCTGCAGAACAACACAATGTGCTTTACAGCAGATAAAACAACCTAAAATCAGATGAGGTGTTAACAGAGCTGCTGCAGACTGAGTCCACTGACCAAAGTAATGGTTGCACTGGGGCTGAATCTGTTCAAGTCTGTTAAACACAATAAATGACTTCAGAAAGACACTTTATGTTGTTCTATATCAATCTACTGGTCTGACACAATCATTTAATGAATTTAAATGACAATAACTCAAGAGGAGGGCTTTCTTTAGCCATTTCTTTAGATGCGATTAAAAATGCGATTAATTAGATTAATTAATTACAGATCATAATTAATTAATCGCACAATTTTTTTAATCGCATGACAGCACTAATTTTAACCCAAAAGACACACAAGGTGATTTTAGTAATAATAAATAAAACAAATAACAAAGTAATAAAGTGTTTACATTGAAACACAATGCATAAGGTATAGCTTCCAACTATATGTGAGTTAAACACCAGTAAGCTAAAGTGCATGAGTGCAAACTCTTAAAATCGATTCTGTAATAAAGAGGGATCCATTAGTCTGAATCCGTCTTTGGTGTTAAATGTTCACACTTTCTTGTTCCTGTTAAAAGACAAGCAGCAGCATTTTATTGCCTACTGATGATAACATAGGACTGATCAATGCACACATCCAAAGATTTACACAAATCTGCGTGGGTTATAACAAAAGCCTAATGTTTTTAACCTTTGAAAAAGAAGAAAGGTTCAACTCTAATTAATATTTGAAAAAAATTGAAATTTTTTAATGAGTTGCCATACATGACACCTATGTTTTTATGTAATTCAACTGTTTGATGCTAGAATTTCAAAGTACTATCAGGATTATCAACACAATCATATTGTCATTAAAAACAGCTTCTTTTTTTCATTGATATGACATTAATTAACCAATTCACATCATGTTGTCGTTTAGACATGATTATAAAAAACCTTCAACAAATAGTTTTTACTTTTGTAGGCAGATAGATCTAAAATCATCTGAAAAAAGGATATCGTACAGTATAAAAAATAAACCCCAAAGCCATGTGAGAAAGAATGAACAGGACCCAGGACAAAGCCGTGAGGAACTCCACATGTAAACAGTGCTGCAGCTGAAGAATATGAATAATTTTGGACTGAGAAACCCATCCATCCATCCATCCATCCATCCATCCATCCATCCATCCATCCATCATTCATCCATCCATCCATCCATCCATCCATCCATCTATCCATCATCCATCCATCCATCCATCCATCATTCATCCATCCATCATCTATCATCCACCCATCATCCATCCATCCATCATCCATCCATCCATCCATCCATCCATCCACCCATCATCCATCCATCCATCATTCATCCATCCATCCATTCATCCATCCATCATTCATCCATCCATCCATCATCTATCCATCCATCCATCCATCCATCCACCCATCATCCATCCATCCATCATCCATCCATCATCCATCCATCATCCACCCATCATCCATCCATCCATCATTCATCCATCCATCATTCATCCATCCATCCATTCATCCATCCTTCCATCCATTCATCCATCCATTCATCCATCCATCCATCCATCCATCCATCCATCCATCCATCATTATCCATCCATCCATCCATCCATCATCCATCTATCCATCATTCATTCATCCATCCATCCATCCATCCATCCATCCATCCATCCATCCATCCATCCATCCATCCATCCATCCATCCATCCATCCATCCATCCATCCATCCATCCATCATCCATCCATCCATCCATCCATCCATCCATCCATCCATCCATCCATCCATCCATCCATCCATCCATCCATCATCCATTCATCCATCCATTCATCCATCCATTCATCTATCCATCCATCCATCCATTCATCCATCCATCCATTCATCCATCCATCCATCCATCCATCCATTCATCCATCTATCCATCAAATTACTCAGGCTGAAAGTTTCAGATGACAGAAGATTCAGTAGAACTAAAACTGGTTCATATCTTGAGATTTGACAGAATTGCCAAATAATAACTTCATTAAAATTGAATGAGTATATTAATAATTGCAGTTCTGTTTTCACAGTGTGTTTTGATTTGTAATTTTCTGTAAATGGATCCTTATGATTTCTAAAGACATTAAACTGAGTAATGTGCTTTGGGTGTCCTGAAAGGCGCTATATAAATCCAATCCATTATCATTATTATTATAATGCAGAGTTACCTCTCAGCTCTGGGGTTATCTTGATAAACAAGCAGTTCTGCTGATGTTGGTGTGGTTTCAGTATCACTGAAGCTCTGTGTCAGGTTAATAGGAGCTCCACAGGCAGCATGGTACATTACAGGAAAGGTGAGATTTTTGAGTTTTCATACGATACTCCCACCAGTCTGAAACATGGCAGGAACAAGAACAATGTTAGGCCAAACATCACAAAACAAATTCACTGTACTGATGAGAAAATCCTCCTCAGAAATGACCCTTTGTCTTCAGAACTGGGCTATAATGTGTCAAAATCTATATAAATACAATAAACTATGATATCAGGCATATTTATTAGTGTGGGAACTTTATGTTTTTATAATCATTTCAAAGTTCATCTTTAAAGTTTACAAACGTTACTTTTTAATTTTATTTTAAAAATGTATTTTCTGCATAGCTGCACAAGGGGTTTTCCTATTGGAGGTGTGAGGATATTAATTAGACTGGGGATTAAAGAGACCAAAGATTATTTGTACTGTGGCGATCTCTTTCAATAATTAATTCTACTACTTTGACATCACTGATTCTCCCACAGCTTTAAACCAGAGGACCAGAGAGCAGGTCAACAGAAGAAGCTGCCTACTTTCACAGCAGGCTGTGGTCTCTCTTTGTCATCTCCTCTTCCCCCCTCAGGCAGAGAAGCTTCACGTTAAAACTCAGCTGTTGTCACACTCTGGAGCCTCTCCTTTGCATGTCACACATAACTCTAATTCACTCTGATCACTGGCTGCTCCACACCTCCCTCTGAGACTCCACCAGACAGAGGGGGAGAGCAGGGAGAGAGTGGATGCAGGAGGCGGGGTATAGCAGATTTGGTTTTTCAGGCTCTCAGCTGGAAGCTGTGTTTCTTAGATTCTCCTATACAGTCAACATATATGTTCCAAATCTGGTCTCATAATTCTTTAAGTGATAACTTTGTTCAAACATGTTATCTCTTTGGTTTTTGTGTAAATAAAAGAACTGGTTTCTGTTTTTGCTGACTGTGTGAGTTTTTGCCCAGAAACAGCTTCCCTCATGTTTATACAGCTGATCCTTTAGTGTGTGAACAGACGATTTAAGCTTTGTGCTGCACTTTAACTCCCAAACATCACATAAATAAACCTGGCATCGCCGATCAATTCAAGGGCTTGAAGTTCTATATTTATACAACCTGCGGCTCCGGGGCCACAAACAGCTCTTCTGCTCATCTGCAGCAACACTCTGGGGCTTTGACCAAAAATAACATGGAGATTAATTACATTTCTTTTCATAACCATAACAATTAAAGCTAGTTTAAAAAAATGTATGCTCAGTTTTGTATTTAAATCCCTGATCTCACACATTATGATCTTTAATATTTATCATAAAAATGAAAGATTTTAAACATATTTAGGCAAGATGCTGAGGGGAGGGTTGGTGCAATTTTGCACACATTTAATTGAATAATTAAGACATTATAATAGTTGTTCTGCAAAAATATGGGAAAATATTCTGACATCAAATAGAAATAAGATTTTTGATTTTATCTAAGTAAAACTTTAAAAAAAATATTGAGCTTCAATTTTAAGAAACAACAAATTGGTTTCATTTTTATGTTTTTATGTTACCTGTTAATTTTCCATGAGGACTGGTGAAAATTAGCACTATAGCTGCTATAGTTACATGTTAACATTTGTGCAAAGGGAGTAAATAATTTAATACCAACTCTAATATTTAATAAAACACTTATTTGGGTATTATCTTTATTCCAGGCTTCCAAATTTGTTTTGCAGCTCTGGACAGATTTAGTGGGAGAAAAGGCAGAAATGATGACCGTAAAGGCTGCAGATCCCTGACCTATGACCTCATCTAAGCAGTGAGTAAAACCAGAACTGAGCAGAAAGCCTAAAGCTGACAGAAAAGCAAAATGATATCAGAAACCGGTTTGAAACTCAATTGTTTTGGTTCTTCATTGGATAAAACTCCATTCAGACTCAGGAGAAAGATTTTTATTATATTTCACAATTTAATTCCTGCAGAAAAATCTCCAAAACACAACAAAACATGGCAGCATCTAATCCTTATAAGAACTCACTGAGTTAAACCATGTCACCATTAGAAGAGTAAAAAGAGTTTCATGCATCCATTCAACTTTTAGACTTTGGCGACTTCTTTTGAGGAATTCAAGGTTTTATTTCTAGTGAATAGATATTGCAGCAGAAGCTGTACAGATTAATTCACATTTCTCTACACGTTCATGAAAATACATAGCTTTCACTTCTACATATATAAAATGATTTGATTTGCATATTCAGATAAACGTCAGCACGTCTCCAGATACTGAGAAGTGAAGTGACCATTTCAGAGCCGCAGCGCTGCAGAATAAGCATAAGTGCTTCACAGCTGGTGTCTGGGGAAACACGAGAAAAAGGGTGGAGAGGGACGGCCGGAGAGGGGAGGGGTGGCGGAGGAGATGGTGGGGGTTTGCAGCCATGACGACTGATGGAGGAGGAAGTAAACAGATGTCCACAAGCTGGCAGACAGGCCCAAAGCGGCTGAGAGACAGGTGGACGTCCAGAAACACAGCGGGACAAGACAAGCCTCCCTTACGCAACAGCAACACTAGTTTCACGTAAACAAAGCTGTCTCTGGTTAATTTAGAGAACTTAAGATAAATAGAGGGATTTATGTTATAGTTACACATCCTCTACTACAAAATTAACACTGAACTGATCCAACATAAAACTTTAAAACCTGCTGATGAAGACGGTGAGTAAAAGGAGCATCATCATCATCATCTGAGTCAGTTACTCCTCAGAGTGGTTGCAGGTTAAAATTCTGACATGATGCATTAGTGATGATGCTGCTGAGACAAAGCCTCCATCAGCGTTCTGCACCAGCAGAAGAAGTAAAGATGTAAAACTTTACAAATCCCCTTTGAGCCGCTAGGTCTGAGTGTGAGGAGAAAAGGCCGTCCCTCCTCAGGAACTGTCAGCGTGACCTCCAGCACTTCAGACCCAGCTGCTGGAAACAAAGAAATACTCACTGAAATGTTATGGAAACAAGTGGACAGATTTAGGATCTGAGGGGAGTGAGTCATGCTCTGATGATGCTCAAACATCAAATGAGTCCGATGCTGAGAAGGGTTTGTCTATTGACTGTAGGTCAAAGACTGACAAATCTAATCATAGAATAATGACGCGTACAGATGAGATGACATGTTGGGCATAAAGCAGCTGATCCTGTTTAAATAAAATGTTATCAACCTGAGGATGAACCAAAGCTGATTCTAGAAACTGTCCTGCCAGGAGAATACTTAGTGACGACTTTGTCCAGCGTGTGATTTGGTCTCAGCCAGTCAAAAACTAATTTCCAAAATGACATCCCGATGAAAACATCTGGATCAACGGGAGCACCTGAGTCATCGCTTCAAACTCAATGTGTTGTTCAAACGTCAGCGCTGAGTGGGGTTGAGACTAAGAAGCTTAGGGAAAATCAGGATGTTTTGTCACATCTTAAGCCTCATCAGATGAACAAGTCTGGGTTATGATTTAAGCTTGTTTTAGTAGGAATTTCTAGGAAATTAGCATCTTTACATTTAGATTAGCTTAATTATGGAGGTCAAAACGGAAAATGACTCATTTAGGTTTATAAAATGTAATCCTAAATGAAATCCCTGATGCTCTTTAGTCATGTTCTTATCTTTAGGTGTTTACATTACTGGCATCTGAATCATAGTTTATTATAAAAAAAAATCAAACTTAATAATATTTAATTAAAAGAACACAGCATACCATAGACCTTTCACATTATTCTGAGGTCCTTCTAATAAATAAACTGATTATTACACTCATTTCTCCTGTAGCATTCCCAAACAAGACTTCAGAATGATTTTATTCAAATAAATAAGTAAAATATTTCTGATTTCAGTGTGTAAATACCAAACCACAATCTTATGATCAGTTCCCGCAACAGACGATGTAACTCTACATTTTAATAAACCCAAACTTTTATTTTTCAGGTCACCAAATGTTCTACAAATACAAAACAGGGAACTTTAAACTAGAGATCAGAACCTGGGAACACAGGAAGTTTCATCAGCTCTCCTTACAAGTAGTTTTTCTCTATTAAATGCTTTCTGTCAAATTTTATCATGCTGGTAAAACTCTATTGCGGCATAAATAAATGCACATCCTGCAGCTTTATTTACTACAGTAATCATGTTTTTAAATAACTTAATGTATTTGTAGTATTGTTAGATTTGTTTTAGATATATGGCAACAACAGTTGTCACTGCACATTTGAGTAAATTCCAGAGCAGAATCGTTATAATTAAAGAACAGAGTAATTAACCCTCCTGATGTACGGGGCTTTTAATGTGAAATTCTTCTATGAGAGACACATCTGTCGTCTCAGCCTGAAAGCAGCAGGACTCCTGGTGAAGTGATGGAGGTGTTGAGCTCGACAGCTCACTGTTGTAACACCAGCAACATTTAACCAGACCATATCATCAGTTACATGGAAGCTCATTCACAGGCAGAAAAATAAAAATGTAGAATTATGTTTTCACATAGACTAATCAGCAGCAGGCTTCAGGATGAGCAGCAGGCTGACTTTATGGCATTAAAGGTTCATAAAGAATCTTTTTCTTCATCAGAGACACAATAAAACTGCTGAGTCACATCTGATTCTTTCTCATATTTAAACTTGATATACTTTTGCTTTAATTCATAATCTCTATAAAACAAGATGTTGCATCTTTACAGAAGCTTGAATAATATTATCTTCATGTAGTTTAAGCTAAACAGGCGTTTAAGAGGAGGGGCTCAGTAGATAGGTTACAATTAGAGAGACTCTAATAAAAAAAGTGCAACATGACCTGGATTGCCCTCTCTGTTTATTTAAATCAGGATGCGGGGAGTCACCATTCTGCTGTCTCAAGTAGCTTTGTCTGCTCTGCAGATTTTCTAATGAGGGGCTTTTGGAGGAGGATGACAGAGCACTCTGTCCATCCTGTCAGAGAGGAGGAGGAGGTGAAGGAGGAGGAGGGGGTTGTTAAAGTAAACCAGCCATGCTCTGTCCATGGTTACGCTTAATGCCACATCCAACCCCCCCACCGCCCCTCTCAGAGTCCCTGCTAGCAGCTTGGCAGCACTATTAGGACTGAGAAGGGTGGCATTAGTCTGAAACTCTCATTATGTCAGACATACTGAAAACCTCTAATCCAGGCTCCAAATGATAGGGTGCACTAAAAAACCGAAAAGAAAAAATTTGAACAAGAAGGCAGCAGGACTCAGACAGTCTTTGTTTGTACAAAATGAAAAAAATGTAATAAATCTTGAAGTATCTGCAGTGTGTTGTTAGTACAATCTGAGTTTTTATGATTGTATTCAATTACTGTTTAACAAAGAAAGAAAATATAAGTATCTCCTAATGGAATTATTAAAATATTTGGGAAAAACATGTCCACCTTATGGTAGATTTGTCTTAAAAGTAACTTGAAATAAAATAAAGAAAGCAAAAAGATCAATATTCTGACACATTCCTTTTAGATGTATAAAGGTTAAAATAACTCATCACTTGGCTCATGAGGTGTGAAGTTAAATTCTCAAAGTCTGATCATCTCCTGCTGATTATGTCTCCATCCACTGTAAAAAATAGTTATCCCAGCAAATGGTAAGCTATTCAAAATACTGCACCTGTTGTTTGACTTAAAGGATTCATTATTAAGTGTTTTTAATCTGCAGCTGTTTGCAGGTAATATTAAACCCAACATTTATTCAGATATTGATCACAGGATTTCTTTTTTTTATTTTTTATTTTTGTGCCAAAACAACATCCTGCAACATATGACTATATGCCCAGTCTGTCTGTGAAAATACTGGATTGAGGAAGGAGCAGAGAGCTGCAGACAGACTCATCCTGCTGAATGTCGCAACAGTTTTCATTAAACAGCAGACTTCAGGAGTCAATAAATCAACCTTAGAATATAGGTGTGATGATTTTCATTAAGTGTGATTCCAAATTACAGGTTTACAGAAGTTGTCTTCTGTAAAATTAAAATGTAACGTGTCTGCCACCTGCTGGATTCTAACAGCATTACAACGCCTGCTCTTAGGGTTTTAACATGAGTTTTATATGTATTTATATATGACAGAAATATATGATTCTGGTGGTTCCATCAGAGAGCAGATCCAGCTGATGAGTAGAGTGAACCTGATCCTGATGGCAAAATGTTGTTCAAAAGATGATTTTATTACTAATATCTTCCTCTGATCTCCCTCATTAGATCTCAAAACAAAACATTTCTATAAAATTATTTCACAATGATTCCTGTTTAACTTTGAACAGAGTTTGTAAACTAACCAAATCTTTAAATTTCAACATGTATGGTATGGTATGGTATGGTATGGTAAGACGTTCAAAGGTTTATTGTTTGTCACATATATGTTTGTTGTTCTAAACTTCTATACAATAAGCCAAATATGAACCAATAAGTGAAACATTTAAAGGATGTAGAGTTGAAGCTTGTAAAACTCTCCCTCATGTAATAATACAATATTTGTACCAACTTTTAGTTTGACACATTTTAGGTGTGACACTATGATTAAACCATCATTTCCGTTTTATTCCAGTTTATGGATAATTTTTTGTCATTAAACAGCTTCTTAAATGTATATATCTCTTGCTGATTTATAAAACAAAAACAAACTTGTTTTGTTCTCGTTGTCAAAATGTGACTCGGCCCTTATTTTGAAAAGCCGGCTGATCCGGAAGCGCCCCGGTCCTCTCTCCCAGCTGAGCGTCCCGGGGCGGGCGGAGCTCTGAGGGTTGTTGTGGTGGGGGGAGACGCTGCTGCTCCAGTGGGTGAGAAGATGTCCGTGAACGAGGTGTTCGTGTTCCGACCCTTCAAGCTGATCGCTCTGCTCTGCGTCTTCCTGGCTCTGTGTCTGGACGTGGTGGCTCTGCTCAGCCCCTCCTGGGTCACCGCCGACCACTTCTCCCTGTCCCTGTGGGAGTCGTGCTCCCAGCACAAGGCTCGGCATCCCGGGGAGGAGGCTCCGTGGAGCTGCTTCTCCACCCTCTCATCTGGTAGGAGCTCCTCTGACTGTGGGCTTTGAACGAGTTCACCAAGTGTTGTTTTGAACTTTCTGTCCTGGAGGCTTGGAGTTCACGCTGCTGTGAGCTGCTGTTCCACAATGTGCATTAGTGTAGTTTTAGAAATCTAGTGGAGACTCCTCTTTGTGTTTTTGTGTGATATTAAATGTATCTGTGCAAAACAATCCGAGATGATCTGAACCCTGAAAATCATCCATTTGAAATGGAATTATCTGCAGCCTTAACCACTAAAAACCACGTTATAAAACACGAAGAGATAAAACAGGTTGAAACTAAAGATGCACTGATTCTGGTTTTATGAGCAGATCCATTTCTCTGGGATACCCATTTATCCAAAAATAACAGTAAATAAAACATGTTACTGATGACCTTGAAAGTTATGATTCTAGTTAAAAACCTCCACATGGAAGGATTAATGTTACCTTCAAGGTTACATTGTTTTTCTTTTATCTGTTGTTTTATTTAGTCTTTCACATGTTTTTATACCTTGAAATTCCTCCCATGAGAGACAAATAAAGGAACTGATGACCTGATTAATCTGAATAGTGGCTGATTTTAGTCAGCTGTTAAAACACTTTATTAGATTTTAAACTGTGGGTTTTATTATTGTACCACTCTGGTGAATTAGTTCAGTTGCTAAATACCTATCTGGTGTTTTAAATTCAAAACTGATTCTTTTAAAAATATTGCAAAAAGTAAATTGTGTACAGTTAGATAATTCGTGCATTTTTATCTGAGTAAATAGTTTCTTTCCAAACATCTGTCGCCTCTGTCCAGGCGGAGTTGCTTCCTTTGGCTTGTTGGTCAGCAGATGATGTCATAAGATTCTCTGTTCATGTTAAAGAAGTGACGTGAGTCAAAGTGACAAAGTCGTTTCACTGATGAGCTTCCTAAAACAATTCAAACCTCCTTATGTTTTAGTTTTTCAGGATGAAATGACATCATTTAGTTTTTTCCTGCATCACTCCGTCTGAGTTCGAGCTCAGAGGAAGCTCCAGCCTGCAGAGCTCTGTGATTTTGTGGAATGTGTCGAGGTGAATAGGAGGCGGGCTCTCTGCTCTGAGTGTGTTCACAGCTCATTAAAACAACAGTGGAGGGGTGTGTGTGTGAGGTTAAAGGTGCAACACCGCCAAAGGGCAAGAGGAGACTGATTATCCACACGTTCTCATCTGAGCTTTGGTTGATTTTTGAAGCAACGTCATTCAGTGGACGCAGCTCAAAACAAATAATAAAAACACTGTTATGGCTGACAGAGTAAGGAAGCGCTGGGAAAGCAGGGCTGTAATGTGAGAGCGCTGTTTTTATGTGAGTCAAAACTAATAATATGAAGTAAAGATGGTTCTCAGATGTTTGTTCTTCTTATCCTGATGAACCTGGAGCTCAGAGAACCAGACTCAACCAGTAAAAGTTTTCTGTTGAGTCTTTAGTGGTTTGACACATGAAAGAGGGAGGGATGAAACATTTCCTGGTGAATACATGACAGGGTCACATGTTCTGATAGAACACTGAGTTTTATCCAGGAAAGACTCTGATGATGAGGTGGAGAGTTTAGATGGAGCAACTGGTTTGTTTATAATAGACAGAGTTTATAATAGGCAGAGTTTATAATGGGCAGAGTGAATGTTGTGTTTTAAAAGTAATCATGGCTGAAGTAAGTATTTTTTTAAAGTCTGGAAGTCAGAACTGTGTTTATTAAACTAAAAGCTTTGAGCAGACTGAAGAACACATCGACTTCATGTGACCTCCAAACAGGGATGTCTAAACCAGCAGCTTGGTCACACTCAGACAGTCTCAGACCTGAGACTGTAGCCCTGAAGAGTGAGAGGAAACAAATGGATGAATCATTCTCTAACTGAACACTTTTATATTTTCTCTTCACATCATGACAGATTATAATAATAATAATAATAATAATAATAATAATAACACATTTTATTTAAGGCGCCTTTCTAAAAACTCAAGGTCACCGTACATTAAAAACAAGAAATTTCAAAGCATTAAAACAAACACATAAAAACATCAATACAGAATAAAAACATCAATCGAGAACTAAAAGCTAAGAGTGATCACAATGAATGGGCAGTTTTAAACAGGTGAGTGTTGAGCTTAGCTTTGAAGTGATGGAGAGAGGTGGTGTTTTTGAGGTCGACCGGTAAGGAATTCCAGTGCAGATCTGCTGAACGCTCGACTTCCCATGGTGGCGAGTCGAGCAGGGGGAATGTGTAAGTTGACAGAGGCTGAGGATCTGAGCGTACGGGAGGGTGTAGATATTTGTACGAGTTCAGAGAGATAAGAGGGGGCTAGGTTGTGAATGGCCTCGAATGTGAGAAGCAGTAGTTTGTAGATGATCCGATACCTTACTGGTAGCCAGTGAAGCTGCTGAATAACAGGGGGGATGTGAGAAGAGAAAGGTGTTTTGGTGACGATTCTAGCTGCAGAATTTTGAACCAGTTGAAGTTTATGCAGAGTTTTCTGTGGCAGACCGAAGAGGAGTGAATTGCAATAATCCAGTCGAGAAGTGACCAGACTGTTTACTAAGACGGCAGTGGTGTGATTAGAAAGTGATGGGCGCAAGCGATAAATATTTCTTAAGTGATAGTAGGCTGAGCGGGTAACAGAACTGATATGAGAGTGGTAGGACAAGGTACTGTCTAGAATGACACCAAGGCTTTTGATCTTATCGAGACAAGTGACTGTGGTCTTCTCAATAGGCACTGAGAAGGTTCCAGCCTTCCCTACAGAGGATTTAGTGCCCATGAGAAGGACTTCGATTTAGATTAAAGTGTTTTGGAAGGAGACATTCCTACAGGTACATCTACAAATTTAAATATCATAAATATATTCAATCATATTTGTCATTCATTTCAGAAAGTGAAACTCATATAAATTCATTGCACAACAAGTGAAATATACCAATCCCATAACTGATGATTATGGCTCACAGACAATGAAGTGTCTTAGAAAATTTGAGTATTACATTAAATCATTTTAACAAGATGTTTTAAACAGAAACTTCGGGCTTCTGGAAAGTCTGTTTATTTCTATGCTCTCAGTACTTGGTTGGACCTCCTTTTGCATGAATTCCTGCATCAATGAGGAGGTGATCAGCCTGTGGAGCTGCTGAGGTTTAATGAAGACCAGGTGTCTCTGATAGCAGCCGTCAGGTCATCCGTATTGATGTCTCTCATCTTCCTCTGGACAATAACCCATAGACGGGGTTCAGGTCAGACCAGCTGGCCAATCAGAGCTCAGTAACACCATGTGGTCACTGAAGCAGCTTTTGGTATTTTAGCAGTGTGGGCAGGTACCAAGTCATTTCTGTTTAAAAATATTTTTATGTAATTTTTAGATTTTCTGAGACAATGAATATAAGTTTTTATTATCATCAAAATTGTAATAAATAAAGACTTAAAATATTTCACTCTGTAAAGAATCTCTATAAGAATGCAATACTAATACTACCACTAATAATAATGATAATTTGAAGAAGAAGACGTTGAAGGAGAATGCTGATTAATTTTGTAAATCTGTCTCAAAATACTTTCCCTTTTGCTTTCATGACATGAGAAATAATTAAATGTTGCTTTTGGGGTCTTTGCAGAAATATTTTGTTATTATTATTATTATTATTATTATTATTTTAGAAATATGAAATGAAATACTTTTATAAGGTACTTCCCCTCAATAAAATTTCTAAAAATTCAAAACCTGTTGAAATGCCATTAAATCAAGAAAACAAACAGATTTGATCAGACTTTTTATATAATATATGTTTTTTCTTTCAAGGCGTGTGTATTTTACACATGAAGAAGCCTCAGATGTTGAACATTTTCCAGAGTTTGACAAAGTGTTTGATTAAAGGAAGCAGCATCACCACAGCCTCTGTTTTAGGTTGCTTCTATAAGATTAGCAGGTCTCTCACAAACACACAGCTTCAACAGGAGTGGATGAAGAGTTTCACTCTCTCAGATACAGACTCAGGCTCAGGGGGTCCAGGGTGTTTTCTGTTTCTTTTCTTTTCTTTAGCTGTATGCTGTAGGAGGTGCTGGTTTGTCGTTCACCTGTTTGATTTAGGCCGTTTACCCTGATGACACAGTTTAAAGATGGCAGCAGCACACTGTGGTCTTGGCTGCTTTCAGACTTCCTTCTAATTATTTCTAACAGTTCTAATAGTCAAGCTAGAAGAACATTTAGGAAAACAACAAGCCTCGACATTAATTCAGAACCACAGTGATGAAATTGGATTGAGAGAAAGAATCTCTTTTAATCTAAAGCGTGTCCATTAGGAGCTTCTGACCAGGCTCTGGTTGTTTGTGTTTGAACCTGTGTCCTATGCAGCTCTGAGTCCATTCACTTCCCGTGTAGGATTAGCACCTGTTTTGTGTTTGTCATCAGTTCAGCTTCGTCGTCCTGTGAATTGAGTTTTTGTTGTTGGGTGGGGATGCTGCTCGTTAACCTGCCTGTGTCCCGTCCTGCAGATTGGCAGATTGCCACCCTGGTGCTGCTGGGGGCCGGCGCGGTCGCTACGCTGGTGGCTTTTTTGGTGGCCCTGATTTCCCTCTGCTGGGGGACGCAGAGACAACACTACCGCGTTGTAGCGGTCTTCCTCTTCACCGCAGGTACGTCTCCTTTAAAGAAGCTAGAGTTCCAGCTTGTCATGGATGCAGTGTGTTTTGGAAACTGATTTTCATTAACAATAGTTTCCGTACAGGAATCTTCTGCAGGGGGATGGGGGTTGTGGTCTGGGGAGCTGCTGGCTCTTGAGCTAAGAAAGAGCAGCCACAGACCAGCAAAGTGAAGTCACTGAGGTGGAAACCCCACCACAGAGTCCTCGCTCCAGCACTGTCTCATGGTTGGACTGCTGCTTTGGAATGCTCTCTGTGAAGCTCCTTAGAGCCAAACCACAGGAGGAGGGGGGTCAAACATACAGTATATTTAAGAAGACACATTCTTCCATGTGCATATTGGCACTGCTATAACTGACTCACAGTTTGGGTTTCCTTTATCCATCCATCCATTTTCTTAACTGCTTCACCCAGTAAGGGCTGCAGGGAGCTGGTATCTATGTGCAGCAGCCACAGGGTGAGAGGGGACACTCTGGACTGGTCACCAATTCATCTTCTTTAATGAGCTTAGATCATGAATTTAAGTCAAATCTATTCTTAAGTTTCATGAAGATTGTGTGAAGATTAAGGAAGTTTGGTAACACCTCTCAATTTTCCTGACTATTGGATAGTCGTATTTCTTATTTAACATTTCTATTTTCTTCCATTCTCGGCCGAACCTACACTGAACCCATTTCTGCCGAGAGCTAAGCCAAGACTCTCAGCCAGAGGCCTAAAGAGACGACCTTCATTCTGAGACCACAGATCTCAGAAAGAAAGAACTGAACTGGTTTCACATCTTAGTGGATATGATGGTCAACCAGCAAGAATTTCTATTTTTGATCCAAATAAAATAACTATTTCTGAAACTAGCTCGAAGTTGAAATACTAAACTGAACTCGACACCTCCTACAAGCCAAGCCCTCTGAAGCTACCTCGGACCAGCCTCACCGGACTGGAGTGATACTGGTCCCCAGAGTCCATCACAGGACCTCCTTTGAACTCGTAGAGACCGACTCCTCAAGACAGTCTGGATCCACTCAGGAGCGTAATCTGGTTAGACTGGTGTCAGATTAATCATTCAGAGATAATTAATCAATCATTCATAGTAATTAATAAATTAATCTTAGTCAAGTTAATTTATGAATTCCCAAACTCACGTTTCCAGGAAATTACCATTAGACCTTTTATAATCCTTATGATCACTTAGATAAATGTTTTGTGTGCTTTATTATGTTAATCATTATGAAACTCATTTATAAAAAGTCAAATTTGTGTCTTTGTGTCAAATTATTAACATTACTAATTCCCAGGTGAAACAAAAGAACCTACTTTCAGTCAAATATTAAAACCAAACTAAACTAATATCCATAATTTTATGAATATTAATATTTTGTTTGATTACTTTAATATCTGATTGACAACTTCATAAAATGTACATCCTTACAATATCATGCCAAATTTTTCTTCTGTATATCAACTCCACGATGAGTTCAAAGACCATAGGTTTTCTTAAATCACATAAGTATCTCTGTTATTACTGCAAAGAGTTTACTGTAAAACCAGAACCTAAAGAAACTATAGGGAATGGTTTAGTCCTGTGCCTGAATCCATCAGTCCACAAAGAGCCTCTGTGGTCTCAGCAGCTCACACTTGGACTGGTCCTCGTTTACTGAAACGCGTGGGAATGCTGCGTTAGTCCTTCCTGTGTGTAAGTGCTTTAAGAGCCTTGCAAAAAATGTCTCCTTGCAGACTCCCAGTCCCGAGCAGAGCAGCAGCAGAAGGGCTGGCCTGTTAAACTCTGACTGTATGGTATTTATTTTCTTTCCAGAAATATGACCTCAGCCAGCTCGGCCTGGCCTCCATCAACACAACCACAGACTCAGGCTCCCGCCATTCCTCCCTCACAGCTCCTCAGTCCTGTAGGAAGGAGTCGTATTTCCTCTAAGACCTTTCCTCAAGAGTGTGCATGTAAAGGAAATGAAGCTGCTTTGATTTTTACCCTTTAGGAGTCCTTTAGAGGAGTGATGATTCAGACATGTGACCATGAAAGATGATGTTAGTAACCAGTGGTTCTAACTGTTCCTCACTCCTCAAACTCAAACAGCTGTGTGGAGGTTAAATTATGTTGCTAAAGTCAGTCAGAGAAGAGACGCCACTTCAAAGAACCCTCAGCTTCCTCTCAGCAAAACCCATAAAGACCAGCTTCTGTTTTTAAATCCTTGTGCAGAAATGTCAAAAACAAACAAGAAATGCATCACTGGACGTTTTCTTTATAATGTTTAAAAAGTATTATAACATATAATATGTTGACATACTTCACAGCTGGAATGGAGATACAGCAACAACCATGACAGTTTGATAGTACTCTGTGTGTCCTGCAGAGGATTCATCAACAGTTAGGGTTTTATTATGTCACTGAAATGCCTTCAGATTGGAGTCTTTTGTAAAAAATCTCTCTATCATCCAATAAACAGTTTGATATAATTTTCTTACTATAATTATATTGTCCTTTAAAGCATTAAAGACACAGAATAACGTCGTCCTTTTATCCAGCCTGTTTCTCATCAGTCGCTCTGATGTTTGTTTCCATTTTAAAGGTCAACTTCACCGTTTCTTCCTTCAGGTGTAGTTCTGATGCTGAAAACACACATGGCTCTAGTTTAGATGTTAAATATGCAACAAGGAAGAAAAACCATGAATTCACAATATACTGTCATCTTGAAAATATTTATTTTAGACTTGGTGATGGACAAAGGGTGTAGCGCTGACTCATCAGAACAAGAAATCTTTATTAATTAAGAAAAAATAATCTGAAGGAAAATCAAATGTTATAAAGTGTTTATGGAGGCAGAAACAATGTGGAAGAGGTTATAAACAAACTGAAATAGTGTTGTAAGATCGACTTTTACAGTATAAGGCCTGGATTTAAATGAAAACCTTTGCTGTAATAAATCTAATAATGTTTATAGTTTATAATGTTTACAATTAAAACCTATTTTCTTATTTGTTTATTAATTAAATGTCTTTTGATGTTTTAAATGATCTAATATCCATTCCATCTGGATTTGTTTAGTTTTCCAGCTGTTTTTAAGACTGAAAGCTGAAATGAAGACAAGAATTCAGATTTTTGGATTTTGTGTAAACACAATGAAAGGGTTCAGCGTTGAAAAAGTAAAAGCTCAATTATCTGAGCGATAAAAGACATATTTTTGTTCTGATTGGTGGATTATATAACATATTTTATAACCCTTTGTTTGATTATCTGAGAGGAGCATGCCTCGTTTGTTGTGTTGTGTCAGCTCAAACCTTCAACATGAGACGAAATGAGGTGTAAACATTCTGCTTACTGGATGAAACAATGATTCTAATGGTTGCCTCTCTGGTTCCAGTGGTTCTGCAGGCCTGCGCTCTGGTCCTCTACCCGATCAAGTTCATTGAAGGAACCATTCCTCAGACCTATCACGAGTTCAACTGGGGCTACGGGCTCGGCTGGGGGGCCACCGTCTTCATGCTGGGCGCCGGGATCCTGTTTTGCCTGAGGACGGACATTTACGACGACACCATGTATTAATGAGTCAGAAGACAGAAAAACACAGAGGCGTTTCTCCTGTCTGGACGTGGGCGTTATACGAGCCCCTGTCTCTTCCTCCCATCATGCTCTCTGTTATTTTTAGACCTGTTGTGGAGGTCTAATGTAGGGTCAAGGCCCCCTGGCTCGGTCCAGCTGGTACCGGGGGGGGGGGGGGGG
>SSNR01000087.1:1082005-1161622 GCA_006937965.1 Callopanchax toddi | reverse complement strand
CTATAGTACTGATGATCTTCAGTACTCTTATTTTTTGTAAAATAATCAACGGTTGTGTTTAGGTGTTAAATGTTGACCCTCAAATAAAGTATGTACTTATTTTATTTACTTATTAATTTACTGGTAGTCTTTTTCTTTTATAAAGAGCAGTGAATTACACTCATTATTGTTATTTTATTTTTCACTATAACATTTTACTTGTATTTATATATTATTTTCTTCCATTGTTTTCCTGTCGTTATTGTTCTGTCTCTGATATTTTGGTATATATATATATATATTGTATTGTGCTTCCTGTACTTTTTTCTGCTACCTGTAGATCCAGGATGAAACTTGATTGAGGCGCATTTACCTTTTTATTAGAGGCCATAGGTGATTATCTGTGGGGCTTTACCTCCTCTGGTCATTCAGGTCTTATTCCTGTGCCTCCTAACCCTGGCCCCTCCAGAGTAACACTCCGGTTTCTGGTCGACCTCCTTCCCGGTTCGGTTTGCTTTCAGCTGCAGCGCGAGATGAGGTCGGGTCCAGAAGGAGAGCAGCGTGTTAGGGTGCAGGGTAACCAGGAAAACATGGAGTGGATTTCAGCGGTCTAAGTAATTTCTAATGAATCAAGTGGAATGGATTTCTTTGAGAACAACCGAACGAGCGCAAGACGGACTCGGTAAATGTGGGGGGGTCCAAATGCCTGATTTTACAAAGTGGGGGGGACACGTCCCCTCCTGACATAATGGTTGTGACGCCCATGCTTCAAATGCATCAGATCAGGTTATCTCAATGAATAAATACACAAGCATCAGAATCCGTATCATTCGTTCTTTCCATTTTCAATTACGTCATCAAAAAAGGAAAAGGTGAATAAATGTTATTTGTTTTTGTTTTTCGTGTTTTCAATTCTAGTCGGATCAAAAATCCGAAGTGTAAAAACGGGACTTAAGAACGGATATGATTAATATATGTATAAGTGGTGTTACATTGATATGTGTCCCCCTCCCACCCATGTTATTCAGGGCGCACCCGTTGCTAAATCGTCCTCAGACCTGTATCTGACACACAGTCGTCAGGATAAGTTCCCCCTTTATAAAAGTAAAAAGTAAGACGGAAAATGATAAACAGCTCATTATAAATCATGTCAGTAATGTTTGAAAACAACTAGCTAAGGAAGTGAGGTGTATGGATGGTAGTACAAAGCAGTGAACTATCTTGTGACTTCTTGGTCTTTGGTTTCTGCTTCTGCTGACAAACACTCGCCCTCTTGTGGCGGTTTCCTGACATTACAACATTAATAATTAACTGCACGTTCTGTTGGACAATAAATAACACGAATGATCAAATAATGTATTTAAATAAAATATAATAATTGACTCCAATGTTATTCCACCATATAATCAATTTAATAAACATTAAATCACTTCAAATTCGAAAAGATCTTTATTTTTATAAAGTAGTATATATTTGGAACAACAAACCTAGATAGGTGAATTTATTGCCAACAAATATTCAGAGCATATTTGAAAAGAGAGAAAGTATTTATTTGTTGAAAGGCAATAAAGTCTTTAATAATCCAAGATTTAGAATCAAGATAAAAGAACTATTTCAGTAAATGGTGTGAAATTGTGGAACAACTTAAAAATGGAAATAAATGAATCAAAGTCACTTATGTCTTTAAAAGATTTTTTTTAAATCAAATGTTTTGAGGAATTATGAAATTGTAGTTATGAAAGTTAGTGTCTGTAATTATTTAGTAAATTTGAACAGAAATGTTATTATAATCTATCTGTTTGTATAAAGTTAGATGACTGAATTATTTTAAAATGTATTTGTAAAGAGGGGCAGATTATATAAGATATTTTCTTTCGTCTGTCCCTTTTCATTCAAATGTGCAGTGTAAATGTTTATATATATAATTTATGTATATCATTTTTTTAGTTTAGTTGTGTGTTCTCTTTTGTGTGAAATAAAAAATGATCACTAACAACAGTACAAGGCAGCTGTCGCCTTCTTGTGGCAATAATGTGAAATTACTACAAACATTATTTGCAGCGCTTCTGTGAAAAAAACCTTGAAAAATAGAGGGATGCCGAGCTCCGATTGATGTGACCTTCACCTTCGCCCAAAAACAAACTCAAAAACAAGATGATAATAATTTATTGTGTCTAATGTTTGAATAAATCAAAATAGTGGGTTGAGGTTTTTTTTTTATTATTAATTATTTTTAAAATAAGATTCTGTTGTTTTAAACTACAGACTTGTGTACAGTATTAGCTACTGCTTTTAGTTTTCTGCAACATTTATAAAAGTCAATACGATATTTGTGTTTTGTGAAGACATTTAATGTTTATTTATTCACTTAAAAACTTTTCTGTGGTTGTAAGAAAAGCCTACTTTGAAGTTTGTTGCAATGTCACTATTTCGCCACACGAGGGCAACATCTGATTGTAAAAAAAGAGCTTAGTTTGAAATTTGTTGTAATGTCACTAAATCACCACAAGAGGGCGAAATCTGATTGTAAGAAAAGCCTATTATAAGTTTGCTGTAATGTCACTATTTCGCCACAAGAGGGCAACATCTGATTGTAAGAAAAGCCTCGTTTGAGTGTTTGTTGTAATGCCAATAAATCACCACAAGAGGGCAACATTTGATTGTAAGAAAAGCATGTTTTTGAATTTGTTGTAATGCCACTATTTCGCCACAAGAGGGCAGTATCTGAATGTAAGAAAAGGCTTTTTTTTAAAGTTTGTTGTAATGTCACTATTTCGCCACAAGAGGGCAACATCTGGTTGTAAGAAAAGGCTATTTCAAAGTTTGTTGTAATGTCATTATTTCGCCACAAGAGGGCAACATCTGGTGGTAAGAAAAGCTTGGTTTGAAGGTTGTAGTAATGCCACTAAATCACCACAAGAGGGCGAAATCTGACTGTAAAAAAAAAAAGCCTAATTGAATTTTGTTGTAATGTCACTTAATCACCACAAGAGGGCGGTGGCTGTCTAGTGAAAGCAGAAGTCAAAGATCATACAATCACAAGTTTTTCACTGCTTCTGGCGTTTGTCCTCTCTTGAGTCAACTCATCCTGCCAGGATGTTTTGACTTTTAGATTTTCTGATCTCAAAGGCCCTGTATTGTATTAAGTGTAATGTTCCTTTCATCTTTCAGTGGAGAAATGTTTGCATTTCTAAAAGCTGTTTCAACAAGTTTTGATATTGTAGCTATATATTTTTTCCCTGAATATTTGTATATTTGGTCTCAATTTAAATTTTTTTAAAGTATTTGCATTTCTAAACTTTTTTATGTTTATTATGTCTACGACTGGTTTAACACAGCTAACGTTAGATGATGCTAGCGCCACAAACACTTCCGGTGGGACAGTTCTTTCGGTTTAAAGTTTTGCTGTGTCCTATTGGCAACATTAAATCCTCTAAAATTGAATAAACCCACATTATTTAAAATAAGACCGGTTTCTATAACACATGTTTTATGTATGAGGGAATACTTTGAAGTTTACAAACTTAAGAGACGATTTTGCGAATTTTATTTTGAAATTATCAACCGGATGTACCGTAATATTTATAACGCGTAGCTAAAAATGTGGAATCAGAAAGATAGCAGCGCCACTAAATTTAATCCTGTGTAACTACATTCTAGCACGTATGTTTTTGCTGTTTGTCGGCCTGGGCACGTCCAGTGTTCATGTCAGAAATAACACAGGGGCTCAAACTTCTCAGTCAAATGATTAAAGTTGACCTTTCAATGCATCTTCAAGTATAACCAACACGTCACTGAATGTTATCTTGGCGTAAACAGTTTATGTTTTGTAGATACATTACAAACACTCAAAATCTTGTAGAAAAGTTGATTTTTTTTTTCCCCCCACATATTTTTCGACTATCCCACTGTTAATGGGAGGGACTAAAGAGTTCATCACCTACTGGCAGCACTGATGAGGTTGTGTTAACACTAGCTTGGTGAATTATGTGAATTTTCCCTGAATGAGTGTTTAGTTCCTCATTCCCACATGTGGAATATACGACTGTACTGAGCCGAAGCCGTTAGCTGAACTCCGGTAAGTATATTTATGGTACAAGTTGATGTTTTTCTTCGTTTTCTTTTTTGTGGGACGACGACTCTTAACAGCTGATTTAACACCCCGAGGTATGATAATACCCGCACACATACTGTTGTCATGTACAAAACCACAGTCACTTTAGTAGAGTTACGTTTTCTGCAGTTTTTTAGACGGAGTGGAAGTTTTAGTGGAGTGAGGTGTCGTATGAGACTGGGTGGAGACGAGAAAACTTCGCTTCAACCATTAGCTTCACACCGACAGCAGCTTTTTAAGTGATTTCTCTGGCTTAGTCAACATTTTACAGATTCGCGTGTACCATTGCTGTGCGCAGTATAAAACCTTTCATCTTGCTCCTACATTCTTTTCCCTCATGATGGATTTAAATATCCTGTGCTCGTTTAAACTTTTAGCTGTGAAACACTGAATCGACCAGGAAAAGTTTTATTTTAGATGAAACTCAAACAACCCTCATGGCTTCTCTGAGATCAGGAGTTGACTCGTGATTTATTTGAATTTCCTGTCATGTTTGGTGGCATGTTTTTACTATATACATATGCAAGTATATTACATTTTACATAGATTAAAAACAGTATTGTTCCCTATATGTATTGTTTCCTAAACAACCAACACACTCCTCTTTGACAGGGTTGAGTTGGGAGTCTTGTGTTGTCAGAGCTGCTGTTTCACCTGTTGCCCCACCCAGTTATGATGCAGGACAGGTTGCAGGATGTGTCAGGGGTCACTTGTAAAAGCAAGATTTACAAGTTGTGAGAAAGTTGTGTTTTATTTACATATCGTTAAGAAATAAGTCATCGTTTGTCTTTGAGAAATAGAGGTTTCTTATTTAAATCTGATACTACCCAAGCGTTTTGTCATCTAAGGAGTCTCTAAATATGTCTGCCACAGTATTTGAAGTGTGTGGATTATTCAGAAGATACACTGCTCAGAAAAAGTTTGGCTTTCTTGTAAAATTTTAGAATGAACCTAAAATCCATTCTGACCTTTACAGGTGAACTTAATGTGACCTTCTCTAAACGTTTGAATGCACATGGTCAGCTGATCAGTTCTCTAACGAGGAGCTTAATGGCTAAATTCACAACAGGTGTTTGATCCATTAATGAACACATTCCCTGGTTCAGTTAGAATTGGTATTTGAACAGTCCTCATCATGCTGTTCACATTTTGACATCATGAGACCAAGACCACACCTAACAGCTATCAACAGAACCTCACCATGAGAGGCTTCAAACAGGATGTTCTAGACAGATGAGCTTAAAGGTCACAGAGCGTCATCAGCAGGTTGCTGCAGAGATACAGAGACTGGAAGAGTCACAGAAGACAAGTGGACATCCTTTGGCCACACCTCACACTGATGACTGTCACACAACTCCAGGCATATTTAAGGAAGCTGAGAGGCACCCAAGTGTGCCGTCAGACCATCAGACAGGTGGATCTAGTCAGTACAGAACTGCCTTACACTTTGTGAATTGCACTGTGACAAGCTGATACTACCTGATAATATCATTATTCCAGTCATTCTGCAACAAAGGCCTAATTTTATCTTCATGGACGGTAATGCTCCAGCTCATCAAGGTTGCATCATCAGGGAACTGCTGCTGGAGACTGAGGTTCCTCAAATAGAGTGGCCTGCACTTCCTCCAGACCTGAATTCCAAATAAAACCAATGGGATCAGCTGAGTTACCATGTAGAGACTGGTAACTCTGAACCACAGAACCTCAATGACCCGAGAGCCCTTCAAGATGAGTGAGACACCACGCCTCAGCAGACAATAAGTCAACTGGTGAACAGCATGAGACGTCATTGTCAAGCTGTAATTCATGTGCAGTCACATGACCAGTTATTGATGTTGGGGTATCCCCCACCACTGTTGTTGGCTTCATAAATTGTTTGAGATTAGGAAATCACCACTGCATGCTTTTATTTATGACCTACTTTCATGGTAAAATATCACTGTGAACTTTTTACATTTTCCATAAGTTTCACCAGTGAGCCAAATAAATACCCCTAACTTTTTGTGAATCGTGTATTTATATCATCAGCATTGATGCACACATAGATTTATGATTCTGGGAATGCTTGGTGTGGCTGGTATTTTAAATTCCTTATCATCGTCTCATTGTGTCAAAAACCATGAGTGTGAGTTTAACCTGTTTGTATCCTGAGTAGTTTCTATGCTAATGTCACTCTATTGTTTTTTATGCATTGGGGAGGTGGTTTTTAGTTGATGTCTTGGTGTAAAAGAAATAAGAATGACGTTTTTACGTATTATAGTAATTATTTTTGATGCATAAATGTACATATTTCAGATTTGACACATGATTCAAGCTGTGTGTAAGGTCTCTGTTCAAGCAATTGTCAACATCAGCATCTTATTGAGTTTTTAGTTTGATCTTTTAGTATTATTTAAAAAGACAAGCAAAATATGCAGCTGGAAAACTGCCCTTGTGGCCTGATGAGAAAAATGAAGGATTTGTGTTTTTGCTTCAACACAACAGAGGTGTAAAAAATGCAACCATTTCCTTTGTTTACATTCCTTTCAAGTCTTTAAATCCTTTAGCACAATACCAGATGATGTTCCTGCTTCCTGTTAGCTGACCAGACTCCTGTGTGTTTTATCTTGCTTGTAATGTTTAATCTTGTTGTGAAATGAAATCTATGACACAATCCCTTGTATCCATTTGTTTAGAGTTGGTTCTGCTTTATTTCATTGTGATTTCAGTTCTTTCTTCCGTTTTTCCTACACACACACACACACACACACACACACACACACACACACACACACACACACACACACACACACACACACACACACCTCCCTTCCTGTGCTTGTTTCCCAGGAAACACTCAGCCATTCAGACTTCTACCCACACACACCACAAAAAAAGCTTCATACACACCCTCTGTTCTGGCTGAGTTCTACACGTCTTGCATGTCGTAATGGTTAATGATCAGCAGGTAGATCCAGAAGCATACGCTGTGTGTTTTCACATTGATGAAGGCTAATCTTGATTTCTGGGTTTTTGAGTTTGAATGATCTCATCATCCTCCTTAACCCTGTTTACCCTGTTAGATTATTCAGTGCTGCTGTCGTGTTGTTGTTTTCAGTCCTAAAAAAGCTTCTTCTTCTTGTTCTTTATTTCTGTTGTTGTTATTAAAGTGTTTTTTATTCATTTGTAGAATTCAGTGGTCTTAGTTCCACTTCTTTAACAAAGATTTTTATTATAAACTCAAAACCAATCCTTTTACTTCAGCTTCTAGTCTCAAAAGGAGACATTTTATCATTTTGATGTAGCGTTCTTTTAGGTATTTATTCACAGTAAGAACCACACCCACCAGTGACATCACTCAAAGCGAGTGGACCCCATAGAAACAGTGAATACTTCATTGCAAACTTTAGCTTGTCATGTACCAGATGGCTGAAGAAGTAGCGGTTGGTGCAGACACAACAACCACTGACATAGTCCTAAAACCCAGTATATATGATGGTACAGTGGAAAATAATGCTCTATTAATGCTGCATGGCGGACCATGGGAGGCAGCATACCCTTTATCATGGCCACATACACAGACAACAGGAAAAGAGCCTCCAACATCAAAAAGACCCCACCTAGACACCTACCTACCACCCAGCACAATATGTGCTCCCCTCCTCTCAGGAGGAGGCTGTGGAGCATCAGGTGCTGCTGAACCACCAGAATGAGGAAGAGTTATTACCCAGAGGCTGTTGAGTTCTGGTGGAGCACTAGAGATCTGATGCTTCCAGTACATCAACTAGACTACCTCAGACTCATGGACATCTTTTTAATTAGCACAAGACTTTGGATAATATTTTTTATATCTGCTACTTTGTGCAATACTTCAGTCTAGCTTGTTTAATATTTTAGTCTAGCTTGGTTATTACTCAGGTTTACTATTTAGTCTAGTTGTTATTACAAATCTAGTTCCTATTATTAACCTTTGGTACCCTGAAACTTAATTTCATACCACGCCCTGTGAAATCATACAGACATTAATCTTGTTTGTAGATGTTTATGATTATTTACCCTGAAAACTGTAAAACAAGATGAAAACCTGACCATTCTAAACGTATCCAGTCTGTGTTTTAGGTGGCTGAAATGTTCCTTTCACTACATCTTTATAATTTATGTGTGTGTTGGGTCATCTTATCTACCTAAAAGCCCTGTTTATGTTGTTCATGTATCTACATTAGCATGTCTGGTCTCATTAGTTTCAGTCTGTATGAAGACATTGTTTTAGTTTCACGTTTGTTTTATTAGAACCTCTGAACTCTGCTGAACCTTTCTGTTGTCACTGCTGTTTTAGGGGAGCTGGTGCCTCAGCAGTAGAGCGATGGCCAGTCCAGAGGATGTGATCGAGCCATTGGCTCAGAGCTCAGCCACTCAGAACCTGGGCCGAAGGCGCTTCTCGCACGACCTCCACAGTCTGAGTCCAGATGAGTTAGATGGCCTCATGTCAACCAGCGGTGAGGAAACTGAATTAAGATTAGCCTTCTGATTCACTGAGAAACTCTTACAGCTAGGTGGATCAGAACTTTTTCATTTCAATGTCGTGATTCTGTGTTGCAGAGGGCCGTCCTTTCCTCGTGGTTCATCGCCTCCTTGAAATTAGAGATGAAGGTGTACCTTACCTTATGCCCAGTGCTCCTATTACATGCAGGGTGGACAACACAGAGAAGTACACCACTCGCTCCAAGGTGCAGCGCTTATTTATTACATTATTGAATAAAAAAAAAATACTGTTTGTTTTTATTAAGGAGCTGTTATGCTACTAGTACTTGTGATATACTTTTAAAAAGGAAGATGTGAAAACGCATATTTATTCTCAATAAGTCACTTCTTAGAAATGTGTGAAAACTAAAGATGTCCTAACTAGTTATCAGATAAACCCATTTAGGACAAATACAACTATTAAATCAGTTTCCACGTTGAACAGCGCTCTCGTGTTAAAACGACAAACTGCCCATTGTGAGGGAGTGGTGTCATGTTTTTATTTTTGTTGTCTCTGTTGATACGCAGACAGAGGAACGGACGGGTTCTGCATGAAGTTGTTTTGGAGTTTAGATGATTTCTAGAATAAAACAAATGAGTTAAGCTATAGCAGCAGCACAACGTGACACTTGTAGTTATTTTTGAACAATTAAAGTTTTGCATGATTGTGTATGCCTTTGTATCAGTGTGACAAGATACATTTTTTCATTTCTTACATATATTTTTAACAGAATACTGCGATTGCCATTGATCATAAATTATTTCCAAACATGTTAAACATTTTTTCTGACTTTTTAAAAAGGTTTTCTTAATTTATGGCATTAAATCTAACGAACATGTTTTAATAAAACTCTCCCAGGTCCGTGTAGGAACCCTGTACACAATCCATCTAACACATGGCCATTTCCGCTGGACAGTGAAGAGGAAATACAAACACTTCCAGGAGCTTCACCGAGACCTCTACAAGCACAAGATGATGCTTCACTTGATGCCTCTTGGGAGGTGGGTGGATCTGTTTATCTCGGTCATGCAAATCAGCCTCTGAAATCTGAGTGATGAGCTGCTTTGTGCTTTTAATGTCAGACCTCTTAAGCACATTTTATTTTGAATATTCAAATTGTTTTTCTTTCAAAGGTTTGCAAAGGAGAGGCAGCAGCTGAGGATCATGTCAGAGGAAATGCCGAGCCTACACGGCACAGAACGGGCCAGAACCGCCTCCAGCAAAGGGGTATCCACATTTAAAGACTATATAACAAGCTTTGTTATTATAATAATTAATCATATATATACCTATTTATTATTAAAACAAAGCAATCAGTGTTCTCAGTGGATAGGTAATTTTAAAAGATGTCATTGATTTTTCTATTCTTGTATTTTTTGTGACATATTAACCATTTAAATGTGAACAAACAAACATTTTATTTTCAAATAAATGGTCTCTAAAGTATATAAGATTATAATGTTATAACGTTGTAAAGAATGTTATTATTTAAATGATTTTCTTTCCACACAGACATATTGGGGACACTCAGAAGGAAAACAAAGTGAGGAGGAATGTTCTTCGTTCTGAGGTTAAAGTCAAAATGTTGAGAAATAAGAAGAAATGTCATGAAAATATTTGGATTATTCAATTATCTTCATAATGAAGTCAAAATAATGAGAAAAAAATGGAAATAGGCTATTACAAAAATAGCTTAAAAAGGAAACCCCCTTTGTGCTCGTGAACATGAATAGTTTCATAAGATACTTAAACTTTTCACAGTTAGAACCTCAAATATACATATAAGTACCTCCAAATACTCACAAAATGTGAAAATGATAAAAATGCTTATTATAACTGTTACTTCATGTTAAACCTTACCTGCTATCTAAACTGCCAGGAGCTTCAATTCTTTACAGGGTTTGAGCTGCTGCAGATACAAGTTATGATGCATGTGCTAAAAATGTCATTACTATTAAAACCTGTTCTAAAGCATTAAAGCAGCACTCTGGATTATTTCAGCAAGAGAACAGTTTTTGAATCTAGCGTCCAAAGGCTCCTCCTCAAAACATCTCGACACGCGCGTCCGGTCGCGTGCACACGACACGGCGCATACACTTCGGCCATAAGCTGTACAGCTCAATGTGTAGGGTTTAATCACTCACAGTTCACAATCTTATTCCAACAATACTACGAGGGTCTGATGAGCCCTCTCTGTCCCTGCTGCTTCTGATATTAGCTCTGTTAGCAGAGAGCTGTTGCTGGACTCTGAAGCTGAACTTGACTCGGCCCTGGATGAACTTTCTGACCAAAATAAACGCATAATCCTGTCAAGCCTTGCCATTCTGTGAGGTGAAAGGTTTAAAAATAAAAATAAATCCATCTTTAGCTGGAGAATGGGTAGGTTTTTAGTAGAAATGAGCCGTGAGTCCTCTGAACGGCTGAGACGGCAGAGAAACACACGGAGCGTCCTGTACGACAGCGCCCCCTACTGGTACAGGTTTGGTCGATGCGCGTGCATGTTGAGAGAATGCAGACATTTGAATTTCATTGGCTGAAAAATGTCGGCGGCAAGAAATAATGGAAAGGGGTCTCTAGGAGGAAGGAGGGTTTACATCAGAATGACAGATGTTGTGGAACTCAACCCATAGATCATAGTTTAGACCTGAAATATCATTTAAAACATTTAGAAAACTTTGATACAGAGAAAAATGTTCCAGAGAGCCGCTTTAAGTCACTGGAGTTCATGGATGACATGTGGGTGTCATAAGTCTTTGAGCCAGTGTTGGTTTAATTTTCTGTTTTAAAGGCACACTATGTAATTTTTTTCATATTTTTAATCTTTTCCTTGAGCCAGTCTGTGTCACTCAGCCCCATCTGCTGCTTGTGTCCAGAATACCACGTTTACAACTTCTGAGTCTCTGGTCCGGTGCCCTGAAGTCTCACAAAGTCACGTATCTCGCGAGGGTTAGGCTAACCCAATGTGGCTAACTGATATGCTAGCGCCGGAGTGTTTTTAGCTCATGATTTCTGCTTTTTATTTTTTTATTTCTCCCTGCTTGAACACAGCTGATTTCTTTGAGTGATGAACCGCTCCAGTAGAAAACAATGAAGGCTGAGGAGACATTTCAACAGTTAGATTTAGGTGTTTCTGAGCAAAGACGATGCTAACGTTTTTACAACAGTGATTTAAAACGGACACCAGGAGGCGCTAAAACTGCACAGTATGCCTTTAATCTTAAAAGTAACTTCCTTTTCACGTTGACCTTATTCTGGAAATAGCATTTTGGTCTTTTTCCATAGATGTTGTTTTTTCCCCCTCAACATTTTGACTTTAATATCAAAACTGGATATCCAAAAGAAAAAATCTTCTTTTTTCCCCTGAGTGGCCCTAACACACCATCATATCTTACCCATTATTTGTTATACTACTGTTTTAATGCAGAAATACCTTGAGCAGTACCTGAATGAGCTGCTGGGAAATGCATTCTGCAGAAATGACAAAAGCATGGTAAACTCCTAAAACATTTAATAAGTTTTAATACAGTTGTACATCATGAATACATTCTCTTTTTGTTGCTGTTTTCAGCTGGAATTCCTCGCTGTCAGTCCTCTCTCCTTTGTCACTGATCTGGGACCTAAAGGCTTGTAAGTCTTATGGCAATGTGAATAAAATCAAATCACTCAAGGAGGTGACTGAGGTCAAGAGTTAATAAAAGTTTCTGGTCTTTTAAAACGGGTTTCTGTAAGAAGATTAGACTATCTGAACTATCGCTTTAAGGCTCGTTGTTCTGTTTGTGTGGATTTGTCTCAGAGAGGGACCCATCATGAAGAGGTCAGGAGGTCACCGGATCCAGGGCCTGAACTGCATTGGCCACGATCAGTTCTGTTTCCGCTGGTCACACCGCTGGCTGGTGGTGAAAGACTCCTTCCTGCTGTACATGAGCCAGGACCACAACATGATCAACTTTGTGCTGCTGTTTGACCCAGAGTTCAAGGTGCAAGTGGGTCGTTCTTACACAGGCACAGAATATGGAGTCAGCATTAAAAACTCAACACGGTATGTCTGCTTTCAGGAATGCACCAATTTTATGACCTAACTTCAGTTTGTAATACCTTCCTGGCCTGTCTTCTATTAGGGATTTAATCATTAAGTGCAGCAGCTATAGACAGAGTCAGTGGTGGAGCTATGAAATCAACCAGCTTGCAAATCTATGCGATTTTCTGGAACTGCAGCGCTTCAAAGGATTTGCTCCACTACGAGACAACATTCTCACTAAATGGTCGGTTTAATGATCTGCTTCTAACAATCACAACAACTTCCAGCGGTAACCCTGTTGGACTCTGGTTTATTGATGATTGTTTCAGGTATGTGAATGGAAGTGGCTACTTCGCAGACCTGGCAGATGCTCTTGAGCAAGCAAAGGAGGAGATCTTCATCACTGATTGGTGGTAAGAGCCAGAAGAATTTGCTACCCAAACACAAATGTTTATGTAACCTAAACAATCAAATATTTTACTTTTTCATGAAGCATTTTTCTTGACTTATGTCAAAATTGTTTTATTAATTAATTCAGGCTCAGCCCTGAAGTGTTCCTGAAGAGGCCGGCAACTAATAACCACTGGAGGCTGGATGAGATCCTGAAACGGAAAGCTGTAGGAATTCCCTCTGCTCCGATAAGTGTCGAAGTATTTAAATAAAATATTACTGTGCTTTTCTTTAAGCAACATTGTCTTTTTAAAACTTTTTTCTGCAGGAGCAAGGAGTCAAAGTGTGTGTCATGCTGTACAAAGAGGTGGGGATGGCACTTGGCATCAACAGTGACTATAGCAAGAGGACTCTCATGAATATGCACCCAAACATCAAGGTCTGTGACCTCTGCATTACTTTTTTATGGACACAGTATTACACATCTCAGAAAAGGCCCAAATCTCTTGTTTTGCTTGAGTTTATTTTCTGTGCTCCATCAGGTGATGCGGCATCCTGACCACGTGTCATCAGTGGTGTACTTTTGGGCTCACCATGAAAAGATGGTGGCCACTGACCAAACTGTAGCCTTTGTAGGAGGCATCGACTTGGCGTTTGGGAGGTGGGATGACAATCAGTACCGACTAACGGACCTGGGTTCTGCAGAGGGGTTGAATGGCGTAACTGTGGAGAAGCCAAACAAGGATCTGAAAGTAAGGAAGCATTCTGTTTGAGTTGTTTGTCGGCGTAGCATCTGTACTTTTACTGTAGCTCCTAAATCTTTATGCTTTTAGACTCTGGATTTAATGGGTTTGCTTTGTTAACCAGGGTAATGGTGTGACTGATGGCCCAAAACCAGATAATCAAACACAACAGGACCCAGGTCATCTGGCTGGTAACACCAAACTGTGGCTCGGCAAAGACTACAGCAACTTTATCGCTAAAGACTGGGTCCAACTAGACCAGCCATTTGAAGGTACGTTATCTGAACTTCTGTGAGCGTCACGTGTAAACACAAGGAGAGTCTGAACACTGGGACGGATGGAGTTTTGTTGGTTTCTTCTTAGATAACGTTGACCGCTCTAAAGTTCCTCGCATCCCGTGGCGTGATCTGTCTGCAGCTGTTCACGGCAGAGCTGCCAGGGATGTGGCTCGACACTTCATCCAGCGCTGGAACCTGGCCAAGGTGACTCACAGAGGCTTCTGTTTTTAAATGGTCCAAAGCTGCAGGCAGCGTAGCAGATGAAAAATGTGAATTCATACTGTATACATTGGCACTCCTGATTAAAACATCTAATGAGGAGTCTAGACGTAGAAAAATAGGATGTGTAATCCCAGCTTGTTTAAACATTTGCTCTTGTCTTTAGGTTAACAAAATCAAATACAAAGATGACTTCTACCCTTACCTCCTTCCTAAGTCTCACTCTACTGCTGACTCACTGTCATTCACTGTGCCTGGCTCAAAGAAAGCCAGAGTTCAGGTATTTAATCACACACACACACACACACACACACACAAAATGAAGCAGGTATCATGCATTTCTACTCCATCATCACAGTACCCAGATTTAGCTCTGGCTCATTGAAGTACACAACAGATATGTTAACCATAGCTGGTCACCGCTTCCATCTAGAGGCACACGCACATTTTAGTTAACTGTGTTTTAATAAGAGCCATGACACAAACTGATGGGAGGAAGTGAGAGCTCTCTACATTAACCACAGATCATTTATTCCCACAGTTTAGTTTCTTCTTTCATTCATTAACCTGTAAGGAGCGTCTGTGCAGTCATATCAGAACATTTCTGTACAGCGTCGTAAACTCAGTCTTGTATTTTATTATTATTGTTATATCGACTGTGTGTCATTACGCGCTCTGTATTCGTTTGTGTATGTTGCCGTGACAAGGGACACATTTCCCCGTTATGGGATAAATAAATAATTAAATTCCATTTAATTCGGTTCAATTCAATCAACCAGCATGAGCAGCTGCTCCAGAAGAACCCAGTAGCTTAAAGATCTGATGGTTAGGTTCAAACCAATGGAGTGGAAAAGTTTCACGATTATGAGGTGTTGCATCTTTGGCAAGCAGTAACGTCATAAAGTATGCACTTTGACATGTTCTATGGCAAGCCATTTGTTTTTAGTTTATCAACAACTTGTTTCCCACCTGAGGACTCACCTAGCTGAGAAGTGTGCGTTTCACGTTTTATCTTCGTGGTTTCATGTTGGGATTTGTGTTTTAATAGAAACCTTTCAGGAGCTGATCAAACTTTGTTTTACTGGAGGCTTGTAGGACACTGTCTACAGTTCAGATTGGATAAAAAAGACAGAATGTGACTTTTTATTTTATAGTGAAGAAACCAGCTGATAGATCCTGCCTTGCTGAACATGACCGGTATTTGTTATCACATGTATTCAGTTTAAACACTAATTGGTTTGAAAACCAGGTGGTATCAGTTCATCCTTAGTTTTCTAAAAAGGCTACTGGCCTCATTCACACAAAAAATCTTAGGATTTATGCTCTGTGAACTTTATCTTTATGCTCTGCATTTTTATGTAACTATTCAAACTCATTAGGTGTAACATTTTGCTAAAACATATTGCTTATTCAAGTGTAAGTATGTTATTTACCAAGTTAACTGGTGTGACCTGAAGCTGTTACTTGGAGCCTTTTATGCTGCAGTTGGATCATTTTCACTGAACAAGAGTTTAAATATTTAACCATCCTAGGGTTTTTTCCTGACTTTTAAATGATTATGTAGTAGACATAAATTTGCTTACTGCTGCTGTACAAATAGCACTGTGGTTCTTGTCACAGTGCATTTAAATTTATTTTTGCACATTCACATCCTACTGCCACATTCAGTTTTATTTCGGCTTTCACACAGTTCTAAATAAAGGCTGCTCTGCTTCTCGTGATGTCTGAATTTCCCTGCAGGATGGCATCTATCCTTCAGATCAGTGACCAGTAGTAAAACAAGCCCACCAGTAAATGAAGAAAGCACCAGAAATGGGTTTTACATTAGATCAACCAGAGAGTCCTGCACAGCTCTGAGACGACAGAAAACTACGTCCACATTATAGAGGCTGATGCTCATATAGGGAAAGAGTCACTGTGTGATACAAGGTTCATTCTCTTTCATATTATAAGAAGATGTGTGATATTTCAGTAGAAAAACCACTGAAAGCAAAACTGAATGTCCCTCCTGACTTTGGCAGCAGGTCTGATCTAACAGAAAATCAATGGTTCGCCTCACAACAAAGAGACCTTGTCCTGATTTTGAAACACAGCAATTCAGTGTTCAGTTTTCCTTTTTTTGACTGTGGCAGATGGTGGAACAAAAGTAAAGCTTTTACAACAAAATGACTTCCAACATTGTCAGGAAACCCAGAAAAATCACGACTAAGGACATAAACGACAAGTGAAATGCATCTTATTGCTACAGGCTTTATGGATCCGTTGTCCAGATTGTGAGACTGCTCAACCCCAGGCTTAGCCATTCAGGGTTTACAGTGTTGTGAAAAAGTGTTTTGCTCTCTACTGATTTTTTCTGAAAGAACTCACTTTAATAGAACCTGTCTGACAACATAAAGGAAGCTAAAAGATCTCAAAAAGCAACAAAGCGTGTCCTGTTCCAAAAGAACCCAGAACAACATCTAAAGCCCTGCAGGCCTCACTTAAAGTTAAGGTCAGAGGTCATTATTCAGCAATAAATAAAGTAACACTGTATTTCAGAAAAACATCACCATACCAACAGACTGTAATTATTGGAACCATAGATTCTGCCAGCGTATGTACATCTGTGTAAAAATAAGAATTGATTTGGGCTATTTCATTTAAATTAAATTGTTCTGTAAGACAAAGAATGTTCTTATTGAGTATCGTGTTCAGAGCTAGAGATAGAGCAGAAAGCTGCCGTGTATTCAGTGACCACAGAGGTTTTTGTTTCCTGTTTTCTCAGGTGCTGCGTTCTGCTAATACGTGGTCGGCTGGAACATGTGAGACGTCTATCCTGAACGCCTACATCCACACCATCGAGAACAGCAAGCACTACATCTACATCGAGGTAATACGGCAAACCTCTGTGTGATAACATACCGTTAAATCATTGTAGCATCTCACCTAAGACTGAGATAGAAATAAGACCCAAATGACTCTGCTTTATGCCTGTAGTACCTCATTACAGTGTGTAATTTACGTCTTCATTTCACACTGCTAAATGATTATTGGGCCTAATTATTAGAATTCGTGATTGTGAATGCTTCCGTCGTTGCCAGCTTTCTGTCTGCTTTGGCTTCACCTCACACTGAGCCGCCATCTGCCTTCTCCCTGTCCTCAGAACCAGTTCTTCATCAGCTGCACGAAAGACATGAATGTCAAAAACGGGATTGGAAAAGCCATTGTGGATCGAATCCTGCGAGCTCACAGGTGTGGTTTGTTTGTATGAGATAGCGCCTCATTCATTTACTGTGTTTATATTTGTAAACCTTAGCAGCAGCGTGTGCTTAAAGCAAAGAAATAATAAAGGACAGAGAAGTTATTATTGAAACGCTGGTTAGCTGCAACACATCTAAATCTTTAATGAAGAAATGATGCAGTTGAATTTTAAGACTGAACATTGATTGATGTTGTCCTCTTTTACACATGAACCCTCGGTTTTCCTGCAGAGAGCAGAAGAAGTTCAGAGTGTTTGTGGTGATTCCTCTGCTGCCTGGTTTTGAGGGAGACATTAAAACCGGAGGTGGAAAGGCCATCCAAGCTATTCTGCACTACACTTACAGGTGAGACCCCTACCCTTTACACCCCCCCCCCCCCCCCCCCCCCCCCCCCCCCCCCCCCCCCCTCCCCTTTCCCTGTCGATTTCCTCTCAAACCACAGAACAGAAATAGACCTGGAACTTGTGACAACCACAAGAAAAGACCTGCTATCACATGCTTTTGTTTGGCACTGAGACATTTCCAGTCATATAGAGGTGTAGTGTGTAGATTTAGTTATCTGATTGTCTATAATATTGATAAGTTATTTATTATAAATACTAATAAATAAATTGATCGTCTGGGTGTGAAATTGAATGATCTGGTCATGCAAGTTTTTTGTTTTACAGCTTTTTTTATTGTGTTTATGATTTAATGTGTTTCTCCAGATTGTATCAGGTGTCTAATTGCTATATTTTTTAATGTCAAAGTACGATTTGCCGTGGAAGCGACTCCATGCTTTTACAGCTTAGTGAAGGTGAGTTGTGTTTCTTTATTCTTTGACTTCTATTTTCATCTTTTTTTTAAGTGAACTATCCACTGTGAATAATCTCGTTCTGATCCACCCTTCAGTTAAGGACCAGTGGACGGAGTACATCTCTTTCTGTGGGCTCAGAAAACATTCCCAGCTCTCCGGGTCGCTCATCACAGAGCTGATCTACGTTCACAGCAAGACCCTCATAGCTGACGATTGCTGCTATATCATCGGTGAGTCATTTGAGGAGTCGCCACTGACATCAGAGACAAAATAGCTTTTTATTTCACAATTGATAGAAGTGTAGAGATGGATAGCATGCTGCCTTTTGATGAGAAGCTTGAATAAACTTTAGTCTCACAGCACTATGAATAAATCAAACTAAACAATAAAATAGTGGGAAAATTGTTTCAACGGATAATTCCTAAATGTTTGTAAAATCCCTCCTTTTTTCTGTCCATGTTTAATGGGATCCACTACTTATAAGGTCTCTATATAAATGCAGGAGCCTTTTCTGGCTTTTAAAATACAGGTTAAAGTAAACACTGTCACGTGTTCTGTGTGCACATCTACTACATACATGATGGTGAGTTTCATGCAAATCAGGTGATGCCCCATCTTTAAATAAGACTATTGTTCAGATGCATGCTAAGGGGATTTTTTTGTTTTTATTTCCTGCTTTGTTCTGTAATTTGTTTTGACATATCCTTCATTTTTACCTTTTGAGAAATAGAAGAGGAGGGAGCCGGGTTGAGATGTTTTGAAAAACAAAATCGTTGCTTATTCTGCTTTTGAGATAAATACAAGAATTAATATTAGTAAGTCTAAGATCTCCTTTAGTTATCTGCTCCTAACTTTAAATTGTCTGACAATTTGTTGGTTTTAATTTTAAATCTACTTTTCTATAAATTCTCAAATAAACAAATTTCTCATAAACTTAAATCCAAGAACAACTGAAAGTATTACTCGTTCTAAATGAAATTAAAGTGCAGCCTTGATGCGTTTTAAAAGATTTATGCTCTCCTCCGGTGTTCCAGGATCAGCTAATATCAATGATCGTAGCATGCTGGGTGAACGAGACAGTGAGCTCGCCGTGTTTGTGGAGGATGAAGAGAGAGTCCCGTCCATCATGGGAGGACAGGAATACGAAGCAGGACCGCTCACACTCGCTCTACGTAAAGAGTGCTTCAGGTTCAAACACCCTACTCCTCTAATGACATTCTGATGGAGATCACAATTACAACAATGTTTCCTGGTGGAAAATGCATAAACTATATCATGAAATTATAATTCATAGACGTAATCTGTTGTTTGCTTAAGCTGAGGCCTGTATGTATTTATTTATTTCTCTACTGCAACAGTGTTCTTGCTGGAGCATGTTCAGACCCCACGATCAACATAGATGATCCAATCAGTGATGGTTTCTTCTTCCTAGTCTGGAATGAAACCGCTAAACTGAACGCCACCATTTATGACAAGGTATAAATGAGAGCAAACTGCACAACTTTTGTCATCATCACTGCTGATATTCTCACCTCACTGTGTTTTCTTCTCACACTGCAGGTCTTTAAATGCCTTCCTTGCAACAGTGTCCACAACATGCAGCAGCTGAAGGAGTACTCCATCCAGGAACGCCTCTGCAACACAGACCCGGAGCAGGCAGAAGAGGAGCTGAAGGGCATTCGAGGGCTGCTGGTTCACTTTCCCCTGAAGTTCCTGTGTGAGGAAAACCTTCAGCCTCCAAAGAACACTAAAGAAGGCTTGGCTCCCCCAGAGCTGTGGACATAATCACAGCTCTGTGCCCAGATCGAACCACTACATGTCAACAGAACACCCAGCACAGAACACTAAACACAAAGCCAACATTTGAGACCTCACCTTAAAACTGTGTGTTTGCTAATCTTACATCTAGTCTGGACAAAATCACTTAAATCCAGAGTTTATTTCATTTCAACGTCTGCAGGGCCAAAGTCATGTAAATCCCACCTAAATGTATGTAGGACTCAGGAGGGGAAATCAAGCATCTCACATGATCTGGAAACAGTGTTCATTTATTGGTGCAGGATTTTTGGTTGGGTGGGTGGCTCTGTCTCTTTTTCTCGCTCACGCTCTCTCTGTCTCCCTCTGAGGCTTCACCTCTCACTGCAGCGCCAGAAAACCTGTCAGAACATTTGTGGTTGTTATGGTGACGGTTATAAAGAGCTGACTGGATTGTAGCTGAAATAAAGACTCAATAGGGGCAGAAAAGGAGAGCTCTGAAATGAAGGATGGCTTACGAAATCCGAACGGCTTCACTAGAATGTAGAGAGTAATCTGACGATAGAAGACATTACCTTTTTTTTTTGTGAAAGTCTTTTTTGTATGAAGAAGAAACGTGAGTGGGAAAAGAAAAGAGGGGACAAGATAATTAAAGGGTGCTAGGTTGATTTACTGTTAAATTTTTTTTGCTTTTCTTTGTGTCACCATGACAACCAAGTGGAGGATAATTTCACCACGTTGTCAGCAGTCAAGTACAGAACATTCCCACTGACTGTTGTGTTGCGCAGCTATTTCCACGTCGTGTCTAGGTGCCATGGAAGCGTGTTGTGTGTCTACCTTATGTTATATTTGCTCACAGGCATGAGGCATTTGTTGAGGTCCAGCTGAGAAGTGATATAATGTGTCTGACACAGCTCCCACTGGCTTCTGAGATTGCCTGATTTGGACACGATCAGGTTACAGACAAAGGCATTTTTTATATAATCACCTATAAATTTTTATGTGCTCTCTGTTTTTGACCTGTTAGTAAACATCTTGCTTTGGATACATTTTTAGCATTGATGTATTAGAAAGGCAATCTTCCTGCTTTTGACATATTGTTTACTCGTGTAGAACATCAAGTACCAGATCATAATTGAGATGCTGGTAACCTAGGTGACAAAGGTGAGGATGAGAGGGAGTTTCTGTAACCTCTGATTCTGCACTCAGCGAAACAAGTCATTTCACTACTTTTTTTTTAATGTTTTCAAATGTTTTGGATGGCACAGAGTCGGCCACAATGACAAACTGACACAACTAAATACATTTATAATCTAAAATAAATGTGCACTTGCTGAACCTAGAATTTTAAGGATCAAATTAAATTGCCTGGACTGTTATATAATGCAGGTCAACACTCCCTAGAGGTCTGAAGATACAACTGACTGCAGCTTCACATGAACACTGTCACATGAAGCACCTTTTACATACGAGCCAGTAAAACCATCTGTTTGGACACTGTACTCTGCTGGCTTCAAAAATAGCTGCACTTTCCTTTGAAAGTTAATGAATCTCACTCTTCAGTCCATGCACTCCTAGAAGCTGGTATTTGCTACCTTTTTTCACATAGCACAAAATGAATGTTATTTTTTACCTAAATGCCTTTTTATTTTCATAGAAGTGACCATACAGTTTCTATCATGAACTTTGTGTTTATTTTTTACTAATAACCAGCATAATCCTTTGTCAAGTCTTCTACAAACTGAATAATTTTTGCTGTATATAACAGTCATCATGTAAAAACCTTATGTATGCAGATTAATAATCTGTAGATTATTATTTAACTCTATTTGGACCACTCACTCAGGGGTTTAAAAGTTTTAAAACTATTCCTACCTAATCATTTTAGTTTTTTATGAGAAACTATGCAGTTAGCAGTTTTTTTGGCTTGTTTTTGTTTTATATATGAAACTGAACTTTAAATCTGCTCCTACATTTATTTGAATTATCGTCTTTTAACCACTATAGTTATTTCGAAGTACCGGTAATAGTGTTTTGTATAACATTGCAAATTTGATCTCTTCTTTTCAAACTAATATGACATAACCAACATTAAAAAAATAAAATCAGTTTTTTAAATCAAATAGTTTTTTTTTTTATTGTTTCAGTCCAGCACTTTCTGAAATACAGACAAAAGAGCCCTGTTAAAGATGTGGGTGAATTATAAAATGACTTTAATGATCAGAAACATAAAAAAAAAGATTATAGAGATTGAATGCAATAAAGGAAAAGTTAAGATCTTTTGAAATAAGTTCTGTGGAAAGTTTATTTGCTACTTGTAGATGGCTATATGAATGGCCTTAGTTTGTAGAAATAGAGAGAAATTGTGATTAAATTAAGCTTAACAGCTGGGGTCAGTTACAAGGTTAATTTATTCATCAAATAATTCTAAATCCAAAGATTTTTTTATCAGTTCATACAAACTTTCTCTTATCTAAAGTTTCGGATTTGTTAATTGCCCAGCATATAACATGATTATTATACTGTATAATTGCATATTGAAAATTTACAGCAATGTTAGTTTTTTTAATAGTGTTTTCATAAACCACTTTAAAGATTTTTGTTTGAGATATTATGGCACTATTACAATTTGTAACTGGCTCTGCTTTGTTAGCTTTTCAATCTGGTCAGAACTTATCTCTGTTTCTCCAAACATAGGCAGTTCAAAGAGCGTTCTAAAACAGATATTCATAGTTCATAACCTTTGTAACCTCAATTATTATGCTTAATCCAAATGTTTATTTGGGGTTTTTGATTGACAGCTTTAGAAATAAATCATGCATTATTAAAAAAAAAAAAAAAACATTATGGTCTGTTGAAAACAAAGTAGGCATGCACTAATGGAAAAATAACTTCAGCAGTTATGAGTTGTTGAGCAAATCCAAGATGGAAAACATGCGAACTGAGGTTACATGCGGACATTGGATTTAGTTGGCAGCACTTAATGTGATATAACTTTATGAAGGGTCTTCAATGGAGGAAGTGTAAGTTTTCAAACATTTTACAGAACAGAGCTGCATAGGTTGAAGGCCCACAGTAAATGTGGTTTCAGGTCATTTGTCCCTGATGAGGCACCGTATGCCTTGAAGAGCTGAAAACACTTGAGGAGTGTTTGTGTGCAGCCAATCGTCAGTACAAACCCACAGGACTACATCGAGGCTGGAAGTGGGAGGGAGAACAGGAGGCAAAACATGGCGAAATAACAAGTTTCGCTCTTATCGGCAGGTAGAAACTGCACCATATCTTTCACTGTTGGACTACGTTTTTTAAAAACAAATTGGACTCCGGAGAACGACATCAACGCTTAACTTTAAAAGAGCGTATTTATCCAGCCTTTAAGTATTAATGGTGGCTGGCGTGAACATTTCAGTGCCCGTCTGTGTTTTCCCCGGAAGGCTGGCAGTGCTAGGCGCGACTGTCAACACACAAAATGGATTAAGAGGGAAAGTTGTCTTTTTTTCCCCTGGAAAATGCAGTTTAGCTTGCTAGCTTAGCAGCGTTCGAGCGAGGACCGAGTAAACCCGCACACCTGAGTCGGGTTATTCGGATTACTTTGGGCTCGGGGGAAATATTTAAGTCGTGGTAACAAGTTTGAGCGAAAGAGAATTGTATTTCAAACGAGTCATTATTTTTTTTCTTCCAAATATCCGCTTTTAACCAACTGCAGTGGCACATCCTTGTGAGGCTAATAATAATGACAGCCTGACGGTCGGTTCTGGTGCGGACGGACCCGGACGCCATCACATCAGACGTTGCGTTCTCCTTAAAAACAACCACTGCGTTTTACTAGCGTAAACATTATATTCTCTATTAGCACAGTTAAGAATGCTCAAGTGGGACATTATCTGGTAGTTTTTCTTCCTCTCTCTTTCTGCGTGTATCGGTTTATTAAATTTAACATCAGCTGGGATGTTGTTCAGCAGCAAAGACGCGACGTCTTGTCAAAATGAACGCAGCAAGGTGTTCAACAACAGTGGAGGTGCATTCTGCCAGTTGTTAGATTAACACTAATGGCCGACCAGCTGGGACGCTAACAGATTTGTGAAAGACTTTTAATCTCAATGCATTTTGGTCAGATTTATCAGCGGATTTTTCTGTAGAACTACTGCGGAAAACACTACAGTTCTCGGCCAGAGTTGACGTGAGCTAGCCAGCTGGGTGCGTCTGTGACAGCCCTTGCTTGCGATGGATTTACTAATCTAATTTTCCCACAGCAGCGTTAGTTCATTCAAAAACCGGTCCACTTAATGGTCTGTAGTTTCAGTAGCTATAACCTCGTAATTAGCCACTTATTTCCCCCCAAAAGTTCTTCTTTCTGAATAAGTGGCTAACTTGTTGGCTAACGTGATAAGTTTTGCCAGCTATGTCTGAAAACGCCCCCACACGAAGCCTGGACGACATAGACCTCGCAGCTCTGAGGGTGAGTATTATCATTATTACTGTGAGATAAGTGTGCAGCAATTTGTAAAATCACAGCAGACAGACTGTTTTAGATGTTATGTCATCTGAGTTTTCCTCTGACACAGTCACAACCTAGTTACAGCCCACGCAACAAAGTTGAGGTGAAATCAACATCCCCCCCCCCCCCCCCCCCCCCCCCCCCCCCCCCCCCCCCCCCCCCCCCGGCCTGTGTTGTAGGCAGCTGTGCAGTTTATAATCACAGAAATCCGCAGAAAATGTCTTCAGATTTCTTTAACTAAAGAACTAAATCGCCTTGAGAAGCATTTGTGATGAGGCTCTTTAATTTTTTTCTGTCTAAGATGGTTTATCATGTCAGTGTGATAGCTATGAGGTAATCTTATTATTACATCAATAGTGAATTTTATGGTATTTTATTTGTTTAAAAGTAGGTCTGTTTGCAAGATTTATTCATAAGTGTTACTTCTTAAGGCATTACAGGTTTACTAGCATTACCAGTTAGCCATGCCCTTAATCCAGTTTTATTTTAATTCACCTGAAATTGTCAGTCATTATTAGACATAAAGCCAATAGGTCTTTGACTTTGTTCCCTGATGTTTTATATGTTAAATCTGAGAAATCTACCTGGCTTTTTATACCAGTTTTTACATTGCAAGCAGGAAGTGAAAACATAGGAAAACAAAACTTTTCCAAGTGTGAAAACTCTGCTGTTATGATGCAGTTTAGACAAATTATCAACTTTTCAGGGGTCTAGGATAAAAAATGAAGCAGATTGTTTAAAATTTAGGCTGTAAATCACTTTTTAAATGCTTAACTGAATGAATATTACATGTTCAAATGAAAACAAAGCATAATCAGATACTTTTAGGAAATCACAATTAAATATGTGACACTAATTAGAATTAAGAACATTCATTTGATTGAAAGTCAGATTAATTGTTTTTCTTTCTCTATTGAGAACATTAGAGCTTTCTGTGGTACTGAACACAGTCTTTGCAGTAAAACTATATTGTACAATGGACATGTTTGTGAATATTAATTTACACATCATACAGCTCTTGGTTTAAAAGTAATAATTGCCCTGTAAAATAGAGATGTATGAATACCCAAATCTTCCCTACTACTACTCAGGTTTAATTAGTTTTTGTTTGGTTGGTTTGTGCACCCATCTAATTCTGCTTTTTTATTATTAGTAAGGTGATTAGTTATATCTTGTCAGCCATTTTGCTGTCTGACCAAATCAGCAGTCATTGGTTTGTCTGCAGTTTTACTTTGGACAGCATCATTGCTTCTATTTTGTTGCAAGTTTTTTTTTTTCTCATCAAAGTCTTCTTGGCCAGCACCCACAAAAATACAAGTGTGAAAGTGTTCTTGTGATTTTGGAAATTGACCACTTAAAGGTGCCATGTAGAGTTTTATCAAAAACAAAAGTTTGGTTTTCAGTTTCACTCTAACTCCCCAAATCAAAACCATGTTTGTTCTTAGTTTTACTTAGAATTTATTTTATTTTTTATTTGTGAAACATTTTAGAAGCAATTTTTATTATGTCCAAGTCAACATCCATGTTCATCGTGTAGCAATTTGTCATTGTTGCCATCACCTGTTGAATAGTGTGATATCTTGTGAACTTCAGTATCTTCATGTGCTTGTCTGTGTTTTGTATGTTAGCATTAACAAAATGACTTGACAGACTCCCAAAAGAACATTTTTAAAGTTCATCTGAAGGAGAAAACTTAATTATTGCATCTCTGAGCAGCAAAATACTGAAGGGCTCCAGCGTTGCATAACAAACTACTAAACACAGATATCAACAAAATATTTGGACCAAAACACTTGATTCAAATGCCAGTAGCACTAGATAAATCTAAGTCCTCTGGAAATTGGCATTTATTTCTGCTAGGATTGTTGATTACACTGTTAGGAAAATCCAAACAACAGCACCTTATTGCTATCAATTTAGTTGCTGAAAAATGAGGTTTTAATGTTTTATTTTTAGATTTCTGCGTTATTTTTGAAGTAGAATATTGGATACTGATCAGCAAATAAAACCAGCCCTCTGGAAATGAAACTCATGAGAAATGTAGTCTTGTGATTTTTATTTTTGATGAACTCGGATGGAATGCAGCAATATTTGGCTTAAATGTTCTTACTAAAGTGTGGGTAACTGTAATATTAATAAAATGTTTGTGAGTGTTGTATTTTTTTTACTAAGCTATGTTGTCAAAGGGAAACAAACCTCAAAGCCCTCAATTTTAAAAACATATGTTTATAAAATGGAGAAGTATGATATTCAGAGGTTTCAATTGTGATTTTGGTTGATAGCTGCAGCTTTGTAACCACATATAGTCTCTCTTTTTTTTCTTTTCCTGAAAGACTTCCTGTGTCAGCAAAGCACCCTTGCAGGAAATGTCATCAACTTCCCCTTAAACCATCAAAAGTGTCTTTTAAAATCAAGTTGCTTTTTGTCCAACCAGTTCATCTAAGCTTTATTTTTGTCCAGGTTAGCCACATAATTTGTCAGCATTTGTTGCATTCTCCTCCATAAGACATGTCTTACATGTGCAATGTTTTTGTTTAAGCAGGCTAACTGCAGATTTTTGCTTCTGCAAAAGGGTCATTTTCTTGCCTTTTCTGTGATTATTGGACCTTGTTTGGCTCTCTACTGTGGATGCTTCTCATTGACTATAACCGTACCCTTCCCCTTGTTTCAGCTCATTCTTCTCCTCCCACTCTCTGTGCTGGATGTGGGTGATGCTACCGCCTCTGCCTCACCACCCACTCAATCATTACATTATTTCCTTCCATACCATCATTCTTTTGCCTCCTCCTTTACGTCACTGTTGCTCCTCTTTTGTATTCTTTATATGTAACATCTTTATAAATCTGTCCATTATGTTTACATCATTATTTATCTGTATTTACATCAACTATCTGATCATTTATTTGCAGCTATTTTCTAAACATATATTTATCTTGCATTCCTTGTTCTGAAGGCTGAACATGACTGGAAATAGATGAAAGCAGGATAGGTCATGGTGTACATTCTAAACCCAAGGCAGCAGTCTCACCACCCACACATCTTCTTAAAGCCATATTGAAATTACATGAAAGTGGAACTGCTTGTCATTTTCCCTCATCTCGGTAGAGAGGGAGAGGGGGTTGCATAATTTAGTCAAAGCAACCTACTCATTATTAGTGTCAGTGAAATGTGTGTTCACAGCATTGAAATATAAACTGAACAAATGAAGGGAAAGGCTGAAGATCCCTCTTAAGAAGTCAGAATCCATATTAGTGTTTCTAATCAACAATTGGTGTATACAACAAGTGTCTACTTTTTATATTTAATATTAATGATGGGATAGAAAGGTTTGAGTTTACCTTATATTGGCTGTAATGTACACTAAAAACCAGAGGATTATATTTCACTTTGCTTTGTTAGGCTTCTGTTGGGAAGGAGTTTAAGGCATCTATAGATATGTTGTTTGTTATGCTCCTCTTAGGTTATAAATTAGAAATGACAACAAATACTTAGCTGTGGTTTTGTTTTACTCAGTCTTATAGCTGTCTTTTAAAAAATATATTTTTTCTGATAATTACAAGACAACATCACTAGCTAAAACAAGGACAGTTTGGTGGGATTTTATTAGGGTGACTCTTAATTGAAGAAAGTTGATCTCAACAACTTGACATGCAACCTCAGCTCAGAGTTATTGAAGTGTACATGTGGAGAATTTGGATAAAACAAATTATTCACAGAAAATAAGCAAGGTGTGTTTTGTGTTTAGTCATTTATTCAATTTTTTGTCTTTTTTGTGTACAAAAAGCAAGCAATTAGTGTTGCTTTTCTTATTATGCTCAATAAAGTAATTGAATCTCCTATAGGATCCTGCAGGAATCTTCGAGCTGGTCGAGGTTGTGGGTAATGGCACATATGGGCAGGTGTACAAGGTGAGCCATTATTTCTCCATCACAGTCCATATAAAGTCTGACCTCTGTGTGTGGCTCTTTTCAGCACTTCTCTTCTTAAGAAGCTGAAACTTGTGTACAAAGCCTACTTTAGTGCCTGTTCTTTGTTAAATGTCTCGTACATAAATTTCTCAGATTACATAAGCTTTAGCCTCTGAGTCAGTAGATTTTTCAACTATCTGGATAATAAGATTTAGAATGTGGTGACTGAATAATAAACTGTAAGAATAAACTGTTAGGAGGAAGTGATTGAGCAATTAGCCACATTTAATTAATGAATATTCTTAGTTCTTTGAAACATTGTGTACAAACGTCACGGTGAATACTGTTCCCATGATCCAACTTGTTTTTAATCAGGGCCGTCACGTGAAGACAGGCCAACTGGCTGCCATCAAAGTGATGGATGTTACAGAGGAGGAAGAAGAGGAGATCAAAGCAGAGATCAACATGCTGAAAAAATACAGCCACCACCGCAACATAGCCACTTACTATGGTGCCTTTGTGAAGAAAAGTCCACCAGGACATGATGACCAACTCTGGGTCTGTCCATGTTTATATCTGGTTCTGCAGCTTTACAGAAGCTTTCCTCATTAATCACTGTGTGTTGTCTGTGCACAGCTGGTGATGGAGTTCTGTGGAGCAGGATCAGTGACCGACCTGGTGAAGAACACGAAAGGCAGCTCTCTGAAGGAGGACTGGATTGCTTACATCTGCAGGGAGATTTTGAGGGTGGGAAATCATAGTTGCAGCCATCAAATCAATTATGCAGCTGAATTCACTGCTCACTGATCAGAGTTGACTTCTTTGTCTGTGAACAGGGCCTTTCTCACCTTCACGCCCACAAAGTTATCCACCGAGACATCAAAGGGCAGAACGTGCTGCTAACAGAGAATGCAGAGGTCAAGCTTGGTATGTTAAAATATAAAAAATAATGTTTGTTTTGCTGAATTTGGCCTGTTTTATGCTGTCCTTCTGAGTGTCACACTTCTTCCTCTTATTTTTTTTCCCCCACAGTTGACTTTGGGGTGAGTGCTCAGTTGGACAGAACCGTTGGACGCAGGAACACGTTCATTGGCACTCCTTACTGGATGGCACCTGAGGTTATTGCCTGTGATGAGAATCCTGACTCTACTTACGACTTCAGGGTAACTACAGCAGTGTGTGTGTGTGTTTGTGCACTCTGCTGCATGGCTAAATTATTCAAACTGGTGCTGTACTTTGTATATTTTACAGAGTGATATTTGGTCTTTGGGGATAACAGCCATTGAGATGGCAGAGGGAGCTCCTCGTGAGTACATCCTCCTCTTTGCATGCCTGTTTGCTGTTGAGCTGTACACTCCTGTCCATTCAGAAATGGATGATCTCCTGTCATTTCCAAGCTAGTTCTAAATACCTAATGAATGTGTTTGTCTTGTTTGTGCAGTCTTGTTGTCTGTCTCTTCAGATGGACAGCTGAGTCACTGTAATTAAGATAGTGGAGTTGTGAGCTGGCGGTTGGCCTGTGGATGCTGATTGCACAGATTTCTCTCTGGTTCATGATGAGATTTGTCTGTCTAGAGATTTGCTGTGAATTCAAAGAATCATTGAAAATCAGATGATCTGTTTGTAAAAGTTTGATATTGAATGTCTTTGTGAAAAACCAGCAGCTCGGTGCTCCATTCAGCTCATGGATACTTGTTTCACACATGCAAAGTTTGAAGGCTGTTCACCCTAATTCTCATCTTAAAGGATTTACTTATAATTCCTGTTTTGTTTTTGAAACATCATAACTACTGTGGAAGTCAAACAAATTTTACAGACGACTGTTGTGGAAACACAAACCTGTTAGTGCCCACACAGTGAAAATAGAATGAACACATTCTGAGAAAAATATCTATTTAAAGTTTATATATTTAAATGGGATAAATGATGGTGTGAAATGGAGAAACACATCTTTCAACATAAACCATTATTTAAAGCAGAGTATTTGTTTACTGTTAAAACATTAGAACTGATGTAACGGCTTGCTTTTGTAATTTTGGACCTCAATACCACAGTAGCTTTAAAAAAACTATTAACACTTAAATGAAGTGTACTTATTCACATTAATCACCACTGAGTGATTTTAATGACTTTTTTTCTCACAATGCTAGTTGTTACCCTTCACTTACATTGCTTTCTGCTAAGCTAAAGCTAAAGGAGTACTGCTGGATCAGGATAACTACTGGGCTGGTACAAAATAGACCCAAAAAGAAAATCACTTTTGGGTGGAGTATCCCTTTTAAGCAGATGCACTATTATTTGTTAAAGTTTTAGATATTTTGCTGGGTATTTATTGCTAATGTTGCTTTCATCATCCTTTGTGTTTGTAGTTGCAGCTGGTAAATTGTGGCTTAATTGAGTTAAGAATTAAGTGATTGACACACACAGAAGTTTTAACTTCTTTACGTCAAGCAACTTGTGAGAATCTTCCATGAACATTTAGTAATTGTTCTCAATTTGTACTGAAAATTCTGTACTCGATTTATTCAGCTTTGCTGCTTTTGGATGTAGAGTGGGGAAAATAATTATTTGATCCCTGCAGATTATTCAAGTTTTCCCACTCTCAGTGAGTGGAGATGTTTGTAATTTTCATCGTAGGTACACCTCAGCTATGAGAGACAGAAGCTCAAAATAATCCAGAAAATCAAAAAGTATGATTTTTAAAATAATCAATTTGCATTTTATTGCAATAAATATTTAAAACATTGAAAATTTGATTTAAATATTTGATACAGAAGCCTTTGTTTACAATTCCAGAGGTCAGATGTTTCCTGCAGCTCTTGACCAGGTTACCATCACTGCAGCAGTGGTTTTGACCCACTCCTCCGTACAGATCTTGTCCAGATCTGAGAGTTTCAGCTCCTTCAAACATTTTTATTAGGTTCAGGTCTGGAGACTGGCTAGGCCCCTCTAGGACCTTGCTTAAATGCTTCTTGTGGAGCCTCCTCAGTTGCCTTGACTGTGTTTTGGGTCAGCACAAGTCCAGTTTAATCCATGATGGCATAGTGTCTTACTATGGTAACCTTTGACCCTATGGTCCCTACTCTCTTCAGGTCATTGACCAGGAGAGGTTGGAGTCTGTCCGAGTGTGTGGACAGGTGTCTTTTATACAGGTAACCAGTTCAAACAGGTGCAGTTGCTACAGTGGAGGGTAGGAAGGCTTCTTCATGACGAACTAACAGATCTGTGAGAGCCTGAACTTCTGCTGTTTGGTAGGAGATCAAATACTTGCATTTAAAATGCAAATTAATTATTTAAAAATCACGCTATGTGACTTTACAGAATTAAAAAAAATTTTGTCTTTCACAGTTAGGTGTTCCTACGATGAAAATTACAGACCTCCATTTTTTGTAAGCAATAAAACCTTAGAAATCTGTGGTGAATCAAATCCTTTTCTCCCATTATACTTGAGTTGAAAGTAAATCCAGTAGATGAGAGTTCATGCTGCTGTCTTCTTGCTTGAGTGACCCAGTGCGAGCCATCGCCCACTCCACGATGCTGCCACTGCTGGGCCACCTTGGTTTTATCTAAAGCAGGGGTCACCAACTCCATTCCTGGAGGAATACATATCCTGCAGGATTTACATGTTTTCTGCTCCAGTATACCTGAGTCATATGATTTAATCACCTTCTTAGCATGTTGAGTTCTTCAGAAGTCTGTTAATTACTCGTTCATTTAAATCAGGTGTGTTGGAACAAGGCAATAACTAGCATTTGCAGGATGGCAGCCATCCAGTAATGGAGTTGTGACCCCTGATCTAAAGAAATCTGTATAGATTGTCTGAGTTTTTTATGATATTTATTTTGTTAAAGATTTAGCTGATTATTATTTTTTTCTTGAGAGCTATCAATACGGTAGTTTGTACCTTTTGGCAAACTGCCTCTATTTGCTATTATGAGATCTTATTTCATAAAAAATTATAACACATTTATTTTCTGCAGTGTGTTTCTCTCAGTTGGAAAAAGAACCGTTTTTATTACTTTTTTCCTCCCTTGACAGCATTTTGTTTATTTTTAGCGTCACCATCCAAGTTCCACACTTGGAACCAAATCACAGCTCAAATCTGCATTCATTGATGAAGGAATAATGGAAATGTGTCCACACCATTCCTTAAAAGGAATTGTCCAATTATATTTGATATTTAACAGCAAAAGATGTTCTCGACACAACATGCATTTCCTAAATCTTTGGCCTTTTCAAAGCAGAGTTGAGTTTATATTCTTTACCTTACTCCACCTTAACTTGTTTAGGTAAAATATTAAATATTTTAGTGTTCAAACATTACCCTGTCTAACTGGATGCCTCTAGTTAGAAGGCATCTCAGTTTGTAAGGTCTAATTTTATCATGTTATTGAAAAATGAGTTTTTTATCACCGTCAGTTTGAAAATTCTAATCCTTTTGAAGACCTTTTCCACATCGTTGATGGAGGCCATGGGGCTCCTTCAGCCTGCTGCTGTGAGTGACCTGCAGTGGGCTTTACAGGCCAACTGTTTATAAGGGGTTGGTATGCAGTTATAAATTATGCAGTGTATACTCACTTCACCCATCTCAGGACTTTACAGAGTGAAATAGTTGGGTTTGTCTTTTTTTGTGTGTCATAGTTGTGTGCTGATAAAATTTATTTTTATTGATGAAAAACTTAAACATTTAGTGGCAGTTGTATTAATCTCCTAATTTTTCATACTAATATAAAATAATTTGTGATACTAAACTTGCTTAACAACAAAGCAAATGCCAGAACGTCACCATCCCTATTCTACTCCAGGTACATACAAATATGAGACATCGGTGTGTAACTCTGCACTGGATCACTCAAACTGACAGGAAATGATCAGAGCTGCTAATATCTCGTCAGTGGCTGATCCATTCTTAAAAATGAATGCATGTTGCATTGGAGTGGGTTATCAGTCTGTCTTTCTTCATGTTCCACATGGTCTTTTCAGTGCTGGGAAGAAAAAACAATCTCCTTGCCTTTGGCAGTCTCAGTCACGTTGTCCAAAAGCCCATATTTATGAAAGCCTATTTACTGTGAAACTCTAAGCTAACCAGTCAGGTTTAGCTACCTACCTACACTGGGAACACAGTGACTCACAGTCCTTGCTCTTACATTAAGCCTGAGGCACCAGGAAAGATTGGGTAACAACAGCTGTAACCTTGTTTCATCATGGAAAAGAAATGGTTACAGCGTTTAGGATTATTTACAAACTACACGTGTGGAAACGGTCTAAATCATCTATTCTGTCTTTTTTCCCCCATTGCTGTCAGGATTGGTAGGAGGATTTAACTCATAATCTTCTTTTTTTTCTGTAGCCTTGTGTGACATGCACCCAATGAGAGCCCTGTTTCTGATTCCCAGGAACCCCCCTCCAAAACTTAAATCCAAAAAATGGTAAGTGAACAACCGCCCTTCAGCCTCAGCCTAGAAAACATTTTCATTTCTTTCTTTTTGCATTCTAAGTATTCCATTTTGAACTGCAGTAGATGGATTCTGTCTGAGCTGCATACAGATCAAGAGTGAATTTCCATGTAGTGGGATGTAAGATCAAACAAAGTACGGTAGTTAAAGACTCCTTCAATACAGTATTTAATTATCTATTTGCTTTGAATTGAAATGATTCCAACAAATCAATGTCATCTACAATGACAGGGAAAGAAAAAAAGAAGTGGTTTTGGCAAATGGGTACGAAACTTGGCAGCGTCTCTTTGCAGTGCAACATTACACTCCCTAACTAAAAAAACATCTGATGAGGGCAGCACTGAACGGAAGTGATGCAGATTTGTGCAAGAAATAGCTGGGTATATATCAGTTTGTATTCTGAGACAAACATTAAGAAATGAGAGATTTCAAATTAATTGGTCACATCCTTTGCCCATCCCTGTGTTTTTCCTCCTATTGCCTTTCCTATATCTGTTGGTGATGCTCATAACATTCAGACTTCACTGTTTTTTCTCTGCTTGATATGCAAACATAAAAGTATCATTTAGTCACTGAACAGTTCTGCAAAGAGAAATCACACAATTATATGATCAATTTCATGAAGAAATATAAGTAAACGGTCATTGCTTTTAAACATTCAACAAGCACTTTAATTGCAAAATTGGTAAAATTGAGTAACTTGGTAGTAAATTAGTAGATTCTCAGATCTTAATACAGTTTTAATTAATCTAATCAAAAATGCTTTATTGATTTCAGAGGAAAATTTTATATTTGTTGTTTGAGTAACTAATTTATGTTTTATTCAACATGTAGTCTGTTCTAGCTGTGGTCAGAAAGGATCTTCTGTAGTGATCTGTGTTGCAGCAGGTCCAACAGAAACTCTATTGATGAATTAAGATCGCAGTTTAATATCTTGGCTGCAGAGATGATATTTCACAGTAGCATGTCCTGAATTACTCCATCTGTTATAATTGCCATACTATGCACTTTATATTTACTCTGATGCATTTCTTCTACATCTCAATGACACGTAAAAGCTATGCATTGGTCAAAATTGACCCTTTAAGTGCAGCTGTTGTTTTTCCATCCTCTTAAAACTGTTGTTTCAAATGGGAGGAGCAGCTGGGGAGTCGAGCCCCACCCATCTCTCTTCTCTGTGTGCGATCGCTAGACGTTGGTGGGTCTTCAGGGTCTCAGATGAAGAGAGTAAAAAAAGACTTGTGCTCATTGATGCAACCATCTATGAATCAACTGCTGTGCTTTGCTTGTAGCTTCACCATGACTGTTTGCTAACGTTTGTGAGGATGAGCGCTCCCGTGGATTTTAAAGGGCGGGGGTGAGCTCAGGTAGCCAAAGGTGCTCGTGATTGGCTCCGTCCTCTAGAGAGGAGTGGTCTTTTCCCTTCTTGACGTCAGCAGGGTAAATATTTTGAAACCACCCGTTTTAGCATTAGCTCAAAACACATTTCCCAAAAATGAGAATAAAGAAGTGAAAACAGTGCAAATATTATCTCACTTTGGGGTCTCAGACACTATCTTTGGGGCTGATATGACTGTTAAAAGACCTTTTTAGAAAGTGAATTTTGCCTAATATGGGACCTTTTTAACACTGTCAAAACCCCCCCTGATTTTTCTGCTCTCCTTCAAATCTCTGTCAGCACAAACCGGCAGAAAGCCAGGCAGAGAGACCTTGGAGTTGGGGATGTGATTCTGCACTGCAGCCACATCTCGGTGAAATACTGTAGTCCTGACTCGTGATATTTTTGTTGGATCCTCATCAGTGCTTCACGCTCATCTATCTTATTCATGAGCGATCTCATGTTATCTGTTATGACTGAAGGAAGTGATAGTTTAAAATTCCTCTTCCTTTCTCTCTGCTTTGCTCCTGCTCTACGTCAATGTCTCCTCCTCTTTAACTTGTCAGGAATTTTGGTTTGCAGTTTAGATATTCCTTGAACTTTTGAGAGGTTGGTTAGCTGGTTCCTCATTTAACAAGTCTGTCGTTGCTATGGTTGCACATCATCACGAGTGGCCAAAAGGTAGAAAAGTTTCAGCAAAAATATTTAAACCAGAGCAAGAGAATCAACCAAAAAGTAACACCTTCAATCAGAAAAACAGAAATATTCCCAAAACAAAAATCACTTGTGACAAAACAGCTACTGAAACACCCTGTGTGGTGCATTTATAGAGTCGAATTCACCTCACTGACAATGACATTGGTTTCACTCGATTCCTCTCATTCTTTTAGCTGGCACATGTAATCCCTACTCAAGAAACCAAAAGTAGTTGGTTATGGTTGAGTTTCTTAGGACACTTATCAGCTTGTTCATCCTCCATGTCCCTCCCCTTTGTCCCCATCAAGTTTATCATCCTCTAACCTTCCCCTTCCTCCCAGGTCCAAGAAATTCATAGACTTTATAGAGGGCTGTCTTGTCAAGACGTATCACAGCCGTCCGTCCACAGAGCAGCTGCTCAAACATTCCTTCATCAGAGACCAGCCCACCGAGCGGCAGGTCAGAATTCAGCTCAAGGACCACATCGACCGTACGCGTAAGAAGAGGGGAGAAAAGGGTACGCAAACACGATGAAAGAGTGCTTAACATCAGCTGTTTTTAACTGAAACCAAGTTTGTATACGATGAATATCATTTGTATTTCTATTTTTCACTTTTCTTTATTGCTGTTTGTGTTGTAGAAGAGACGGAGTACGAGTACAGTGGTAGTGATGAGGATGAAGAAAATCGTGGCGACGACAGAGAGTCAAGGTAATTACAACTGATCGTTTCTAAGTTCATAAAGTCCACCTGTATGTCTTCTTTTGAGTATTTTTCTCAATTTGTATTCTTTATTTCGATTGTCAGTTCGATCCTCAACGTTCCTGGTGAGTCCACCTTAAGGCGAGACTTCCAGCGGCTGCAGCAGGAAAACAAGGAGCGCTCGGAGGCTCACAAGAGGCAACAAGCCCAACTGGCAGCTCAGCGCCGGGACCCCGAAGAGCACAAGAGGCAACTGTTGCACGACCGACAAAAACGCATCGAGGAGCAGAAGGAACAGCGTCGCAGACTGGAAGAGGTAAGTCAGTTAAGAAGCTGTACTACATCTTCCTTTATTTTATACCCTTTACTTTAAAAGCAGGTTTTAGACTAAAGATACTCAACAACAGGTTTAAAAATAAAAAATTTTTGAACCAGATAAATAATTGGGGTAAATGTTTTATCTGAATCAAATGTTTAGGATAAGCTGACTTTTTTTCAATAAATTGTAAAAGCCAAATATTTCAGTTTTCTTAAACTTAATTTTGATTGTTAATTTTTTAGACTTTATAAACTGTCAAAAAAGAATCTAAATCATTGTACAAATTAATTTAACCACTGCTTTATTACTGATCATGATTACTACCTTTTGTTCAGTCATTCATTACATTTCTAAACAATAAACTTAATTTTCTAAATATAACTACATTCCAAGCTAGATTTAAATGACACAGAAATTTAAAACAAGAATAATATTTCCCTTCAGAAGCTTAAAGACTGAGTTGCATCATTGACCCAAGTTTTTCTGCATGCTCTCTGCTGACTTTAACCTGCCTCTCTGGATTAGTTTAAACAGCCCTGCAGGCTATATGTGAATCTGACTAATATAAAACATAAATAGCTGACACCTAACAACCAGTTTTCACTCTCAGGAAGTGGATAATTAAGAATTGACGGATAACGATTTGACATTTTTAGGTTAAAAAGTTCAACTAGGAACAAATACCGATCTCAGATTTTTTCTCTTGTGAGATGAAATCCTCTTTATCATTTTATTTTACGCCTTCAGCGTTTTGCTCAACCTTTTATTTCAAATGTCAATGCATACAGCGTATACAGAAGTACATGTACTGGTTCAATATTATAGCAGCTGACAAAGTGTTTATATATACACATCATCTGAATAATTATCCAGTCTTGTCTACATCACATTTGAACTTGATTTCAGGTTGACATGTAGTTATTGAGTTGGCAGGTTGTTATGTTGGACATTACTCATAAAAAGAAAAGCGTGAAGAGTCTGAAATACATTCCTATCTAACTCTGCTAATTGGCTGCCAGAAAAGTGTCAGTTGCTGTAAAATTCTTTAAGTAGGATTTCTAATTCAGTATTTATTGTACTGCAGTAAAAGAGTACAGCTTTTATCTGCCTCGACCTCATATTCTGTCTTGATTTGCCCTTTGTTCAACAGCAAAGCTACAAAAAGCTGAGTAACCGAAGTGTTTTGTGTGTTTTCACCACAAAGAACAAACCTTGTTGTTTCAGTGACCCATATAAAAGTAGATAAAAGCTGCTTCATGTTTAAAGTGAGAAAGTGTCGCTTTAAGTTTGCAGCATACACAAAAAATGATTAGGATGTAAAATATTTGTTTTTATACTCTGTCCTTTCCTTCTGCTCCCTTGTTTCCTTTCCTCCAGCCCTTTTCAGAAGAGAATTTGCTCATAAGCAGGCTAAGTCCTCTGTGCAAGCTTGGCCTCTATGCTCATTTCTCCATTTCCTGTCACCCCTCTCTCCCAGCAACAGAGAAAAGAGCAAGAGATGGTGAGGCAGCAAGAAAAAGGTCCCCATCGGAGACTTGACGATATGAGACGAGAGGAAGATAGAAGGATGGCAGAGAGAGAGCAGGTAACCAACCGCAGGACAAGCAGAGCTGCACTCAGCCAATCGGAGCAAAGTGGGGGCGTGTCCTCCAGCAGCACAGCACAAGTTGCTCTGGTGGTGAAATTCCACGAGTAGGTTGCCATAGCAGCAAGGGTCTAAATTAGTGTATTTACTCAGAGATGAGTTTTCTGTGGGTGAGCTCTCTGCGTCTCTCATGCTCTGTTCCCAGTCTGTCCTCAGCAGCATCAGAGTCTGGCATCAGATCACCTTTTACTGCTACAAACTGAAATCATAAATCTGATGTTTCACAACAATCATCTTAAGATTTTAAATATTCAGTTATCACATATTTTATCACAATGTCAATGCAGTGTTGTTTTTCCACATATTTTGATTGTAACATTGATTTGTCCCTGTTACTTTTAATCTTAAGACCTAATGCCTGTTTTTGTACTAGTAATATTAATAATTAGTATCTTTAATTTGAGTCAGTACAGCGCTTCTTTTTTCTTACAAGGGTATTGCATAACTCTAATCTGTTTCTGTCTTCTACTCCTCTCCCACTTTGTTTCATTTCTAATACCAACATCTAAACCCTTCTCCTTCCTGCCTCCTTACCTCGCTGCAGGAGTTCATAAGACACAAGTTAGAAGAAGAGCAGCGGCAATTAGAAATCCTCCAGCAGCAGTTGCTTCAGGAGCAGGCGCTACTTATGGTATCTAGTCCCTAATCATTTCTGGTTTTGCTTGCAGAGCTTCCCTTGTCTTGTCTGGTTTATAAGATTTTGTAAATAAATGAGTCCTGTGTCGGTGTAGCTTGCTTGTTTTTATCAAAACAAATAATCTGAGATGAATGCTTTTAAAGAATGCTCTATAAGCTTGGGTTAGTAGATTTCCTATGAGCATGATGTAAATGTGCTCTAGATGTTTTAAAACATAATTGCAGCTCTCATAATAGGGCCCATCCTAAAAAGACATGCAGTGACCTAGATTTTCAGGAGGATGTTGGGACACTTTCTGTGCTGAAGTAGATCTTTGTTTATTTAAAAAGATAAAACTGCCACACTCCTGGCATCATTGTTTTTAACATTTTCCTGTGTTGTGTAGCAGTGACTTCCATTAAGACCAAACTTTGTTTTAGATTAGAGAAAGCTATATCCCAATCTGAGGCTGTTGATATAGATGCACAATATTCTGCACTGACTTATCAGTACATGTTTCAGCACAATCTACAGCATTCATTTTTTAAGAAATGATAAACAAATCTCCTACCCAAACAAACAAGTCTCCAGAATCAAACCTCAGTTAAACTGTATTTTTGCAGGGTTTTGTCTGTTCTCACCATGATGTTTCTTAATCTTTTCTCAGGAGTATAAGCGCAAACAGCTTGAGGAGCAGCGTCAGTCGGAGCGACTGCAGAGGCAGCTGCAGCAGGAGCATGCTTACCTGGTGTCTCTGCAACAACAACAAGAGAAGAAGCCCCAGCTCTACCATTACAACAAAAATCTGGAGCCCAACAACAAGCCTACCTGGGCCCGTGAGGTAACAGTGGCATTTGAAGCATTATGTGCTACAGGCAGCTCTCACTGCTGCAGAGTAAATCAATCTTTTTCAATTTTTTTTATTGGTCTACTCCCAGGTGGAGGAGCGAAGTAAGCTAAACAGACAGGGTTCACCCAAAATCTGCACCACTGTCTCTGACACGGCTATCCAGTCGCGCTCTGACTCAATCAGCCAGTCAGGAATGGTCCAGTCTGCTCAGACCCCACCGATGCAGAGGCCAGTTGAACCTCAGGGGGGTCAGGGGAAGGTGGGTGTTTCTAAGTTCAGTTCCTTATAATCAGACCATAAAGCTTCTGATGGCTTTCTTTTCCTGACTATTTAGCTGCTTTGCTCCTGATTTTCTTTGCTCTTATTTATGCAGTCTTTTCTTCTTTTCTTTCTTTCCACCTTTCTGTTTTCCTTTGGTTCGGACTTTGGTGTTCTTCTCCTTCTCCTGTGCGCTCTCCCTTCCACCTGGCTGCTCCTCCTCCCTCCTGCTCCTCTGCAGTTCCAGATGGCTCACTTGGTCCCACTGAAGCCTTACGCTGCCCCTGTCCCTCGCTCTCAGTCCCTCTGTGACCAGCCCACTAAGAACATGTCCGCCTTCCCCACCCAGGATCCCTCCCTCACCCCCACACCTCGCCCCATCCACTCCAGGGAGCTTGTACGTCAGAACTCGGACCCCACCTCTGAAACTCCAGGACCACAGGCCCATCAGATCAGGGAGGATCGTGGCCCCTGGATCCGCCTGCCAGATGTTGAGCTCCCACCTAAGGTATGATCCAGTGGTTGATTTTTAACCTAGCAGTGCACAATTCTAAAGATAGTCAAACTTCTCTGCAACACAACTTTCAAAATAAATTCATTTATCAGTTTTCCTAAGCACAATTTGTAGCCAATATAAAATCAGATAATTTAATGTTTCTGTCCTCAGATTCCCCAGAGGACTGCATCTATTGCCACAGCTCTGAACACCAACCTAACCTCTGGCATTAGACACCCAGTAAGAGCCAGGTACTGAGGACAGCCAAGTGTTTGATCTAATATTTCATTTTAAGCAGTGATTAGTAGTAAAAACATCTTAACATGATTGTATTCTCATTACAGCAATCCAGATCTGAGCCGCAACGATCGCTGGGAGAGAGGAGACAGCATGAGCATCATTTCCAATCTGCCCCAGACTGGCTCCCTGGAGAGGCATCGCATCCTCAGTGAGTCCCTGCTCTGGAACAGATGGTCTTTGCAGGAAGTTTTGTTTCAGAAGTACAACAACACTGTCACTATTTTGTGCCTTTTTGCTTTTCAGGTTCGTCTAAAATGGACTCGCCTATTCTTTCTCATGAAAGTCGCCATAAACCGGGAGAGTCTCGAACCTCCTCCCGACCTGGGCGCCCCGCTGTAAGTCTGTCTTCTAAACTGCATCTAAAGTCTCAGTAATCCCCCACTTATGAGACTTTTATCATTACAGAAGTGTACATGGTACAGATGAGCATAAATAACATAAACATCCTGTTCTTTTATTTATTTTAATTTCAAATGTACATGTTGTTTAAACTGATTTATTAAGGGTTTTCCTCATAATAGGTCTGTTTCAGCTCCTTTCTCTTCATTGGCGCTAGTCTTAAAGGCTGAACCAACATGTGGCCTTAACTTTTACATAAACAAGCACATAAGTGTGTCTTCATTTGGCATGCGACCTCAAGTTGCAATAATAAATATATATTTAACAACAGGGCTTTTTTCTTTCTCAGTAAGTGCAGCACTTTCTGCGTCACTTTCCTCTCATCCTTAATGAACAGAAAACAAAGCGTCACTGAATTCATTAAAGTTTTAAGTTCAGGTTTAACTCGCGCTGAACATTAAAGGAAGAGCAAATAAACTCGCGTAGAAGAAAACACCTTTTACCTTTTTTTAGATGACCGCTACACTTTGCATGCACTAAAACATCCATTTGTGAGGATGAAAAACAAATCCAGATGATCGTTAATGCAGATGTGACTAAAGGACAGAGTGCCAGTCTAACAGATCATTAAACCATTGATGGTTACATATTGCCTGTCAGGAAAGAATTTAATGTTTACACTTCAGACATCATGGCTATTACTCCTCATGCTTGTCTTCTTCTCAACTCCCTGTTTCGTGACACTACCTCAAATGTGCAGAGTTACAAGAGAGCTATAGGGGAGGTTAGTACCACTGCTGCTTTGTGTGATGTGAGCCTCTGTAATCCTGCATGGATGTTTTATTTATTTCTCAGACTATTACATGTTTGTGGGGAATTGATTGCACGCTGTAAAACCTACATTCATTGGGTGCATCTTGTTTTTTAATCAAGTAAAGTTCCTTTTTAAATTGAAGCCATTTTACTGTTTTAATTCCTTCTCCCATTACATAAACACCTTACATTGTAAACTGATGGTTCTGAGTAATTTCCCTTGTTGGAGCCTCACTGTCCATGTTTTTGGATCATCTTCACTTAATTGTACATTTATTACTGTTGCGTTCAATGTTGCTTTTTTTATGTAATTGCTGGGAATGTGTTTTAAATGCGTTCTCAAAGTTAACAGTAGTGCATGTGGGTGCAGGATCATGGCCTCTTTGCCAAGGAGCGTGCTGAGGAACCACCAAGACCTCCTGTCAAGGCCAATGACTACTCCTCCTCGTCAGAGAGCAGTGAAAGTAGTGAAGAAAGTGAAAGTGGTGAGGGAGCAGAGGAGGAGGAAAGCCCAACAGATCGGTAACTCTTGAACCTACAAACTTTCCCAAATAAGGAAACAGAAAACTGATTAGCCCCGTTTCACCCTGAATGTTTCATTTTGTTTATTTCAGTCACAGGGATGCAGACACCGATTCTGTCAACACCATGGTGGTTCATGAAGACGAGGGTGAGGCAGGAGAGGGAGAGCAAGCTGGAGGTTATGGGGATCAGACCATGCTGGTGCAGAGGGTGAGTCACCTGAACCTGTAATCATGGTTAGAATGAGCTGTGATTTCCTTGAGAAATTAACACGGCGCATGACAGCAAATATTATAGAATAGGTAGCTAAGTTAATCATGTTAGATGTTTATTAATTACACAGATAGACATTTTAAAGTAGTTTTTTAAATCTATTTTTTGAAGTATGAGATGTTCTGCTTCCAAAAAAGCATAGTTTATATAATTGTTTATTTTAGCTTTTCTTTTTATTTCTGCTCTGCAAAATCAGAAAATAACCTGCTGTGAAAAAGTATTTATCCCTTACTGATTTCTTCTGTTTTTGCTGACTCATCACAATAAAATGTTTCAGATCAGCAAACACATTTTGACATCAGACAAAGAGTAAATATGGGACGGCAATAGCTCAGTAGGTAGAGTGTTCGTCTGGCAACCGGAGGGTCGTGGGTTTGATCCCGACCTCCTGTTGGGCTTTGTCATTGTGTCCTTGGGTGAGACACTTCACTCCTCTTGCCTGTGTGTGAATGTTGGTGGAGGTCAGAGGGGCCGATGGCACAAAATGGCTGCCTCGCTTCTGCCAGACTGCCCCAAGATAACTGTGACTACAGACGTAGTTTACCACCACCAGAGTGTGAATGAATAATGGAGCTTCTGTAAAGGTGCTATTTATTATTATTATTATTATTATTATTAAATATAGAACAAAAAATAGCTATCCAGACCAACCTGGCCCTATGTGAAAAAGTAAATTGCCCCCTTTAAATCATGAATAATTGTGATTAACCACATTATTTATAAAGCTGAGTTCAGTTCCACTAAACACACCCAGGTCTGATCACTGCCAGACCTGTAGAATTAAGAAAACACTTCAATAGCACCTGTCTGACTGGAACGTGTGTGTCCCGATCCACCTGGAGTCAAACTAACTGTATTTTATAAAAACATCATCGTCAACAGTCAGACATGGTGGTGGTAGTGTGATGGTCTGGTCTTCAGGACCTGGACCACTGGCTGGAACTGATGTATCCATGAACTCTGCTGTCTGACCCTTGACCTTAAACAGTTGGAAAACCCTCCAACGTGTCTGAATTGACGCAATTCTGCACAGAAGAATGAGACAGTCTTCTTCCACAGTGATGTGAGAGACTCGTTAGTTTTCACAAACACCTGACTGTTTATGTGTTTGACAGATGCTTTTATCCAACTTGACTTATATATGTTTGTAGTTGTTGCCACCAGGAGTGTGCCAACCAGTTATTATATTTTTGGAGCATTAACTTTTTCACATAGGCGCACAGGTTGGTTTGGATCTTTTTTTTTTCCCCTTAAACAATTAAACCATTATTTAAAAAGCTGCATTTTACACTTCCTCAGGTTGTCTTTGATGCTGAGATTTGTTTGCTGATCTGAAACATTTATATGTGATGAATCTGCAAAAACAGAAGAAACCTGTAAGGGGGCAAATACTTTTTCACAGTACCAGACTGTAATATATTGTTTCAGTAACTTGCTTTTTTATTTTATGTTGGTCTTCAGTTTTGATAGTAGCTATAGAAGGAATTCACAAAATATAAATGTTGACACACACATTCAAAGCCCAAGCATCCGTTTAAATTGAGCTCTTTTCTTCAGCGATCTGCAGGTTTCTTCTTATCAAACGGTTGTGTCATTTAGCTAAAGTTGCTCACATGTGCATCTGTTGTTGGTCACCTTAAAATTTGTAAAGTTTCATAATGCATGTTGCCTTAAGCCCCCCTCTAGCTAAACACTGTTAGCGTTCCAGATAAAGTAACATTGAGATATTTGGGGAGACAACTATGACGGCATGTATTTTCTGGATGGCACCTAATAATGTTAAATGGAAGAAATGTCACCTTGACTGACAGGAAGTGTGTGTGTGTGTGTGTGTGTGTGTGTGTGTGTGTGTGTGTGTGTGTGTGTGTGTGTGTGTGTGTGTGTGTGTGTGTTTGCACATTAGGTGTGTATTTTCCTTCAGGCTACAGTTTTCCTAAACATCAGGGGAAAATGTAAAATGACAGTTGTTAAAGCATTCAGCAACAACACAGAGGAGCAGTGGCTGTCCTATGTTTATGGATTGGTCAGCTAAAATCCTCATCTCCCCTAAAAATTGGGATTCTACCTTTTTTTTTTATGACAAAAATGTACAAAATTGTATCATGAGCAGCATCTCTTAGTTTGTGGACTAGAGTTTTTCTTCAGTTTTTACTAAGAACATTGATATCTGAATCACTCACTGACATTTTGATTGAGCTTGGCAGCTAGAAGTTACTTTAAAAAATGTAGCTAGTTTTATTTTAGACCAAGAGAGAAATATAGAAACAAAAAAAAAACTTGAGCTTCATGCAAAAACTTCAGGCAACTATAACAACTGGAGGTTCTTAAATGACTCAAACAAAAAGATGACTACGTTTTTATCAAGTTCAAAGGGGTTACTCCTGCCAACTGTGCATGTCACCCCTCCTGCAGCCATTTATTTACTATATTGCATAATGCATGTAATTGCTTGTGTGTGTGTGTTTATTTAACCTGAAAGACCCCAGAGAAGAGGAACCATAATGGATACACCAACCTACCAGATGTGGTGCAGCCTTCTCACTCTCCCACTGAATCAGCCACTCACTCCTCTCCAGGGAAAGACTCTGTGTATGATGTAAGTTTTTACTGATGCTAAGTATATCAGCCCTGATTTGATCGTTTATTTTTATTTCTTGTATGTATGCCATCCTTTCAGTCAGACTTCATCAGTTCAGTTAATTATCATAACTAGTGGCACAGATTTCCCTGTCAGAGAAGCACAAAGTAGTGAAAGCTTCCACTGATTTGATGTCTACTTACTGATGTCATACACCCTTTCTGCTCCACCAGTATCAGTCCAGGGGTTTGGTGAAGGCGTCTGGCAAGTCTTCCTTCACTACCTTCGTGGATCTGGGCATGTATCAGTCTCCAGGAGGAACAGGAGATAACATGTCGATCAGTAGTGAGTCGAAAGATTTTCAAATATGAACCTTTTTGGTTTTGTAGTAAAATTATTCTCTTTCCTAAGGCTTTTATCAGTAGTTATTAAAAAGCAAAATGCGTGTTAATATTACATAAAAGTTTATCTTTTTTGATTACATTACAGCTAAGGTCTTATGTGATTGTTAATAGACAGTAAATTACATGTTAAAATAAATAAAACATGTAGGACAACCCTGCCTCATTTTCCTCCCAAAACATCCATCCTATCTGTATCCTCTGTCCAGGCTCCAGGTTTGAGCAACTGAAGATGGAGGTGAGGAAAGGATCCATGGTGAACGTTAATCCTACCAACACCCGGCCTCCTAATGACACACCTGAGATCCGCAAGTACAAGAAGAGGTTCAACTCTGAGATCCTGTGTGCTGCACTTTGGGGTGAGGATAGACTTGACTTTTAGAGGTTGTTGCAAAAACAAAGAGATTATGCATCTTTAAATATAACCTCTAAATCACGGGTACTAAATTTCAAATCATAAAGGGCCACTTCATCATCCACGAACATGTCCAGGGGGGTGATACCGCGCCAACTCTTTACAGCAACGTGGATTTAGTGAAAGAGAATACGGCTCACGGGTCAGAAAGATGCGACTCGTGGGCCAGATGTGGACCGTGGGCCACCTATATAGTAGCCCTGATCTAAATTGTAGGGCATGTTTGAAGTAATTCATTTCAAGTTGCTAATATACTTGGTAAACTGACAGCTGTCTTCACATTTTTAAACCTTCAGAAAATCAGATGATTAAACTAGTGCTGTCATGCGATAAAAAAAAAATGCTATGCTTAAAAAAAACTGCGATTAATTATGATCTGTAATTAATTAATCTAATCACATTTTTAATCGCACCTAAAAAATAGCTGAAGAAAGCCCTCATCTTGAGGTATTTTCATTTTTAATTAATTAAGTTACTGTGTCAGATCAATTAATTGATATATAACAACAAAAAGAGTCTTTATGAAGTCATTTATTGTGTTTAACAGACTTGAACAGATGCAGAGTCAGTGCTGCTGCAACCTTTACTTTAGTCATTGGACTCAGTTTTCAGCAGCTCTGTTAACCCTATTTTATGTTTTATCTGCTGTAAAGCACATTGTGTTGCTATGCAGGAAATGTGCTCTATAATTACATTTAGATTTGATCTTCCACCAAGAATGAAATTTAGATTTCAGAGGTGGGGTACAGAACTTGAGTACAGGGGTGGAGGTCTGGAGGTGGAGAAGAGAAGCTTGAACTGTTTAAGCACTACCATGATATCAACTCTACAGCCAGTATCCATTTAATATAGTGGAACATTGCTTTAGACAGTAAAAACTACAGGGCTCAAAACTGCTTTTAACATGTCCCCCCTGGCCTGCACCCCCCAAATTACATCCATGTCATCCACCATGCACCACTGATCTGGCGGTGTTGTGAGCTGCGACCAGACCAGCTCACGCCGCCAGTCCAGTGGGGTACTACTGGTCACCACTGTGCTGGACTGGCGGCGGTGGTCCGGTCATGAGCTGCTTGTGTTAATTTGCACTTCCCTGTTGCAGCGGGGCTCAGATAAAGAGCACTCTAAAAGGTGATGCTGGTGTCATAACACGGTATGGCCATCGGCTCTGTTTTATGTCGCAACATCACGTGTAGTAGATCATGTGATAACTTTTTTATTATTATTAACCTTTATTTAACCAGGAAAGTCCCATTGAGATTCATAATCTCTTTTACAAGGCAGTCCTGCACCCTGGACCCTATGATACAGATGCAGATCACTTCCTGAAGGTGCGGGGCTTTGAGCCTCACAGAGCTGCTCAGTGACACACAAACACCGTCAGCAGACCAGATCAGCACACATACATCACTATAGCGGCAGACCACATGCAGAAACAGTCAAGCGATTAAAAATGCGATTAACGCGATTAAAAAAACATAACACGTTGATTATGGCTGTAATTAATCATAATTAACGCGCTAATCTGACACCCCTAAATTAAACCCTTATTTATTTGACATGTGCCATGCAGCAGAGTTTTAAATATTAATGTGACCAAATGTTGAAATTGTTGGTTAAATTTTGAAAACAACTTCTGAAAATGGATGCACCCTGCTGGAGACATAAAGGCTAAAGTACCTCTATTGTCTTTGTGTCTCCAGGTGTGAACCTGTTGGTGGGAACAGAGAATGGTTTAAAGCTTCTGGACCGCAGTGGTCAGGGGAAAGTTTACCCCCTCATCAACTCCCGCAGGTTCCAACAGATGGACGTCCTGGAGGGTCTCAACCTGCTCATCACTATATCAGGTACGAGAGCTGCTGCTTGCTGTCGGAGGGTTACGTCTTCAAGAGGACACTCATAGAAATGTGATTCAAACTGCTGGAAATCTCAACAGTTCTGATTATTCTGCTCTAGACTTTGGCTTTAAAATCACAGGAAATGTTTTATTTTCTGATGAGATTTTTTTTTTTAATCAATAATAAACTTTATCTTTTTTAACAAAAAATATTTGACAAAAAGTCCAAGTAGCCAAAAAGGTGCTTTTGAAAGCTTTTAGTTTTTTGCACACATTTCCATTTCATAAAATAACATCTCTCCTGTTAATATTAAGGCAAAAAAAACAAGGTGCGTGTGTACTACCTGGCATGGCTAAGGAATAAGATACTCCACAATGATCCTGAGGTGGAGAAGAAGCAGGGTTGGACCACAGTGGGAGAGATGGAGGGCTGTGTGCACTACAAAGTTGGTAGGTAGCAGATGTCTGTTGTTTATCTGTTCCACTCCACAGAAATTCTGATGAATAGAATTAGATTAGTGAATTATTGATTTTAAGTCTTAAATGTCAAACGGCCGTGCTGTTGTTCTGTTTAGTGAAATATGAGAGGATAAAGTTCCTGGTGATCGCTTTAAAGAACGCAGTGGAGGTTTATGCCTGGGCGCCCAAACCTTATCACAAATTTATGGCCTTCAAGGTAAGTCTCTCCTTTCATATGAGTGGGATTAGTGAGTGAGTGAGTATTGTAGTTGATTCTCTTCTTCCAATCACCTTTAAAACAGTCGTTTGCAGACCTGCCACACAGGCCTGTCCTGGTTGACCTGACGGTGGAAGAAGGCCAAAGATTGAAGGTCATCTATGGTTCCTGTGCTGGCTTCCATGCTATTGATGTGGACTCTGGAAACAACTATGACATTTACATCCCTGTTCATGTGAGTTATAAAGCTGTTGGTTGATGTACTGCTGTTTAGCAGTAGTGAAACCTGCAGGAGTTTATCTTCCTGCTTTCATCTCTAACAGATTCAAAGTCAGGTGACCCCGCACGCCATCGTATTCCTACCCAACTCCGACGGCATGGAGATGCTGCTGTGCTACGAGGACGAAGGCGTTTACGTCAACACCTACGGACGCATCATAAAGGACGTGGTGCTTCAGTGGGGCGAGATGCCCACCTCTGTTGGTACGGTTCAAACAGTCACATCAGAGATGGATTTTTGCTCTGTGATGTAAACAAACTGTTATGTGCACTTTGTTCTCCAGCTCATATCTGCTCCAACCAGATCATGGGCTGGGGGGAAAAGGCTATAGAGATCCGCTCTGTGGAGACGGGTCATTTGGACGGCGTCTTCATGCACAAAAGAGCTCAGAGGCTGAAGTTCCTTTGTGAGAGAAATGACAAAGTAAGAGACACAAACACTTTTATGAGAGGTTACACAAAGCTCATTGACTTATGGCTTTAAAAAATCATTATAAGAATCAGAATCAGCTTTATTTGTCATTGAACCAGCATCCTGGTACAATGAGATGCGTTCAGTACAACCTGGCCAAGATTAGACACACAGAACATGTGGAACACATTACAGGAACAGGCAGTCCGAGGGCGCACCCTTTTGATGCAGAGGGGGATAGATGGCAAACAAGAGGGAAGTTGTGTAAGGATAAAAAAACTTGTTTCATTTCTCTGCTTTCCTTAGGGGAGACAGAGACTTGATGCAGGAAAAAACCACCTCACTACATTCAAAGCAGACAGTCACAACGTTGTCACACATGATGTAGGTGGGGGGGCTGTGGGAGCTCCGAGCCACCCCACGAAACCGCCGCAAAAAGTGCAGCCTACAGCAAGGCCACTCTGGAGAGGGAGGAGTGATTAGGAAAGAGGAGCAAATTGAAGTGAGGGTGGATGTTTACGTATCAGTATCTTGTGTCTGTAGTGAGCGATTCAGTGACCTTCCATTCCAGGGAGTCACAGTCTTGTAAAGCCAGGAAGGGAGGGGTGAAGCCGCCAGCTGCATTCGCCAAGGGAGTTTGAGATACTGAGCCTCCAAGGCCAGTTGGGGAATCCAATTTCAGATGACAAATTTGTTTAGAGCAGGCAGAAATGGCTTTGCTTTTTACCTTCTGTCCTTTCCTGGTCGTCAAATGCCCAAACAGCCGAAAAAGGGGAATTATTATCCTTCCATCTGAACCAGAGCTTTCTCCAAGGTAGTTTCAAGGGGGCTCACCAGTCCACTTAGATCCTCAATCTTACAATTAAGATACTGCAGCGCCTAAGTCTGAGTCCCTCCAGCTCAACACACTCTATCAGCGAGAGCGGGCAGCTTGCCAGTTGGACACATCTTCTCCAGAAGTTTGCGGTACCCCAGATATCTACAAGCACCAATCAGTAGAAATCCAGGAACCATAATCTCAATCATGTAAACGTCTTCAGCGTCCTCGATAGAAAGCAAGGAGAGGCACATAATCTTCCAATCGTCCCAGGAATCCATCATGTACCCAGCTACGTGCGTTTAATCGGGGCATGTCGGCGCTCCCTTCACTGTTCGAAAAGTAGAAAAAATCTTGTCAAATGAGTTGATCGACCAGCTCACCAAATCCATGATTCAGAGGGGAATGCAGACGGATCCTCCAGATAGATTTGACAGGACAAAGAGCAGCAGGGCAGACAGGGTAGGGAGGGAGAGAAAGATGCGTCCGCACTCCTCGACAGTCGGAAGTAGTATAAAAGATCAGTGTTAATGTTTTTACTGTTTTACAAAATCTAAAACTAGAGACCAACTCTGTTGTTGCAGTTTCACTTACAAAAGCTCTGAAAAAGAATAATCTTCCTGCCATAGTAACTACCACAATAACTGAGTCTCATTGTTTATTTAAAACAAAACATTACAAATCTAGACTCATAGAGGGACTGCAGTAAAAAAACATGTCAGACTGTTTCTTTGCTGAGAGCAGCGATATGTTCCTCTACTTTTCATCAACAAATATTCCCAGCCCAACATCCTGAAGCCTCTCTAATCAGCTGCTGAATGCAGTTTGTTAGGTCAGACAGAAATCTGGTCAAAGCACCGTTCCACAGTGTTGTTGCTGAGTGATAATCACTTCCTTTGTGTTGCTTCTCAGGTGTTTTTTGCTTCAGTGCGTTCTGGAGGCAGCAGCCAGGTGTACTTCATGACTCTGAACAGAAACTGCATCATGAACTGGTGAAGGAACAGCTGATCTGGTCAGTGTGTGAAACCCGACGGCGTCCAGAGAACCGAGTGCATCTGAAATTCTCTCTAACGCATGCACATGATTGTGAACTTCACTTTTCTCTACAGTTCCCACACACTTAGGAATTTGTACTGCTAAGACAGAGACGCGCAATCTCACACAAAAACACAACACAAACACACACCACACAAGCTCTGAATCCATTCCAGCCTACACTCCTTATGATGCAGTTTCAACAGAGACCCCTAATGACACGCTCCCTGGATTCATCCTGAAAATTGCTGATGAGATACAAATGTCATCTTTTGATTTGAAGTATGTATATAATCTACTTTGATTTACTTGGTGAACCGGTCTAGTTTTAACTATTTAGTTCCTAATTGTGAAGTATGTTAACATTCCTCAGTGGCTCCACGGTACAGTTTGAGGAAGGCATTATTTTCCGATACTGTAAATAACTCGCCTGAGACTCGGATCAGAATCATTCATAAGCTTCTTGTACAGCTGTCGTTCAGAGAGACGTCAGATAATAAAATGCTGGAACGTTCATCAGCTGTGGACCTTGTAAAGCAGAATGTTTGAGTCTGGGCTCAATAGTTTGATTGTTTTAGATGACAACCAAGAAGCCCTGCTTTCTGTTTTTCTGGCCTAAATGTCTAATTATATTGCAGAAATTGGGCTTTCTATAATTAAAAGTAAAATAAATTTCAGTCTAACATGAATAAAAAAATCAAGTTTAAAGTCTGATGTATTTGTCACATTTAAAATCCGTTCAGAGAAACTTTTCCTCCTTGTATAGTTTAGATATTTGTCTCATCAGACTCGTGTCCATCTTTCACAGGTTTACAAATTACGCAGATTGAATATTTATATGTAGTGATTCTGTGTTAGTGTTAGCATACTGGTTTTCTTAATTTTACTGTAACTATATTGCCATACTATTGCAATATATTCTCATGGAGTCACTGAAGAGTTTGTGTTCGGCTTGGCAATACGATGACAGCTTTAGAGAGGAGAGAGGGGACGATCAGCTGTCAGAAAAGGAGGATGAAGCATGAAAGAAGAGAGAGAAATCTACTCTGCTGTATTATATTTTAGTTCTTAAACTATTTAGTTTGTGTGGATCTTTGTATGAGAGGTATTTAGTCCAGGGAGTCACAGTAGAACGGCTCTCTTTGATTAGTTTGGGCCAGTTGAATGATTTGACGTATGGAGACTCTGCAGAGTTCTCGATCTCATCAGGCACTTTGGAGAACATGGCTGGAACTCATGAGACTTAATATATATTTTATATCTTTACATTCTGCCAAAGTTCACAGTATATTTTGCAAAATGGGTTGAATTAAGGCCAAAGAAAGAAAAGCATCTATGGAGGAAATTATTCCCACAGATCACTAACCAAGGCTTTCCTCTTAGTATAGAAGTCCATAATATCAGACAACTTTTTATTAATATTCCTAAAGATTTGAATCATTTTCATCTTTATTTTTCAGGAGAATTAAATGTTTTAACATCTCAAGAAGGCCTTGTACTTGTCATACAGCAGTACAGGTTTTTGAGAAGAATACATACATTAAGTTTTGACGCCTTTGGTTTAATGTGCTGCCACAGCCCTTAAATATTCACCATAACCTACCAAAGTGAAAGTAATCATTTAAAAATATTTTTGGCTAATGATCTGTGGGGAAGTGCAGAAGGTCGTGCTTTAAACTAAAACTAGATCTCTCATAAAGCTGTAAAACTATCCAGACTGAAGTACATGTTCAGGTTAAAGAGCATTAAATCAAATGTGATATAGATAGATGGTTGATTATAGAATTGTAAATGGAAAGCACTTTCACTTCAGTAAACATACATTTACAGATATATATATATATATATTATAAGATACTTCTGTGTGCATGTAAGCCATTAAAATAGATTCTATAGTACTGTATCAAATGTTTTTTCCTCATGTCTTTTGTTGTTTTATATCTTCTGTGCCATCAGCTACACTACAGATTTATTGATTACAATCCACCAGGAGCTTTTTTATTTGATTTTTAGATCAGTCTGCATCATGTTTACAGTTTAAGCAGTGCCTTGGAGTTGGGAAGGTGAGATGTTTATAGAAGGGTAAAGAACCCCCCCCCAATCAACCCCACCTCAAAATGTCTCTTACTTGAAATCCCACAAAGATGAGGCACAACCAGTTGCTCCCTAATTATAATTAAAACTTGGTGCCAGTTAAGTGCACTTAATCAAACCCAGACTATCCCAGATAGATGCCTTCTCGGCACCACAGATTAACGACCTGAAACGATAATCAGAAAGTGGCAATAAAAGATAATCTAAGAGATGTTTATTAAATCTGACGTGATGAGTGAAGGATCGACTCACAGAGGAAGCCAGCATCGAGAAAAGCCATTTATATGAAACCTATTTGTAGAAAAATAAAACATCTTTGTTGTGTGTACATCAAATGAATGTGTGTGTGGTCACCTCAGATTATAATGGTTCATGCTACAGATAAAATAACTGCGTAATCTTTAGTGACGTTTGTGTAATCTCGTAGTAGGGAGAGTAGCTTGTTATATTCTGAGAACCCATTTTTATAAAATATGTAAATTAGTCTATATTGAGAACTGAAGGTGAATGTACATCAATAAAACAGGTTTGTATTTATATACAGTTAATCTAAGCACAATGTATTTAAAAGCAGAGCAAAGTAAATCGGAGCGATGGATTTTAATTTTTCCCTTCATTCTGTCTGTGTTCAAGCTTGTGAGCATGGATTTAGTCTAAAGAGTTTTAGAGGAGCAGGCGAGTCAGCTGTGTGCATGTTGAAGAGTGCAGAGTTAGAGTGGTCAGCAGAAGAGTCCGCTGTGGTGTTCATGGTGGTCAATAGTCTCAGGTGATCATCAGTGGAGAGAAGTGCATTGATCAATTTGTAAAAATAAGACAGAATAGTTAGTACTAATTGGTTTAGAGGATGTTTGTGTATGAAACGTAGACGAATCTGCAAATAAAGAGACACATGAGCAGAGGGAAGTTTTAAGATCGTAAAACTAAAAACTACAACCTGGAATAATTTTACAAAACAACCAGACCATTGACTAAACTCTTAGTTTACAAGTAGACACAGATTCAATATAGATTCCGTTGTAGAGGCATCGTGTTATGGGTGGCCTTTTAATAAATGTACTACAACTGCAGCAAACAGTGTGGTGTGCAAAATCAGTTCTCATTAACATGAAGGTTTGTATTTAGTTTAAAAATAGTCAAACTACCTGATTTGCTGTTAATTTAGTTAACTTCAATACACCGTTTAAAACAGAATTTAAACAAATGTAAAACCCTCACAAATAACTCAATGTTTAGTTTAAAATTAAATAAAGCAAGAAGGATTTTGAATGAGAATTTTGACTCGATAGACTCACCAGGCTGGTTTAATTCCATTGACTCTAATCCAGTGTTTCCACTTGGAGTCCTGGTTTGAAGCACAGATAGTGGTTGAATTTCCTTCTAGCACCTTCAGATGTAAAAGTGCTGCTTCAGGAGCCAATAAAGATGATATGAACCACACAAATGACCACCTTTTGGGAAAGTTAGCATCAGTTTAAACAGAAAAATCAATTGGAGTTCGTGTGGAGAAGGCACTACTGAGTTCTAGGTTTACAGACGATGATGCCTCTGTTTTTAAGCAATATGAGCATTTAATCAAATCAAAACCCTGAATGTCCATCTTAGTGTGGCTTGCAGGTGGTGATTCTTCAGTGGCCTTTGGCAGAATTAATGTAGGCTAGTTTTTGTGTTTTATAAAATCATTTTATTCTTTTTGTAAACTCTAGAATTAACTCAGCTTATCACAATCACATGTTGGATGCTTGTTTTAAAGACAAGTTAGAAACTGCCTTCATTACTGGGTTAGAGGTGGTAAAGTGATGATATTCCCACGAGGCACTTCCTCATTTTCTATTTCTGGTCACATAAAGATGGACTAACAGCTGTAGCTGCAGATGACAGTCAGGAGAGCTCTAAATCATCAGGATCTTTAGATCTATAGTATCATGATACTCTTTCAGTAACTTAATTTTATTTTTTTTACATTATTGCAGTGTTTTAGTGTGCCCACATCTGTGTTACTTGTAAGAGGGTTACTTCAGATTGTATTTCATAACCTTATAAACTTTAATCTTTCAAAAAAGATTGTGCTGAATGACTTCATGTCTTAATACAGATTGTTTGAAAAATAAAATATCTTGATCTCAGTTTTGTCTAAGCGTCTTTCTTTGCACCATAATGAAAAAATTCCCCTGAGCTCGAGAACATCTGTTTGGAGTTTGAAGTAGCTTCCAGTCATGCAACAGCCTTTATGTTGTTTTTAAATTACTATATTTGTGACTTTGTAGGTTTGTACGGGAGTTGTTTAAATATACATGTTACTGTTACAAACCCAGCTCAGCCCCTTTATTTTTATTTCTAGTCAAATTCAAACCATGAATCATGTACTGGCAGTCTGAAAAGGACAGTTTTTATTTTGCTTTAATGCCGATTGTCACCTAAGATGTTGAAAATTTATATATTTATGATGTACTGTATAAATCTCACTAATACTACAAATCCCACAATGCACTGTGGCAGGAAGCACTTTCAGAAGCCCCTCCCCTCAGCCGCTGTACTTCTCCCTTGAAGTCTGTAGGACTGAAAGCAGCTGACAGGCAGAGTCCATGTTGCTGCTCTAGTTTTGTTTTAAAACAGAACCAGCTCGGGGCAGAGTTCACATCACCGCTCACCCAACGTTAAAGCTGAGAAAATCAAGTTTGCACTTCAGTTAATTAGTTTGATGCTGATGAGGAAAGAACTGACCGTGTGATGCAGTTTTTCAGGTCCTGCTCTCTGCAGTAATGTCTTAGTTCACCAGAACAGAAGCATGTGAGCAGCGCTCTCTGTCCAGACTCGGAACCTTTACTGATGAACCTGAGCTAGGAACAGGTGTCTTTTTGATGTGTGTGAGAGCTACAGTGCCTGCTCTAATTTATATTTATCTGCAGATCAATTATAGTTTTGTCTTAATATTTTAAGAGGGGGTTTAAATGTATTCATTAGGAACCATTTTGATGGCTTGTGGTAAAGTGTATCCATTAGGAATATTAATAAAATGTTCCAAGATGAAGACATGGTAAATTTATTTGCACCTGTTAAAATTTTTATTTATTCAAATAAAATTAACACCAAGTAAATCTTTGGTGTGCTAATATCTAAATATTTATCTCTAAAGGGTGAAATCTCTGAAAACTTATAAATTCTTTTTTTTTTTTTTTGGGTCATTTTTCTAAAAAGCTGACCCAGGTTGGCTCTGTGGACCAAGTTTCCCCTCCCATGAAACTGAACCCCTGGTTTAAACTGTTGCTCCTCCTTGAGTCCAGAATGAGCTGCAGCTCCCCCTTGTGGCTAAAGACTTCATTACCTTAGATGAGCTTTTTAACATAATCATTGATCACATATATATGAACAACCCATCATCTTAGAATCACTTGATTTAACAGAAAACTCACAACAGCTGACAGGAGAGGCTAATATTTATTATTATGTACAATTAATTAATAATGTCCAGATAATACAGTGACAAAGTCAGAGTATAAATACTGGCTCCTGTCCGTTTATTTGTGTCGGCCTATGTTTTAGTTCTGATCATTTTGATTAACTTTATCAATTGTCTCTAATCATCAGTGTATCTGAGGCACACAGGGAAAGCATGAATCAAATAAATGTTAGAAAACAAGACAATAAGCAAATGAACTGTTAAAAACGTGGTGGTACATATCTACATCAACATGATACGCCCTAAATGACACTGAAGTGTTCATGTACTCGAGTGATTCTTCCTTCAGGTTAGCGTTAATGACTTTGTATGATACTGAGACAAAAACCGTACAGAAGAATTCAAAGTGAAGTTCATTGTAAACAAAGACGGAATCGATCGTCTGATAAAATCCTCTCCGTGTTTAACTGGAGGAGCGGCGTCTCTCAGGAGGAACGTGTGAACGGGCATGGCGAGATGTGTTAAAAGGCTTCAGGTAACAGTGGTTCTGCTGTTTGTTTTTATTGGAGCAGCTGAAGATTCAACTGTATTTGGTCTCTTGGATATTTTACAGATTAAGTGTGTGTGTGTGTGTGTGTGTGTGTGTGTGTGTGTGTGTGTGTGTGTGTGTGTGTGTGTTCTGCTGACCAGTTTTGTCAGCAGTGGGTAGTGTAAGCATGTGTTCAGGTTTTGTTTCATTTCCAAGCAATGTGTGTGTGTGTGTGTGTGTGTGTGTAAACTCATACGCAAGTCATTTATATTATGTACAGTAAAATGTTTGTTAAATCTTAAATACAGTGTGAATACAGGGGAGGAAGTGTGTCCCGGTAGGGGGGGCGGTGTGAGGCTGCTGGACGTGCGCGGCTCAGTTCCAGATCTTAAGGAAGCTGTCCCAGGACCCGGTGCACGCTGCCATGCCGTCGTCCGTCACCCCCAGGCAGCTCACACGGTTGTCATGGCCAGCCAGGACTCCTAAAGGCCGAACGCAGACAAAACAAAACATGTCACCGTGATTAAATCAAACCAAAGCCACACAAACCTCATGCAAACATCACATTTATAGTGATAAACGGGAACTTTCATAGTGTAGTTTGCAGGTCAGTTTAAAAATCTGAACTATGTTTCACTATTCAGTTTGTAATTGAGATCTTTTTATGATCAGCTTTGAAAACAAATGTTCAATTTATACATCAAAGTGATCATTTTCAATCAGGAAACCAACAAAAATACTGAGAAAACCCCGCCCCCCAAAGGAGCGCTAAAGCTCAGCTATGAAAGAGTAGAAACATCCTTCAGAGTTTAAAAGAGTCACAGAAAGTTGGCCTTTACTGGACTGAACTGGGATTGACCATGTTAGAGGTCAAATTTACCTCCTAATTTTAAATGACACCTTTTACAGTTTTGTTGTAGACTATAACACATTTGTCCATTAACAGCATGTTGCTCCATCCTTCCTTACATTTCTAGTTTTAAATCTCTGAACCTGATGTTGGACACTCGCTCCGCCCACCTGCTCTGTCGCCCTTCATGGCGTCCCAGATGTTGCAGTTAAAGTCGTCGTAACCGGCCAGCAGCAGACGGCCCGAGCGAGAGAAAGCCACAGAGGTGATGCCACAGATGATGTTGTCGTGGCAGTAGATGCTCAGCTCCTGGTCAGCACGCAGGTCAAACAGCCTGCAGGTGGCGTCGTCAGAGCCGGTGGCGAAGGCGCTGCCGTTGGGAAAGAACTGAGGATGATGAAGAAGAAGCAGGGTTTGACAACTGATGGTGGCTTTAGAGGTGTTTTAGACAGAACATATGAGAAGTGACGTTGTCGCTCTAGAAAACTCTAAAAGTGCTGGCAGTTATTATAGCGTATAGCTTCATATATATAAACTACCCTGACTTTATCTAATGAAGTGTGAAAGGCTAAAGACAGTAACTGACAGTTCCTTTTGCAAAGTTTATTCATCTTTAGCCTGATTTTTTTATAATAATCTAGAAGAAACAGACTTCAGTTTGCCCACAGGGAACCTCCCAGCCTCAGCTCACTCACACAGGTGGCGTTGATGTCCGACTCATGGCCTGTGAAGGTCTGCCGGCACATGCTGTCCCTGACGTCCCACAGCTTGGCCGAGGCGTCGCAGGCTCCGGACACGAAGGTGCGGAAGTCGGGCGACAGCGTCAGGCTCATGACATCACCGGTGTGGCCCGAGAAAACTGTGGTCTGCTGACTCGTCTCAATGTCCCACAGTGCACTTGTGCAAAGAGCAAAGACACGGTGAGAACACGGAGCAACACATTCGTCCTATGTGTCCATGCTTTTGACCTGTAGGGACTCACCAGGTGGTGTCTCCTGAACTTGTGATGATTTGATTGTCGTCGATGAAACGGCAACATGACAGGTAACCTGAGACGGCAGAAATCACCAGGTTTTAGGAGGTGGCGGTATTTATTTTAATATATTAGATTGATCAGATCTTTTGTCTGAATTTTGAGCGATAAAACTTCTAGCAGAATTTTGTTTTTATAAGTTGTTTCAAATAAATGTTCCACTATGGCTAACCTGTCTACTAATGGTGAACTAAACCTGTGATAAATATCAGAGCCAGGTGATGTCCCAGACCATTAAGGATGTCTTGCCTTGTTTTTAATTCAGTGTGTAAATTACATTTTTTAGATTTGTGAACGTTTTCCCATCAGGCTGAATCGTTTCATATGTTTAAAGGATGAAACAAACCCAAACTGGATGTGTCTCAGAGAGCTGGACGCGACTCTCGCTCACCTGTGTGACCAGGTAGTTCCCTGCTGACCCTGACGTTGCCTTCACGTGTCTTTAAGCAGTAGATGGAGCAGATGTTGTCCAAGCCTCCGCAGGCCACGTAGTTCCCAGAGGGGGCGTAAGCACAGGTCATTACCCAGGAGGAACGCAGAGGAATGGCGTGTATCTGTGAAAGGAATGGGGGGGAAATTCAGTAAACTAAAGGCAGCAACTGGAATACTCAAGGTGGGGTCTCTTTGGATAAATCTGCTGTAAGTTATCAAAAATAAATAAATAATAGTAAATGGCTCAAGTTTTGTTGAGGTGCAGGAGATCCTGCAGGAGATAAAACCTCCTTTACCCTGTTAGCATAGAGATTTTTAACTTGCAGAGTGTTTACATGCAAAAAATTCTCCGTACTGTTCTGATAAGGAAGGAAATGCACAACTTGTTCTGTTTAACACCAGACGTTCACTACAGATGTGACTGCAAGTGCTCCAATATGCCAGGTGAGTCAAGCAGAAACCTTCTAGTTCAGGCGTGTCACCACACTAATGAGCTCATGAGAGAAGTATTTTCAGACTTCACCTTGTTAGTGGTGTAGCTGTCCCAGACGATCAGCTTTCCATCCTGAGAGGCGCTGACCAGAAGCCTGCAGAGATGAGAAATAATCAGAAACGTGCTGCAGCTTTAAATCGTTCTAAAACGATACAGGTGGAAACGCCTTCCAAGAAATCCGACCCAAGTCTGATTAGTAAACTTCAAGCTGTCGCAAAACACTTTTATTTTATTTATATTTTTTTATACTTTTATTCACAATATCGCTCAACAAATATTACAGGACACAGTTGAATATAAAGACCAGTTTGCAGCACCTTACAAATTACATGATCAACTCTGGTGTTTTAGGAAGTATAGATCACTGTTGTATGCTGGTTGCTTGATTTTGGCGTCACAGCAGACTCACTTTGAATCTGTGCCCCAGTGCATGGCGTAGATCTTGGCGAGGTGGCCTCTGAGGGTGCGTCTTGTTCGCATCTGAATCCGCCCCACGGGATCCAAACCAGCAGCGATCTAAGAGAGAAAGTTGATTACATTTAGTAGAACGTGATCTGGGATGGAGGAATCTGCTGTGAAAGAGCAGCTACAGTCCCTATAAAAGGTTTCACCCTCTTGGATAGTTTACCCTTTGATTGCTTTTATAAATCAACATAATTTGGCTTCTTTGACTAAATATTTTACCAAAAAAATCCTTTAATGTCAATGTGAAAACTGATTTCTACAAAATAACAAGAATTAAACAAAAATGTATAACATAAAATAAGGGATTGCATAAATATTCCCCCTTCAAGTCAGTGTTTAGTAGATGAAGCTTTGGCTGTAATCCCAGCGTGGACTCTGTGTGGACACGTCTCTATCAGGCTGCACACCTACAGTTCTCTGTCTCCAGTCTTCCTTCATAACTGTTCCAGCTGTCAGGTTACGTGGAGATCAAGTGTGAGCAGCACTTTTCCAGTCCAGCCACTAATTCTCTATCAGAACTCCACCTTGTCTTCAGACCATTTAGCTTTAACTGGATGCTTCAGAAAATAAATCTCCCAAGCTGCCGTTCTCTTGTGGATGGAATCAAATTGTCCTCCGGGATTTCCCTATATCCTTTGCTGCATTTATTTGACCTTCCAGGACCTGCTGCAGAGGAGCACCCCCACAGCATGATGCTGCCTCCACCATGCTTCACAGTGGGGATGGAGTGTTTGAGGTGATGTTCAGTGTTTGATGTCTGCAAAACATAGCATCTTGTCTGACAGCCAAAAAGCTCCATTTTGGTCTCATCAGATGAAAGAACTTTCTTCCACTTGACCATGGAGTCTCCAACAAACTGTAGGCCAGACGTAACCTGAGTTTTCTTCATCTTTCTGACTGGTGAAGAACAGTCTCTCCCATCTCAGCTGATGAAGCTTGTAACTCCTTCAGAGTGTCCTGATGGACTCTCTCACTAGTCTCCTGTCACGATCACTCACTTTGTGTGAGGACGTCTGATCTAGGCTGATTTACACATGGTTCTATATTCCTTCCATTTCTTTATAATGGATTTAACTGAACTCCAGGGGATGTTCAGTCAGTGTCTTAGATTTTTTATCCCCTGTCTTTTTTGTCCCCTGACTTAAACGTTTCAACAACCTTTTCTCTTTGCTTGGGGGGTTCTTCTGTCTTCATGCTGTGATGTATCCAGGACTACTGTTTAACCAGTGAATGGACCTCACAGACCCAGGTGTCTTTAGAACACACTCAGGTGATCTCACTGTCAGACTACTAGCACTAATTGGCTGGACCTCTGTTGAATTAGGTCAGTCCCTTTAAAGGGGGTGAATATTTTGGAAGTCACTTCATTATTTTTTTTTTTTTTAAATCAGGTTTCATTTTGACATTAAAAAATTTTTTTGCAAAATTTTTGGTCAAAGAAGCCAAGTGATGTTGCTCATGGTTGATTTATAACAGCAATAAAGGCGTAAAACATCCAAGGTGGTGAATATTTTATAGACACTTTATTACACATGTCTCAGGAATAAAAACTAGAGATTCATCTGTTTATAGATTTTATTTTGAAGGGAAACTATTTGCCCTGACATCTCTGAGTTAATAAGGTTTTTAATGTAGCAGCTTTCAAATCACTCGGTGTGTCCTTAAATATATCCTCCTTTATCATATAAATACAGGGCAAAGTGAATTTAAACTAATAATTAGATAATCTCACTGGTTATAGATGTAAAAATGTGCTTGTTTTATCAAAAGTTGCCCTGCAAATTAATAGCGTGGTTTTTAAATATTTAAATCGTGTCTCACAGTCTGATTTTTATTTTAACATGCAGACTACAGTATGCATCAAACACTGCATGTTACCCATCCTTAAAAATGACCGACATTATTCTCGTCATATCCCAGTGACATTTACCTGTGTGAGTGTTGAATCTCCACATGCTTTCCTGGCATCCTAACAAAGATGGAATGAAAGACGTGTCAGCAAATGTAAAAAAAATAAAAAATCATGGTGTTTATGTGACAGATGAACTCACTTTTATCTGGTTCCTAAGCTGCTCAGCCTCCTGACGAAGCTGCTCCAGCTCACTCATGTTCAAAGTGGTCCGAGCTTTCACCTGTTGATTGGAGAACAACGTTAACCATCACAACATCTTCTTAAATTGGATTCAATTAGAGGCCATGCTGATCTGATGGACTGGAGGGGGAGGTTTGTCCACAGTCTACCTCCCCTCTCACCCGCTAGCTCCGGTCCTCCACACAGGAAACAGCAGGTATGACAACTGTTTCAATGAATTACTGGCTATATATAATATTACATCACATTTGAGATTATCATAGTTTCATGCTTTAATAATCTAGTAATCCATTGGTCATCATTCAATTAGGTAAAATCTTTTGCTTTAAATACTTTTCGCCCCTATTTGGAGGAATTAATATAAAAATAGAAGCACAGATTTTAATCTCAGAAGCCACAGTGAGAAAAACACTTGTAATCTGTTTATGAGTGGTTTAACGGGAGAGAATAATCCGTAGTCACTAAGCTACGACTGAACGCTCCCTTTAAAGCAGCGCACAGATCAGTCCGACTTCACACTAACGCTGGACACACTCATCCTCACTGATCTCCTGTCAGAAGGTCATTAGATGATGCTACCGGATGTGAAAGCTGTTTACCTGCAGTCAGACTTAATGTTTATCACAATATGTTTCAGCAGAAAGCAGAGGTTCCTGTTTCTGGTAAGAGCCCAGTTACACATTCAAATATTCTGCTTGCATTTGCATACCTCCTCCCTGAACCGTCACCTTATCGTGGTGGAGGAGTTTGAGTGCCCTAACGATCCTAGGAGCTATGTTGTCTGGGGCACTTGTGCCCCTGGTAGGGTCACCCATGGCAAATTGGTCCTAGGGGAGGGGTGAGACAAAGAACGGTTCAGAAGACCCTTCATGGAGACACAACCAAAGAGTCTGAGTACCCGGCCCGGAGGGTTACCGGGGTCTCACCCTGGAGCCAGGCCTGGGGTTGGGGCCCGTGGACGAGCGCCTGGTGGCCGGGCTTTCGCCCATGGGGCCCGGCCGGGCCCAGCCCGAACCGGAGACATGGGCTCATCCAACTGTGGGCCCACCACCTGCAGGAGGAGAGTGAAGGGTCCGGTGCATTGTGGATCGGGTGGCAGACCGAGGCGGGAGCTTTGGCGATCCGATCCCCGGACGGGAAAACTGGCTATCGGGACATGGAATGTCACCTCTCTGGCGGGGAAGGAGCTGGAGCTTGTGGAAGAGGCTGAGCGATACCGGCTAGATATAGTCGGGCTCACCTCGACACATAGCGTTGGCTCTGGAACCCGAGTCCTGGAGAGGGGTTGGACACTTTTCTTTGCTGGAGTTGATCCGGGTGAGAGGCGGAGGGCTGGGGTGGGCTTTTTGTTAGCCCCAAGACTCTCTGCCTGTATGTTGGGGTTTACCCCGGGGGACGAAAGGGCAGCTTCCCTACGCCTTCGGGTTGGGGAACGGGTCCTGTCTGTTGTTTGTGCTTATGCACCAAATAGCAGTTCAGAGTACCCACCCTTTTTGGAGTCTCTGGGACGAGTGCTGGATAGCGCTCCTACTGGGGACTCCATAGTCCTGCTGGGGGACTTCAACGCTCACGTGGGCAATGACAGCGTGACCTGGAGGGGCGTGATTGGGAGGAACGGCCCGCCCAATCTGAACCCGAGTGGTGTTCTGTTATTGGACTTCTGTGCAAGTCGCAGTTTGGCCATAACGAACACCATGTTCGAACATAAGGATGCCCATCGGTACACCTGGTACCAGGGCAGCCTAGGTTACAGGTCGATGATTGACTTTATAGTTGTATCATCTGACCTGAGACCGTATGTTTTGGACACTCGGGTGAAGAGAGGAGCGGAGCTGTCAACTGATCACCACCTGGTGGTGAGCTGGATCAGATGGCAGGGGAAGATGCCGCGCAGACCTGGTAGACCCAAACGTATAGTGAGGGTCTGCTGGGAACGCCTGGCAGAAGAGCCTGTCAAGATGGTCTTCAACTCCCACCTCCGGCAGAGCTTCGACCGCGTCCCGAGAGCAGTGGGGGACATTGAGTCCGAATGGGCCTTGTTCCGCTCTGCGATTGTTGAGGCGGCTGTTGCTAGCTGTGGTCGCAAGGTAGCCGGTGCCAGTCGTGGCGGTAACCCCCGTACCCGCTGGTGGACACCAGAGGTTAGGGGAGCCGTCAGGCTGAAGAAGGAGGCCTACAGGGCGTGGCTGGTCTGTGGGTCTCCAGAGGCAGCAGACAGGTACCGGCGGGCCAAGCGAAGTGCAGCAGTGGCAGTTGCCGAGGCAAAATCTCGGGCGTGGGAGGAGTTTGGCGAGGCCATGGAAAAAGACTATCGGTCGGCTCCAAAGAGGTTCTGGCAAACCATCCGGCGCCTCAGGGGAGGAAGGCAGCAACTCGCTCACACTGTTTACAGTGGGGACGGGGAGCTGCTGACGTCAACTGGGGCTATAGTCGGACGGTGGAAGGAATACTTTGAGGAGCTCCTCAATCCCACCGACGCGCATTCCGAGGAGGAACCAGAGCTGGGAGACCTGGGGACGGACTGTCCAATCTCTGGGGCAGAAGTCGCTGAGGTAGTCAAACAACTACGCGGCGGCGGAGCCCCAGGGGTGGATGAGATCCGACCTGGGTATCTCAAGGCAATGGATGTTGTAGGTCTGTCGTGGCTGACACGTCTCTGCAACATTGCGTGGTCATCGGGGGCAGTTCCTATGGAGTGGCAAACCGGGGTGGTGGTTCCCATTTTTAAGAAGGGGGACCAGAGGGTGTGTTCCAACTATAGGGGGATCACACTCCTCAGCCTCCCTGGAAAGGTCTACTCCAGGGTACTGGAGAAGAGGTTCCGGTCGATAGTTGAACCTCAGATTGAAGAGGAGCAATGTGGTTTTCGTCCTGGTCGTGGAACTGTGGACCAGCTCTTTACCCTCGCTAGGGTGATGGAGGGGTCATGGGAGTTTGCCCAACCAATCCACATGTGTTTTGTGGATTTGGAGAAGGCTTATGACCGTGTCCCCAGGGGCACCCTGTGGGGGGCGCTCCAGGAGTACGGGGTGGATGGTCTTTTGTTAAGGGCCATTCAGTCCCTGTACCAGAGGAGTGTGAGTCTGGTCCGCATAGCCGGCAGTAAGTCGGACCTGTTCCCAGTGAGGGTTGGACTCCGCCAGGGCTGCCCTTTGTCACCGGTCCTGTTCATAACCTTTATGGACAGGATTTCTAGGCGCAGCCGTGGTGTGGAGGGGGTTGGGTTTGGTGACAGGAGAATCGCGTCTCTGCTTTTTGCGGATGATGTGGTCCTCCTAGCTTCATCGAGCTCTGACCTTCAGCTCTTGCTGGGAAGGTTCGCAGCCGAGTGTGAAGCGGCTGGGATGAGGATCAGCACCTCCAAATCTGAGGCCATGGTTCTCGACCGGAAAAAGGTGGATTGCCAACTCCGGGTCGGGAGAGAGGTCCTGCCTCAAGTGGAGGAGTTCAAGTATCTCGGGGTCTTGTTCACGAGTGAGGGAAGGAGGGAGCGGGAGATCGACAGGCGGATTGGGGCAGCGTCTGCAGTGATGCGGACGCTGAACCGGTCTGTTGTGGTAAAGAGAGAGCTGAGCCAGAAAGCGAGGCTCTCGATTTACCGGTCGGTCTACGTCCCAATCCTCACCTATGGTCATGAGCTTTGGGTAGTGACCGAAAGAACGAGATCGCGGATACAAGCGGCTGAAATGAGTTTCCTCCGCAGGGTGGCCGGGCTCAGCCTTAGGGATAGGGTAAGAAGCTCGGACATCCGGGAGAGACTCGGAGTAGAGTCGCTGCTCCTCCATATCGAAAGGAGCCAGTTGAGGTGGTTCGGGCATCTGGTAAGGATGCCTCCTGGACGCCTCCCTCGGGAGGTGTTCTGGGCATGTCCTGCCGGCAGGAGGCCCCCAGGTCGACCCAGGACAAGCTGGAGGAAATACATCTTCAGTTTGGCCTGGGAACGCCTGGGCGTCCCAGCTGAGGAGCTGGTGGACTTGGCCGGGGAGAAGGTGGCCTGGGCTGCCCGACTTAGAATGCTGCCCCCGCGACCCGGACCCGGATAAGCGGAGGAAGGCGAGGCGAGGCGAGGCGAGGCNGCTTATGCACCAAATAGCAGTTCAGAGTACCCACCCTTTTTGGAGTCTCTGGGACGAGTGCTGGATAGCGCTCCTACTGGGGACTCCATAGTCCTGCTGGGGGACTTCAACGCTCACGTGGGCAATGACAGCGTGACCTGGAGGGGCGTGATTGGGAGGAACGGCCCGCCCAATCTGAACCCGAGTGGTGTTCTGTTATTGGACTTCTGTGCAAGTCGCAGTTTGGCCATAACGAACACCATGTTCGAACATAAGGATGCCCATCGGTACACCTGGTACCAGGGCAGCCTAGGTTACAGGTCGATGATTGACTTTATAGTTGTATCATCTGACCTGAGACCGTATGTTTTGGACACTCGGGTGAAGAGAGGAGCGGAGCTGTCAACTGATCACCACCTGGTGGTGAGCTGGATCAGATGGCAGGGGAAGATGCCGCGCAGACCTGGTAGACCCAAACGTATAGTGAGGGTCTGCTGGGAACGCCTGGCAGAAGAGCCTGTCAAGATGGTCTTCAACTCCCACCTCCGGCAGAGCTTCGACCGCGTCCCGAGAGCAGTGGGGGACATTGAGTCCGAATGGGCCTTGTTCCGCTCTGCGATTGTTGAGGCGGCTGTTGCTAGCTGTGGTCGCAAGGTAGCCGGTGCCAGTCGTGGCGGTAACCCCCGTACCCGCTGGTGGACACCAGAGGTTAGGGGAGCCGTCAGGCTGAAGAAGGAGGCCTACAGGGCGTGGCTGGTCTGTGGGTCTCCAGAGGCAGCAGACAGGTACCGGCGGGCCAAGCGAAGTGCAGCAGTGGCAGTTGCCGAGGCAAAATCTCGGGCGTGGGAGGAGTTTGGCGAGGCCATGGAAAAAGACTATCGGTCGGCTCCAAAGAGGTTCTGGCAAACCATCCGGCGCCTCAGGGGAGGAAGGCAGCAACTCGCTCACACTGTTTACAGTGGGGACGGGGAGCTGCTGACGTCAACTGGGGCTATAGTCGGACGGTGGAAGGAATACTTTGAGGAGCTCCTCAATCCCACCGACGCGCATTCCGAGGAGGAACCAGAGCTGGGAGACCTGGGGACGGACTGTCCAATCTCTGGGGCAGAAGTCGCTGAGGTAGTCAAACAACTACGCGGCGGCGGAGCCCCAGGGGTGGATGAGATCCGACCTGGGTATCTCAAGGCAATGGATGTTGTAGGTCTGTCGTGGCTGACACGTCTCTGCAACATTGCGTGGTCATCGGGGGCAGTTCCTATGGAGTGGCAAACCGGGGTGGTGGTTCCCATTTTTAAGAAGGGGGACCAGAGGGTGTGTTCCAACTATAGGGGGATCACACTCCTCAGCCTCCCTGGAAAGGTCTACTCCAGGGTACTGGAGAAGAGGTTCCGGTCGATAGTTGAACCTCAGATTGAAGAGGAGCAATGTGGTTTTCGTCCTGGTCGTGGAACTGTGGACCAGCTCTTTACCCTCGCTAGGGTGATGGAGGGGTCATGGGAGTTTGCCCAACCAATCCACATGTGTTTTGTGGATTTGGAGAAGGCTTATGACCGTGTCCCCAGGGGCACCCTGTGGGGGGCGCTCCAGGAGTACGGGGTGGATGGTCTTTTGTTAAGGGCCATTCAGTCCCTGTACCAGAGGAGTGTGAGTCTGGTCCGCATAGCCGGCAGTAAGTCGGACCTGTTCCCAGTGAGGGTTGGACTCCGCCAGGGCTGCCCTTTGTCACCGGTCCTGTTCATAACCTTTATGGACAGGATTTCTAGGCGCAGCCGTGGTGTGGAGGGGGTTGGGTTTGGTGACAGGAGAATCGCGTCTCTGCTTTTTGCGGATGATGTGGTCCTCCTAGCTTCATCGAGCTCTGACCTTCAGCTCTTGCTGGGAAGGTTCGCAGCCGAGTGTGAAGCGGCTGGGATGAGGATCAGCACCTCCAAATCTGAGGCCATGGTTCTCGACCGGAAAAAGGTGGATTGCCAACTCCGGGTCGGGAGAGAGGTCCTGCCTCAAGTGGAGGAGTTCAAGTATCTCGGGGTCTTGTTCACGAGTGAGGGAAGGAGGGAGCGGGAGATCGACAGGCGGATTGGGGCAGCGTCTGCAGTGATGCGGACGCTGAACCGGTCTGTTGTGGTAAAGAGAGAGCTGAGCCAGAAAGCAAGGCTCTCGATTTACCGGTCGGTCTACGTCCCAATCCTCACCTATGGTCATGAGCTTTGGGTAGTGACCGAAAGAACGAGATCGCGGATACAAGCGGCTGAAATGAGTTTCCTCCGCAGGGTGGCCGGGCTCAGCCTTAGGGATAGGGTAAGAAGCTCGGACATCCGGGAGAGACTCGGAGTAGAGTCGCTGCTCCTCCATATCGAAAGGAGCCAGTTGAGGTGGTTCGGGCATCTGGTAAGGATGCCTCCTGGACGCCTCCCTCGGGAGGTGTTCTGGGCATGTCCTGCCGGCAGGAGGCCCCCAGGTCGACCCAGGACAAGCTGGAGGAAATACATCTTCAGTTTGGCCTGGGAACGCCTGGGCGTCCCAGCTGAGGAGCTGGTGGACTTGGCCGGGGAGAAGGTGGCCTGGGCTGCCCGACTTAGAATGCTGCCCCCGCGACCCGGACCCGGATAAGCGGAGGAAGGCGAGGCGAGGCGAGGCGAGGCATTTGCATATGTGCAGAAATTCAAATGGTCAGAACCTTGCAGTGCATACAGTACGCCCTGCAAGGGAGAGCGTTTAGCTACAGTAGACGGCTTCTCCCTCCAGGGACCTGTGACCAGATGGATCACACGGCACTAATGGAAGCTAAAAGAGGGGCTTCAGGTCTTAGGCTCCTGTCACAGCTGCTCATTTGGCCAATGAGGAGAAGAAAAGCTGAGTGAGGAGGAAGAGGATGATAAGGAGGTGGGGGGTCAGAGATCAGGCCTGGATGAGTCCAGCCAGATGCTCAAAAGCATCTTTTAGCTGCTTTGAAGCATCGGCTGCAAAACGATGAATAGACAATGGTAAATGTATGGGGTGCTGACGGCAAAGTATCATAAATTAACTTCTACATTTTATGTTTAAAATACACATCGAAATTTAAATTTGGAAACAAACAGAAATATTTTCAAAACTCTAAATGTATAAAAGCATATCTAAATATTTAGAGTTAATCAAAAAATACAAACTCTAATATATCAAGTCTATTTTATAAAGTTTAATTTAAATATTTGAAATTAAATCTAAATATATAAAGGTACACATAAAATCAAATAAAAAAGCTAAATATTTAGAGTTAAATCCAGATATATGTAGAATAAATATAAATATAAATATTTAAACCTAAATGTGAGTTTGGTGGTTTAAAACCAAAATCTTAGCGATATGGAAGTCCAGACTGCTGTAGCAAATAATTCTAGGGTTAAGAGATCCCCTATATAATGCCTCAGAGACCCGTTGAATCGTGTGAGTCTGTTTAGACAATGATCATTTATCAGAACCCGTTGATTAATGATCTATGAACAGAATCGTATATCAAACTGACTGTTGAGACATTATATAGGGAATCTCTGCTTCATGCTTTTATTTTGAAAAGCTACTTCTGTTTTAAGGCAGTCTGAAATATCTTCAGATAAACATCTGGTTAAAGTTCAACACATTTAGATGTGACTTTAAGATTTTAAATGTTTAGATCCATCCATCCATTGATCTTTAAACATTGTAATTTCCTAAATAAATGAAATGAAACTGAATAAAATCTATTTGAGGAAAAATGAGACAATGTAGATGTTCTTTCTTTAATTATTGAAAATCGGATCCCCATATTGCAGAGTGAAGGAGACTCCACCTGCACTGATCCACAGCTGAATCAGAGACCCCTGCTCTGAGCTTCCTAACCTTTCAGAGCTCGTTTCATAACACAAGGTGACAGAGATCCAGAGCTCCTGCAGAGAGCTGACCCAGCCCCTTTGGGCGCACTGATCTGATGTAGCACGGCCACATCTGCAGCTGGAGGAGGGCGCAGAGCCTCCAACCACCGCATGTGTGATCGATGCATGCAGGCCTGAAATAAAATCCCCGGGAAGGAGACAGCGGCCACAAAGTCAGCAGCAAAGGTCGCAGATGCGCTTGATGGGGATTTGATTTCACTGCATTTAGAGCCCCATCAGGAGCCTGGCCCTGCAAACCCAAACCACCCATCTGCACCCTGACGCGCGTCTTTAAACCTTTTGTCTGCGTTTCCACATGCATTCAGCCCTTAAACCTTCCATCTAGTGATAACTGTTTGGTGTTTAAATGCTGGTAAATAATCGCCCAGCCATCTTGCAGACAGGCTGACCTCCGGCTGCTGTCACAGCGCTCCGTGAAGGGTGGCTACCTGTTAAATCTCCCGATGCTTTTTAACACGAACTGACAGCAACGTCCCCAAAATGCCGCGGAGGAAGGAGACCCTTTTCACGCATTAAAGATGCAGTTCTGGGGCGATCCGGTTAAAAAAGTTCCGAGTGTCACGACCAGGCTGTTTCCCTTTCAGTAAACAGGCAAACGGAGGAGGAGGAGGAGGAGGAAGGCTCCACACATTTCCATTTCTCTGCCTTCTCTGGTGGTGGAGCTCCAGGAGAGCGAGGAGGGAGAAAAAACCAACAAAAAGATGAAATCTGCTGCTCTGAGCTGCCGTTTCCAGCCCGGAAGGTTCGCTCCTCTTCACGGCCAGAACATTGTTGTCCAATCCGGTGTAAACCGACACAATTAGCCCCGGTTCTTCCTCCGGCCCGCTTCAGGGATCGTCCATTAAACACGGTTCAGCCCGTTTTACTCCGAGTCTTCGTGACGTTATCCTCGTTTCCTTCCTCTCTCTGGTTGCCTCCTCCCTTCCTCTCTTCCTCTGTTCATCACAACAGCCTCGAATCAGACTCAAACCTGCAAAAAGCATCTAAAACCAGGTCCAAAAGGCTGATTTATAGACTTTATAATCATCTTCATGGTCTATCAGCCTCTTCAGGTCTGAAGCTGTCCTCATGTTAGAATCTGGACTCAACAGATTCATCCATCCTTTACTCAAAGTTTTATTCTTTAACAGAAAAGCAGGAATTACTCAAGAATTTGATCTGATCCAGCTAATAATCTTTTTAAAAAACTATTTATGTAAACTATTTTTTCAAGATGGTGAACATGATTTTGATCAGTTCAATCTGATCAGGTGATCTTTAAGAGCTGGCTTCATTTTTTGAGTTTTAGATCTTTTGAAGTTCTGAGAACGTTTTATATTCAGTTGACCTGCTGTGGATAGCTCATCGAACAGCCTCAGTTTGGTGAAACAGAGACTACTTCTGACCAGCTGGATGAGCTAACAGCTAATCACAGTGGGACCAGTTACTACATGGTCATCCTAAATCAACTCTAATCTTTAAAATGAATCCATTCATTTTAAACCTTTACCCTGTGGTCTATTTTACACTTTATGATGACTAACAGAAATAAAATAGGTTGGGGTGTCAAGTTATCAAGTTAATTGGGATTGATTAATTGCAGCTATATTTAGCGCTTCATGTTTTTAATCATGTTTAATCTCTTTACTGTTTCTGCATGTGGGCTTCCATTACAGTGGTGGTGAGTGTGTGCTGGGCTGGGCTGCCGCACTTTCAGTGATCACATGCTTAACGTAACACACTGTCAGTGTCCATGCTGGTGTTACAACACCGTCACTGAGTATCTGCGACCTTTTAAGTGCTCTTTATCTGAGCCCCGCAGTAGGAAGTGCAAATTAAAATGAGCCACTCAATTCACAAAATGCACAACCGTACCAGTTCACAGTTATCAATACCAGTCCAGGTGCCACGGCCAGTCCATGCCTGGTGAAAGACATGGACAGACATGTCCCCTGCATTTTTTTAAAGTCAGTTTTGAGCCTTGTAGTTTTTACTGTCTAAAAGCATTGTTCCACCATACTAAATGGATACTGGCTGTTGTTTTTAGGTGTAGGGTTGATATCATGGCTCTGTTTGAAGAGTTCCAGCCCCTCTCCTTCACCTTCAGCCCCCCACCTGTACTCAAGACAGTTGTACCCCCACCCTCCCCCCCCCCCCCCCCCACACACACACACACACACACACACACACACACACACACACACACCCCTTTAAAATCAAAATGTCTTCTTGGTGGAAGATGAGGGGTAAACAGAGCTGCTACTGAGTCAAATGACCAAAGTAAAGGTTTCAGTCAGCACTGGGACTGCATCAAGTCTGTTAAACACAATAAATGACCTCATAAAGACACTTTTTGTTATATCAATTTGTTGGTCTGACACAATCATTTAATGAATTTAAATGGAAATAACTCAAGATGAGGGCTTTCCTCTAGGTGCAATTAAAATTAAATTAATTAATTACAGATCATAATTAATAATCACAATTTTTTTAAAAGCATAACAGCAGTAATAAGCACTTATTTCTGCTGTAAACATCTTTAGTTCTTTATGTTCATGTTCATGGCCGTGTTGAGGTTTATGAAATATTGCATAAACAACTGTGACATTTTAGATAGGATATATTTCTGATGACAGTAATCCACTTTGAAGCTGATACCACTAGCCATTAGCTTGTTAGTCTGATCAGAACTAATCTCTGTTTCTCCAAACTGAGGTCATTCAAGAAGCTAACAGATAGTGATTGATTTGGAACATGTAGAAAGAAGATCTGAACTATCACTAGGAATTCTGTCATCCGTAGATCTCAGAACCATGTGTAATGACAGGTTGACTCTACATTATTGACTTGTCTGATCTCAGCTGGACCACACTGCTGATGATGTCACGATCAGCTGGAAATGGCTTTCCCCCCCCAGTTTTGATGTCTCAATTTTAATGCGAAATAGATCTGAAAATATGGCATCAGAAGTTGCTCTGACTTTTGTCTCCTGAACATTTACATGTTAACCTGCCTGCTGGGTGGTCTCTATGTGTCTGAAAATGTTTTGAAACAGGGACAGGGCGACCGTGGCCCAGGGGAAGAGCAGGGGACTAGGGTTCAAACCCTAGTCCAGGCCACATGTTGACATGTCTCCGAGCAAGACACTGAACCCTCAATTACCCCCTAGGTGCCATCCAGACTGGCAGCAGTGCTCCTCAAACATGAGGATGGTCAAAAGGAGAGAAATCATTTCCCTATGGGGAAGAATAAAGGACAAATTATTATAAAGGAAGGGGGAATTTGTGGCCACATACAACATAGTGGAATTTGTTCTCGACATTTGACCCATCCCTGAGGAGCAGCCTTATTTAATGGCACCCAGAGGTTCAGTATCTTGCCTGAAGACACTTCAACTCATGGTTGGATTGGGGTTTGAACTCAGTCTCCCACATGGAGGGCAGCCTCTCTCCCCCTGAGCCACTGCTCCTAGCTGCTAGCTGCACACACTGGCTCCAGTTCCTTTAGTTCCTCCACAGTGATACAGTACAACAGCACCCATCTTTAGAGCTCTGTTCATACAACAACAGACCAGTGTCTCCGCCTCAATTATTGTTGAAAAGTGAAGCCATAATATCCTGTTTCCAACCACCACAGTCTAAGCCCTTTGAACGTGGGGCTGAAAGTCCTGCCTACTCCCCAGCAATCAATTATTATGTTTTAATGAACAAATATATAATCTGTGGGCAACTGTGGCTCAGGGGAAGACAGGCCATCTACCGTGTGAGGGTTCAATCCCCAGCCCAAGCCACATGTCAAACGGTAAGATACTGAACCCCAACTGCCCTGCAGGTCTCCCTTAGAGAAGAGGTTCTTAATCTCAATGGGTCAGTGATTAAATAAAGGGTTAATAAAACAACAATTATAATCAGAGATGTATTTTTATTTTTTGGTCAGGAAAAATAGGCGTGACCTAAACATTGGCCTGCATCCAGCCACTAGGAGCTGTTTTAGTTTCAGTTCCCCTGTTATGTTCTGTATGTTGATTTTAATTCACTGAGTCATTAGGTTGAAAATGCTAGCGGTTAGCTTTTTCATGCTACCATCAAGCCTGGGGCTAAAAACAGGAAACTATTCTTTGGTTATGTTACGTCTCCTCACTTTGATGTTGATTCAGGTTTAGTTAACTGGTACACAACAGGGTGACTTCATCCCTCTAACCATGGATGTGAAGGATCAACTCTTATAATATACATATTATATTATATACATATTATAAGAAGTTAATCAAAAGAAAAATTACTTGGCTCTCTTCATATCTTTCCAACAGATCATAAACATTTCCCCTGACACTGCCTCCCTAACTTGTGAGGTTCCACAAGGCTCAGTTCTGGAAACTCTATTATTCATCCTTCCTTTAGCTGGAATCATTCAGTCTATCTCCAACTTATCTACTCTGATGACATTCATCTGTATGTGTTCTTCAAGCCCCACTAGTTGGACATGTCCCTTGTTTTCTGTCCAAACCATACTGGCTGTCCAGCAGTTTTCTGGTTCTGAATGCTAATAACAAGACAGAGATCCTGATCATTGCATCCACAGAACTTCATTCTAAAATCAAACAGGCTTCCTTTTGCTCAACAACAGGCAAGTAAATCTAGAGGTAACCCTTGACTGTGGTTTAAGCTTTGATTCATATTAAATCTCTCTCTCATTCCTGTTTCTTTCACTTAAACATCTGTGGGAAATGGTTTCAACTGCAGATCTGAAGAAAATAATCCATGCATTTGTGTCATCATGTTTAGACTATAATGTTGTTTTTACTGGTCTGAACAAGTCCCCCCTGCACGCCTTCAAACCAAACAGAACGCAGACTCCAAACTAATCCAGAGGTGAGCTCACATCACCCTGGTTTTACACTCTTTACACTGGATCCCTGTAGAATTTAGAATCCATTTCAAAGAATCTGTGCTCACCTGCAGAGCGTTGAGTGGCCAGGTTCCTCACTAGCTTCTATCTTTCTTCACACGCTGCCTCACGTCACCTTTGACCCCGTCTGAAAACCTGCTGGTTGGTCCTCACACTAAAGGGGGACAGGGTCTTTGAGACTCTGGCTCCAGACTGGAACAGTTTGCCTCAGGATGTTTTTCTGACTCTGTGGAGGATTTTTTTTAAAACAGCAGAAAACGAACGTGTTCAACCTGGATTATGTGAATTTGTTGATACATTTGACTTTATTTAAACTTTTGTATATATGTCACTATATTCACAAAAATCTGTACCAAGAATTAATTTTTGCATTTTAAATTAATTTGGGGCAGAAAGGGTTATGTAATATAATAATAATAATAATAATAATAATAATAATAATAATAATAATAATAATAATAATTTAAAATAATGAATATTAATAATATGGTGATAATGTTTACCTTTTAATTCAAACATCCTCATATTTTCAGATTTCTTTTCCAGTTAAGTTCAGAGATTTATATGTTTTAGGACAACTACATTTGAAATCTGTGAGTCCATCTACCAAAGTTCCTATAACTTCTCCAAACTTTCCATTTCTTTTTTTTTTTGGTGTGAAATCACAGCAGATAATCTCTGATTTAATGTTTGTTCCCTCCCCTTCAGATCAAGTCTGAACATGGGTGTAGGAGCTGCTGTCACTTCACTTGCTGGGAGATGAAATGGCACAGAAAGGAGTCCAACTGGATCAAGAATCTATCTCTTGTTCGATTTGTTTGGATCTACTGAAGGATCCAACGACTATTTCCTGTGGACTCAGCTACTGTATGAACTGCATTAAAACCTACTGGGATGAAGAGGATCAGAAGGGAATCCACTGCCCTCCTGCCCTCAGTGCAGGAAGACTTTCCGACCAAGGCCTGTCCTGGTAAAAAACATCATGTTATCAGCTTTAGTGGAGGAGCTGAAGCAGACTGGACTCGGAGCTGATCACTCTTCTGCTGGACCTGAGAATGTAACCCGTGGTGTCGGCACTAAGAAGAAACAGAAATCTGCTAAGTCTTGTTTTTTCCTCCCAGTCTCTTCCTACGAGGAAGACCTCTAGCCTCCACCATTGAAGAACCTCGCTGGAGCTTCTGCTAAGCTCCAGGAGAAGAACATCTGTTCTCGTCACGATGAGGTGATGAAGGTTTTCTGCCGCACTGATCAGCAGTGTATCTGCTATCTCTGCTTAATGGATGAACATAAAGGTCTGTCTGGGTAGGCCCCTCTTTCCCACTCACTCACTACACCTCATTCAAAAGTCACTCCAGGTGACAGCCACAAACAAACACACACACTTGTGCACACACATACACACACACACACACACACACACGTAGTAACGCTTACATTCACAACCATAAGACTCAGACTTACACACATTTATACACGTATATAGTTTTAAGCACAGAACGTAAAGCAGGAATAATTCTACACTGTTCACTGTAGCAAATACTATGTACATACTCTTTCCAGTTGATGTACTGACCTTTATAATTGTATTATTAGTATTACTTTGAATATCATCACTTTCATCAATACTCATTTGATTGTCTTTGTTTTCTCTGGATTATTTCAATTTGTCTTGCCCTACAAGTGGTTTGTCCATTAGTCCCCCTTATTTTGTACTTCTCTCTCTTTTTTTCCTCACTCTCATTGTTTCCATATTCTTTCTTTTTATGTGTTTGTTTTCTTTCCTATTTGGTTTGTCTTATTTTTTTCTTATTATTTGTCACTTTTCTCCCTGCCTGTTTACTCGATAAAAAAAAGAAAAGAAAAAAGTCACAGGATAATAAAGGATATGTTGTCATTAAAAAACCATCAAAATAAATCAAAATAAAAAAATCAATCCAATCCAATCTAATCACGCTCATGTGAGCCTTTTTCTTCCTCACTGTGACCACTGGAATGTTTGTAGATGTTTGTACCATTGATCCTCACTTTCTTTCAGCTTTAATATTTGTAAATGATTATTATGTATCCTTTATTATCTGACATGAATCTGTATTTTAAAATCCTGAGGTGAAAAATGAATTTTTAAAACATGTTTTTGTTTCCCCGCCTGCTCAGCAATATTTTAATGAAAAAAACAAAGCACTTTCTTTTTTTTTTTTTAAGAAAAAGATCTGTAAATGTTTGTAGCTATGAGACAAGTGTCTCATTTACCACAATTAAAAATACAAAGAAACATCAAATTCCTTGATTTTGGGGTGGTTGCTGGATGTGAGTCACTCTTTCTTTAATAATGCTGCTTTATTCAATCAAGTTTTATAAAAAATTCTCACAAGTCTGTTATTTAGCAAAAGAACCAAGGTGGAGGATGTGAAACCTCTCATTTCAGCTGTCATTATTATCATCGTGTTGCTTTGTTGATATTCGTGTGAACTTTCTTCTGTCCGGCCGTGATCACTGATCAGAATTATTTTATTAAAGAATGTTTTATGAACTCCTTCATATTTTATGAAAAACTTTAACAGAAATCATTTAACAAACACAAACTGAAAGTATAAATGAATGAATAAAGCTCATGATTTTTCCTGTATTCTCTTATTTCAGAATTGTATACAAATATGTTATTTTATTATGGGATTACTTCTAAAACATGATAAAACCCAGTATTCATAGTTGAAGAACATTAATCTGATTTATGTTATAAATAATCACTGTTAGGGATCTTAATACATCCAGCCAGGCCAAGAAATATTAGAATTTTTATGCAATTCATATTTTTATTTATTGAGAGATCAAGTTTAGTAATGATTTTTGATCAATATTATGTAAAGTAGCAGAGCTGGTGTAGCATGGCTGCTTCTCAGAGCAGATGATGGATGACATTTAGACCTTAGGAGCTCCATAAACACCATGTAATCCTCAGACCAATACTTGATGGTTTGATTTACAGAAGAACAGATGTAGGTTTCATTCTACAGCAGTAATATATTCAGTAGGACTTGAGACAAACCCATAATGTTCTTATTTATAAGAGAGTGAAGTTCAGTCTTTCGCCTACTTGTGAAACAGCGACGCCTTGTGGACAAAATCTGACAATGCACTTGAATTGAAGTAGAGTTTACTGTCCTCCTTGAATGTGATTGCGTTCCATCCCTTCTGTCCTCGTGAGGACAGCTCCATGTTTTAGGGTTAGAAGTTTTAGAATCTGTTCTAAGCTTTATCTGTAAACATTTAGCGTGTGTTTGAGATTAAACATAACCATCCAAATGGTCACGAAAACACAGTATATGAGCAAAACTAGAAAAACATTACAAGTAAATGTAGACATTTTATTCAGATTAATAATAGAAAAAACAAATTACCTAGTGATAACTTGAATTTGCACTCAGAAAAAAACCTTTGTTTGTTTGTTCAGATGTTCTTATAGTTTCTGCTCTTCTGTTTTTACAACAAAATATTAATTGTGGAGAAGGTTAAGAAAGCAAAATATATAAAAATAAAGAAATCTAAAGCCCAACCACAATAAAGGTGTAGTCTATATTATAATATTTTACACTCATGTAATAATTTATATCACTCAAAGGTGTTCTCTAGCAGTTTAACAGTTTCTTGGTGTGTGTGTGTGTGTGCGCACACACACACACACACACGCGCACACACACACACACACACACACACTAAAAATGCAAACACCATAAGTCTCTTTATTACAGCATTTTAAAGACGCTTTCTTTTTTGTCCTTTAGGTTCATGCCTTCTTTCCTGCGACTAGGATCTTGGAACATTGTGATGC
>SSNR01000087.1:1033726-1076812 GCA_006937965.1 Callopanchax toddi | reverse complement strand
AATGTGTAGGGTTTAATCACTCACAGTTCACAATCTTATTCCAACAATACTACGAGGGTCTGAGCCCTCTCTGTCCCTGCTGCTTCTGATATTAGCTCTGTTAGCAGAGAGCTGCTGCTGGACTCTGAAGCTGAACTTGACTCGGCCCTGGATGAACTTTCTGACCAAAATAAACGCGTAATCCTGTCAAGCCTTGCCATTCTGTGAGGTGAAAGGTTTAAAAATAAATCCATCTTTAGCTGGAGAATGGGTAGGTTTTTAGTAGAAATGAGCCATGAGTCCTCAGTGAACGGCTGAGACGGCAGAGAAACACACGGAGCGTCCTGTACGACAGCGCCCCCTACTGGTACAGGTTTGGTCGATGCGCGTGCATGTTCAGACAATGCAGAAATTTGAATTTCATTGGCTGAAAAATGTTGGCGGCAAGAAATAATGGAAAGGGGTCTCTAGGAGGAAGGAGGGTCTTCATCAGAATGACAGATGTTGTGGAACTCAACCCATAGATCATAGTTTAGACCTGAAATATCATTTAAAACATTTAGAAAACTTTGATACAGAGAAAAATGCTCCAGAGAGCCGCTTTAAGGTTCAACAAATAGAGGAAGAAGCTTATATATCCTACTTCTTATGAATCAAGATATTTACAATCCAACAATTGCAGTAATTAATGTCAGAAAACACACCCACTTCTATCCACAAAAACACATGTTCATACAATGCTTTTACATTGATCCATAGACATACACAGGTGCTTAACCAAAAGCATCCAATAATATCTCTCGATTTGTTAGTGATCTTCATATATATTCAAATGCCAGTCTGCATATTCTTGTAGATCATGATTGTATTCCATAAATTAGCCCCACAAATATAATTTTTTTTCAATTGTTGTTTGTGTGGGTATTTATGGCATATTTGCACACAAGCCACCACACTGATCTCATGTAATTATTGAAATGAAATAAAACATGTATTTAAAACTTGTGATTCTTTGAAAAGAGCACAAAATGTTCAAATTTTACTTCTTACCCAAAGATGAACATTTATCATAATTCATGCACTAAAGTGTTAAAACAGGCACTTTCTCACTTCTGATACATGACGTCAATCTGTGTTTAACACCATTTTACAAAACAATAATAAACTCCAGCAGTGGTGAACAGTGTTTATTTATTCTTTCATTTAAAACCATTCCAGACAGAAACGTTAAGGACTACTATGCTATACATAATGGACTCTCCTCCATAAGTTCACACAAAAAAATTGCACAATATCATCAGTGTGATCGAACTTCCACATAGAGGTGGCAGAAAAATAGCAGACACTCTCACTGATGATGTAAAAGGTTGTCCAGAAGATAAATGCATATCTTTGTAGAGATTTGGAAATCATTACCATAAAGAGGCAATATTAACAGCCATATAAAAGAAGCATGGGCTGCATGGTGGCGCAGTTGGTTAGCACTGTTGCCTCGCAGCAAGGAGGTCGTGGGTTTGCGTCCCGGCTCTGCGGCCTCTCTGCGTGGAGTTTGCATGTTCTCCCCGTGCGTGCGTGGGTTTCCTCCGGGTACTCCGGTTTCCTCCCACAGTCCAAAGACATGACTGTCAGGCTAATTGGGCTGGTAAATTGTCCTTAGGTGTGAGTGGGTGTGTGGTTGTTTGTCTCGTTCGTCTCTGTGTGGCCCGGCGATGGACTGGCGACCCGTCCAGGGTGTCCCCCGCCTCTCGCCCCTTGACCGCTGGAGATAGGCACCAGCAGCCCCGCGACCCTCTGTGGAGGAATAAGCGGCTACAGAAAATGGATGGATGGATAAAAGAAGCATGAGTTCAATAGAAATAAATATTTCAAGTCATTGTGAATTAAATACACGACTGATCACTGATAAAAGATCAACATCAGAATTAAAAACAAGCAAAACAGAACAAAGTTCAGAAAGTGTTCATATACAGTCTTAACCCTGAAACAAAGGAGCCCTCTACAAGTATACTACCAAATCTCCCCATCTAGGCTGTGGTGAGTTAGAAGTGATAATCTTCATTAAACACTACAATCAAAGAGAGCTGAAATATTATACTTTAACTGTAATCTTAAAAAAAAAAAAATTCAGCACAATTTTAAAAAAGAACCAGAAATCTGTAGATTTAAAAAATAAAAACATCTCGGAGGACGTGCAGGAGAGGAAGGACGGTAGATGTAGCTGACGTTTCGTAGTGTGGTCACTGAATAGGGACAGACAGGGGTATGTGTGGGATCAGTGTGGTTTTCTCACTATGCTCATAAAACTGTTGAACGGTCTCTTCTAGGGCAGGTCGTCATGTTTGTTGCCTTGGAGTTGAACTGCATTATAATTAACTTTAACACACCTTAATTTTCCAGAAAACCTCCCAAAACAAAAAGGTATGAATGAATTATTGTCCGTTATAATTAACTGTAGCTGTAATTATTTTAAGTTCTACTAATTGACAAATGCTCACAACATCCACACTGCTTATTAAGCTTAAAGCAACATTTGTCTTTTTAGAGAATATGCCTCTTTTGGAAGAAACTGGTTTGATAACTTACAGCAGAAATTCATTGTCTTAACTTGCTTGGTTAAAAATAAGTTATTCTTAGAGACAGACGACACCAGAGTGACTCATTACATTTGTAACCATCCTCATTTGAAGCCACTGAAAACAAAAGCTCCATTAAAGGGTGAGCTCCAGCTGTGAATAGGACTTCAGTGTATTTGTTACAGTGCAAATAACCAATTTAAGTGATATGTGATTTCAGGGTATCCCCATGAGAGCGAGGGTTTTCACAATAGCAAAAAAAAAAAAACCCAACAAAAACAGCTGTAGTGTTCTTAGTCAGGCTGGGAATAGAGGAAAGTGTAGTGGAGGGTATATACAAAAAAACGGACTGGCTGTCAGAAAACAAAGGTGAGTCCATTAGTAGGAACAACCTCCTTCACTGGCAGGCTGCTCTGGTGGTTTCTCCAACTTGATGTCAATCACTGAGAGGTTTAAGAGTTAAAGAAAATAAAAACAGAACAATCTGAATCAAATGACCGAACCTTAAGGAAACCACTAGGTGTCAGCAGAGAGCAACAACATTGAGTCCAAATAACTTTTCATAGAAAACAGAAGAAATTTGACACTGCTCTTATCTATAACAACAACAACAATAATAAATAAGATTAATGCTTTTTAACAACGACAAGCAGCATGTAGCTAATTCTACAGAACACAGAGGATATAAGTCCCCCCTAATGGCTAACAAATATTTGCTGCTGTATAGGATATACAGTAATTGTGCATCTTGATCTTTGTTGTGAATACAGAGGTTAAAAAATTAATTTGTTAAAACTGACCAAAACTCTGGATGAGAAAAATGAGTCTGGAAACAAAGTTTTTATACTCTATTTTCTTTCCTCTCACACTTCTATAGGCCTCTTATTCATTATTAACACTTATACTGTTCAGGAAGAAATAAAAACTGTTGTGGTTTATTTAAGAGACACACACTTCAAAAAGCAACAATTGCTTTCAACAACAATAAACTTCCTTAAAATAGTTCACTGGACTGTCTTATGCCAGTTATGTAGATACAACCAAACCTTTAAGGACTGAAAGATTTTACATATGTGCATAAGAATTTTTCTTGAAGACATATCACTGCTGTCAGGCAAAAACCTTTTCTTTCCAAAAATGCATCTTTTAGGAAAATGAATAAAGCTACAATATCTTTATTGTCAGCCCATTTCAGCTGAGATTTTCTTTCAATATTTCAGAGTCACTGGGGTCATGACCTGTGGCTTCTATGGAAAGTCATGCATGCGAACCTAATTCCAGTAATCTACAAGGAATCTCCTCTCTCCAACACTTTCAGCATCCTGTTTCTTTGTAGGGAGCTGCTAATTTGCCTGAGTGATTGTAGTCAGATGCTGCATGCTTCCACCTACTATGGTTCGGTTATGGATTGGTCTAGAAGAAGGGCTGTTCCTGGCACAGTTTCATAACATTCGTGGCAGGGAGGAGGAATGAGCGAACCCTTGGAACCCCCTAACATGGTCTTGAAATTTCTTGTTGAGCACAGACACAATCAAGGATGCTAATCGTATCCCATACAGGGAGCCAAATGCCCCATAAAAGCATTTAGAGAAGTCCGACACACCTCTTAGTTTGTTTGGCTGCAAATCTCCACCAATAGGGAAATGGGTTCACTGACGTGAGTCAGGTAACATGAGCTGGTACGTTAGCAAGTGAAGTGGAAAATTCCTGTAAACAACAAACTGAATTTAAAGCCTAAATGACATGCATGCATCATGTTGCCAGTAAGTAAACGTACTAAAATATGACATCAGAATGAGCTGAGAATATTCTGAATGTTTGTGAGTTGATGTGATTTTCTCAGAAGCTTTAAGAGCAGATTTTTTCCTTTGTTTTTAACTCCAGACGTGAAAATGGTTGTGGTGAAACGGGGTGACGTTATGCCCTCTGCGGGGATTAAGTTCTTTGGAGCTGGTACAGCAGGTTGCATTGCTGACCTCATCACCTTTCCACTAGATACCGCCAAAGTCAGACTACAGGTCAGACGCGTGGTCTTTAAAAACCTGTTGCATGTTTTCATTTTAAAGTTTTTTAAGTGTTGCTAACGATGTCCTCCTGCTACACAGATTCAGGGAGAGTCTCATAAAGTGGAGGGATCCAGTGTGGTGAAGTACCGGGGAGTGTTTGGCACCATCAACACCATGGTGCGCACAGAGGGGGCCAGGAGTCTTTACAACGGGCTGGTGGCTGGACTCCAGAGGCAGATGAGCTTCGCCTCCATTCGTATTGGCCTTTACGACTCCATGAAGCAATTCTACACCCGAGGCACTGAGAGTGAGTATTCAATGCATTTCATGAATGAGATTCTGACCTGCAGTATCTGCTGCATCACTGACACCAACTTCCATGCTGAACAGATGCTGGGATTGTTGCTCGGCTCATGGCGGGCTGCACCACCGGAGCCATGGCTGTGACTTTTGCACAACCGACGGATGTGGTGAAGGTGCGTTTCCAAGCCCAGGTTCGACTGACCGATGGTGAGAGAAGATACAACAGTACTTTGGACGCCTACAAGACAATTGCAAGAGACGAGGGAGTGCGGGGACTTTGGAGAGGTACTTGGCTTTTCACTCCAAGTTTTTGATTTTATCATAGATATTCTCTTCTCAGATTTTAATGTAACAACCTTCTCTCTTTCAGGCTGCATGCCAAACATCACCCGCAACGCCATTGCGAACTGTGCAGAACTGGTCACATATGACACAATCAAAGAACTCATCCTGAAGTAGGACCTGATGACAGGTGTGGATAAAAAGCAACAAATGTCTACAAATTCAACAAAAATTATTCAACAAAACTTTTTAAATTTCAAATACTATTTCAGGAAGTGATTTTGGTTCTGTTCTCCCACAGACAACCTGCCATGTCACTTCTCAGCTGCCTTTGGTGCTGGTTTCTGTACAACAGTAGTGGCGTCTCCAGTGGATGTGGTAAAAACACGGTTCATGAACTCAGGAAACGGACAGTACAGCAGCGCTGTCAACTGTGCACTCTCAATGCTGAGAAACGAAGGACCCACAGCCTTCTATAAAGGGTACGCACACACACACACACGCACGCACGCACGCACGCACGCACACACACACACACACACACACACACACACACACACCAGGAAACATGTTTAAGAACAATGCTTGTTAGAAACAGTACTTTAAAACAATTTTTGCTGTTACTAATGGCCACAAGAGGGCGACTGTTGTTTATACAGTGGTTCCCGAACATTTTAGCTTCTGACTCACAAAATAACGGTGGCAGAAACTCGTGACCCCAACCATCTCTAGCAAAAATGATGCAAAGACTGATAATAAACCAATTAAACAATATAATGACAACACAGACATCTACAACTATTATACCATGTTTATTCAACTATTTGTAATTTTTAGGGCAAATATATGGTATTAGCATGGATTTTAAATTCACTTTCAGTTCTGGGGAAGAAGACATCCCAGAACTCCAGTTTGTTGTTTCAGGACCCACAGTGGGGTCCCGACTCCAGCTTTGGGAACCACCGGGATAAATCACTTTCATATACCGGTATTTTGTCACAGCAAATTTTGATCTTGACAGATTTACTCAGAAATGTCGTCTTTAAAAAGTATTTTTTAATTACAGTATTATGACATGTCATTTTTATTAAATCATGTTACAGAGTATTTTATTCTTTATGTAATTAATACCAATTTAATTTAATTCCTTAAAAGTAGGTTTAGTAGTTTTGTTCAAATATAAAGACTGCCTTTAGGTTTCTTAAGCCAACATTTGTGTTTTGTGAAGAAGTGAAAGTGAACCTTTAGTGATTTAAAAACTGTAACATGATTGTAAGAAAAACTTTTTTACATTTTTGATTAGGCAAAACCAACGACCCAGGTAACTCTTCCTATTTATGGGCAGAACATGTTTATTGTCACTGAACTCAGGTTGCATGAGGGCTTTTCAAATGTTTTTATTTTGGACAATGTAAAGACAATGCAGCTGTTTTGAGTTCATAATTGTCATCACTCTAAAAAGAGTATTTGGGCTGTAGTTCAGTTGATGGACTTATTTACCTAAATCTGACCTATTATTTTGGTTTAGTCAGAACAACTTAAGTTTTTGGGTTCAATCAAAGTAAAAGTCAGTGATATTCACATTGAAGAAAAAGATAAGTTGAACCAACTTAATTTAATTGTTTCAACTGGTAACAAGTAATTCAATTAAGTTTATCCAACTTAAATTATTAAGTTTGTTTAACTTGAAAATTTTAAGTCAAAACTTACTCAAATCATTTAGTTTCGTACAAATCAAAAATTCAAATCCCTCTGCCTGAAATTTATATAAATTCAACTCAAATTATTAAGTTCTCCAAATTGAAAAACTGAATTATCAAAAACCACATTATCAATTACTTTGAACTTAAAAAACTGTTTAAATGTAAAGCATCTTAAATGTGTGTTTTAGCATGTTATTTTAGTTTTTAGTGTAAAAATACTTCCATTGTAATTAGAATTTCAAGTTGGCTAAAAGAAAAAAATATTAATTGCAGAGATGGAACATTTTAAAGTTTGTGAGAATATCACAAATTTAACAATTTTGCACAAATGCAAGTAATTATGCAATAAACACTATTTTATACTTTCCTACTCCCTGAATGGAGTTAAATATTTATGAATAGCGAAGCCCTGCTAGCAGGTTAGTGACAAAAACTAAGTATCCATAAATAGTCAACTCATTTCAAGCAGTACGAAAACATTTTGAAGTATAAAAAAGTGTTCACTGCATAATTGTTTTTGAAATCTTATGAAATAGTGAGCTGCTTGGTGGCGCATGTTGCCCTGGTGGAAGGAGGTTGTGGGTTCGCTTCCTGGTTCTGTGGCCAGCATGCTTGTTTTACCCATGCATGTAAGTTTTCTCTGGGCACCCCAGTCTCTTTTAAGTTTGAAGTCATTGATAATGTGCTTTTGATAGTTCAGTGTTTTCATTTGGAAAAACCTAAAAATTTGAGTTGATTTTACATAAATTTGGGTCAGAAGGATTTGAATTTTTAATTTGTAAGAAACTAAATGATTTGAGTAAGTTTGACTTAAATCTGTCAAGTTAAACAAACTTGATAATTTAAGTTGGATAAACTTAATTACTTGTTACCAGTTGAAACAATTCAATTAAGTTGGTTCAACTATTCTCTTTTTTCAGTGTATAGCTGCCTGCTGTAATTACAGCACCTGTAATAATAGTCTTTATTTGTTTGAATGTTTTTAAAATGTATTCTTTATTTTCATTTATATTTAGCTTTACTTATTTAATTGTCTGTTGTTTTTTGTATAATTTGTCTTTAATTGGCCCTTTCTCTTCAGGCCACAGTTGCAAATAAGAATGTGTTCTTAATCTGTCTTGCCTGGTTAAATAAATATTAGATTTATACTGGATACTTTCTCATTTTCGAGCAACTACTTATGCGCACGCGCAAACCGAGAATAGGTGCCTGAAAACGTTGGATGCTTGTTATCTCTCGACTCGGTGAGTCTGCCCTCTGCTTTGAAAAGTCACGTGGTTCCTGTCTGTTCTCGTGACTCTTTTGAACAAATAACAGGGGGGCGAGGCGTGCCGCTGTTCATGTGCTGTTATTGGGCGGCACGTCTTCCTCCAGCATCCAGTGAGGGAGGGGGAGTTCAGCTCCTATCAGCACCGACTGTCCACCGGCCTGCTCCGGTCACTGCTGCCCGTCCCCGGGACGTCTGAGCACAAATAAAAACCCCAGCCTCTGGCAGACAACAACAACAACAACATCAGTAGCTGTGAAGCAGGAAGTGGGAGGCTGAGTGGAGAAGTTCACAGCGAGGTAAGGCTTTATGTCAGCTGTCTGTGTGGATGCTTGTTGTTGTGGGTGTCTTGGATGCTGCTTTGGATGACACTCAGATCGCTTCTGGTTTTATTACAGCCGCTCGAGCTGAGCGGCAACTTCCTGCCTTCACGTTCCTGAGCCGCAAACAGGCACTTTCACACCAAACAACCCGCGATGCTATTATTTATCCAGGATTTGTATAAGCGTCTCATGAGATGTCAACTTTAAACGGCGTTTGGCGTTATTTTTGATACGTCCGGGGTTCAGACCGCCTCCAGCAGCAGCATCACTCAGTGCATCACTAGATTATTTACGGAATCAGGAACTAGCAGCTAAATGATAAAGAGCTCTATAACGTTTCTTCTAAACTTCCTGTTTTGTGTCTTTCAACAATTAATCATTGATTTATTTCAAATAAATCAACAGAAATGAAAAATGTCGACTTGAAAAAACTAAAACATGTGAAAAAACATATAAATAAAACTCTACTTAGGACTTCAACAACAGTTTGAGAGTTACTGTTTTCTTACTAATGAAAAATGTATGTATTTAAAAATATTTAGTCTTAGTTTCTACTGTACAAATAATATATACATAATACTAGAACAAGTTTCTGGGTGTGATCGCCGCAGTGATGGGGAGGTTATGTTCTTTACAAGCTTGATCATGCGTTGCTCTGTCCTAGTTTTGCGTCATGTGATTCAGAGCGGAGGATTTCACCTGCTCCTGTGTAGAAAAACGTCTCCTTGTGGGGATAAAGACTGCAGTAAGCGTTTAGGACAGCAGGAACCAACTGAGAGGCCTCTCCTTTAGACTGAGTTAGATGGTCAAACAAACAAGTTGCTGTGAATCAGCTGACTATAAATACCAACCTCCAGTGTGAGCAGGAGTCTTTGTTAAAGGAGGAGCATGAGACACAGGCTGGACTCTCAGGTTCTGTCTGGGGGGTTCTAAGACAGAGTAATAGAGTTAAAAATATTAAAGCATGCTAAAAAAAACTACTTACAAAATGTTATTGGTATCTGGTGAAATTTCAGGATGAAGCTAAAATGCACTCTAACCTTTATAGGTGAACTTTGTATGACCTTCTCTAAACTTGCTAATGCACATGTCCATCTGTTCAGTGTTTCAGCACTTTTTGCATAACTTAATGTTCACTAACACAACTAAATTAAACCACTGGAAACCAATTTACAACCATGGTCTGCATGTTAGATGACCTGCAGGGCACCTGAACACACCACAGGCGTTGTCATACATGGCCCAGGGAGCTTCCTTCATACCTGAATCCCATAGAAAACCTATGAGATCAACTGAGTCTCGTTTAGAGGCTCATAACTCTGTACCCCAAATCCTCAATGACCTGATGGCTGCCCTTCAAGAAGAATTTTTCATAAATTTCACCAGTGAGCCAAATTTTTAGTGAAAATACCTCTGAGTACAGTGAGTTCTGAATATAATGAGCTATATTCCTCCTAAACGTTAGGAATCTTAAGAGAAGTACATAAAAAATGAATACTGAGGCGTTTATCCATTTGAAACATGTTTAAAGACATCATTGGAAAACAAAATATGAGAACATTTTTGTATAAAACTGAAATCCACATGAAAGACATCAAAAGGTGGACGTATAGTCTGTTTGGTCTAATCTTGAAAAACAAATCTGTTGTGAGATTTCACACAGTGTGATCTGTTAACACTCTGAGTGTACGTTGATAATGACTCTCAGCCACTGACACATCAATATGTCGCTCAGAAGGACTGACTGTGTTATCACCTTCGTTGTGTTTGGTGATGTTGATTAGGAGTGGCGGTCATCTTCCATCAAATTGACTCTAAAGGTTAATCAGTGATATGTGTAATGATCACTTTCTGACAGCTTTATTAAAATCCATCCAGTGGTTTACGACAAAGACAAACACAGACAGAAAAACCATTATTGTCCTTGTTTCGTCACTCTGTTGCATCGCTGTAATCATGTGGATGACTGATGAGATCAGTAAATCTTGCTTAAAACGTCGTCTTTCACATTCTTGATTGATTTAGCGTTTCAGCTGCTCAACAGCTCAGCCCTCGTTCGTCATCATTTAGATTTTCTAGTTTAGCATCGGGACTCTTGTCTTGCTTTTTTCATCATGCAGCCCTGATGTTGTAACACTTACAGAATGTATCTTGGTATCATCTTATTGAATAAACAAAGACTTTGATTAGAAAACGTGTCTAGATGTCAGCCTGAAACCTGTGCATCCACATTTATAAATCTGCTCATTTTCTGTATGTATTTTGAAGGATGTAACTTTTATAATGTCTAAAAACACAGCGGGACATCGTGTTTTCTGCTTTGATCCATCTTCAATGAGCCCTTTCATTTGGAATGTGTTTCTGCCTATTTGTTATTTTTATTTTCATTGCATGTTAGAGTTTTGACGTAATGAAAAACCTTCAATGCAGCGATGAGGAGGGTTTACCAAACAGGATCAGATCTGTTTTTATTGCTGCTCTCTGCCTCGAGGCCTAAAGATCACACTCATTCTGTTCAGTTTCCAGCCATCTGACCAGCCTGCAGATGTTATTCACTGAGGGTTTTAATTTTATGTTCATAAAGCCATTTTTGTGCCACATCTTAGAGATGTTCCACTTTATTTCTGTTCAGAATCAGATTTTTTTAGTTTTGCTGTTGTTGCCCTTATTACATATTCTATAGATTTTATAATAATTCCAAATAATCAAATGTTTTTCCATCTTTTAGAGCTATGTGAAGTATTTTGTTATTACAGTATTTTGTGTAGTTATAGGATGTAAATAAGGTTGAAATTATTGCAGCATTTGTAAAAGGCTAATTAAGATCTGAGTGAAAAGCGAACATTAGAATGACTCACAGTGATATTGTGGTCAAAACACCATTAAAAGCAGATCTGAGGATAATGCTATCATGTAGATCAAACAGGTAATAAACTAGATCCAGAGTGGATTTGTTTTGTAACAGCAGCAGACACATCACCTCTAGTCACACTGCAGCTCATCTCTTCTTGTGAATCTGAAGGTTTCTTCTCCACAGAGCCAGCTGGCTAATCTGAAGCTTCAGCCATGCCAAACGAGCGCACTCCTCTGATCACGTCGGGCGTGTGCGGTCTGACTTTGACCACGGTGACATGTGGCTCAGGATCGGACTCCACTCAGGATTCCAGCTCTGGGAAGCCGACTCAGAGCCCTCGAAGGCTGAACACCTTCTTTGGGGTGATGGTGCCAACTGTCCTCTCCATGTTCAGCATCGTGCTGTTTCTGAGAACAGGTGAGGGATGTGTAGGTTTGTTATGAGTGAATTGTTGCGTTGAGGTGACTCAACGTGGTATGGTCTTTTTGCAGGGTTTGTGGTTGGTCATGCAGGGCTGCTGCAGGCTCTCCTAATGCTGATGGTGGCCTATACCATCATATCTCTCACAATACTCTCTATCTGTGCCATATCCACCAATGGAGCAATACAGGGGGGTGGAGCCTACTGTATCCTTATAAGCTAAAATAAACACCTGTTGGATATTGATTACATTTCTGATTATAACTGGATCTTGTTCATTGATTGAGCAGCCTTAATAAAATGATCAGACATGATAAGCCGATCTCTAGGGCCTGAGTTTGGAGGAAGCATTGGTTTGATGTTCTTCCTGGCCAAAGTGTTTGCATGTGGAGAGTACGTTCTGGGTCTTGTGGAAGCCATACTTGATGTTTTTGGTGCTGACCCTGGTAAGTTTGGTCCCTGATTATTTTATTTTTAATTTTTTCTCACTCATTCTTCACAACTGAAGCTTTTCTTCTCGTTTCAGAGTCCTCTGTGTCCGAGGGGCTGAAGGTTCTCCCTCAGGGTTACTGGTACACAGTTCTGTACTCGTCTGTGATCCTCCTGCTGTGTCTCCTCGTGTGTCTGGTCGGCGCCCACATTTACTCCCGTACCGCCTTCGCCATCCTGCTGGTGGTCACCGTATCTCTGCTGTCGGTTTTCATCAGTTCTGTGGCGGTCAAACCGCTGGACTTTGTCATCACCCATCAGGGGCCTAATAACCAAACCCTCCGCTACAACGCCAGCTACACGGGTTTCAGCGCCGCCACCCTGAGGAACAACCTGGGCCGTGAGTTTTTACTGGATCCTTGTTTGAAAAGAAATCAAATTAAAAAAAAACTTTATTCCTCCAATCAGCACATCATTCAAACCAGAACAACGAAGTCACCTCAATTCAATTTCAGTTATTAAAATGAAGAACAAATATTCCCAAAACATAAATGATGTGTAACCAAAACAAAGCTGCCACCCCGTGCAGCACTAATCTAGAACACATGTAACATATTTACAAGCAAAGAAGACAAGCAAGAATGAGTAAAAGTAGCTAAAGTCCCTCAGTAATGAAAAGTTTTTACTTCTTTTTAACTTCTCACCAGCTGATTACTCTCTGGACTACAGCACCAACTCTATCATGTCTTTTGCCACCGTGTTTGCCGTCCTGTTCACCAGCTGCACTGGGATCATGGCTGGAGCCAACATGTCAGGTGACACCTCGTCATTTTGCACAGTTAATGGCACCAACTTGAAGAATGTGTTAGATCACACACAGTGCTGTGAAAACATTTTCCCTCCCTTACAAATTGCTTCTGTTTTTGTCACACTTGAAATGTTTCAAATCAGCAAAGTAGAGTAAGAATGCAGTTTTCACATGATTAAAAACAGCTATCCAAACCAACCTGGCCGCCTTGATTTTACACATTTCACACACACTCCAAACAGACAAATCTCATTTTCAAACTCCATTCCAGTTTATTTCACATCTCGAACCTTCTCGAACATTTGAACAAATAAAAGTAACTGCATTAAACTACAGGTTGCAATAAAGGTCTCACTTGGTTAAGGTTAAGGTCAGAAGTCAACAATATGAGAAAGAGACGAGATGCTACAACTTCAATCACACAAAGACTCGTCTCACGTTAGCTAAAAACATGTTGGTGCTCCTCAAGACTTCTGGGAAAATATTCTGTCAACTGATAAGAGAAAGCTGAACTTTCTAGAAGCTGAGTGTCCCGTTCCACCTGGAGTCAAACTAACTCTGTATTTCAGTCAAAACCTCATCATCCCAACAGTCAGACATGGTGGTGGTAGTGTGATGTCTGGGGGTGCTTAGCTGCTTCAGGACCTGGAACACTTGTTGTAATTGATTGAACCATGAATTCTGCTGACTAGCAGAAAATCCTGAAGGAGAATGTCTGACCTTTGACCTTAAACAGGTCGTTCATGTTGGAAAATCCTTCAATGTGTCTGAATTAAACCATTCTGTAAAGAAGAGTGAGACAGAACTCCTCCACAGTGATGTGACAGACCATTATTAGTTCACAAACACTGAACTGCCCTCAGTTACATCAGTTACCAGGTGTTGGGGGGTAATAACTTTTTCACACAGGGCCAGGTTGGTTTGGATAGTCCTTAAACAAGGAAATCTTTTGAAAACTGCATATTATAGTCTGTACTCAGCTTATCTTTGTCTGATATAGAAATTTGTTTGCTGATCTGAAATGTTTAAATGTGACAAGTCAGCAAAAACAGCAGAAAATTGTATTATCGGACAGTTTTAATTACCAGTTTTTGTTAAATAAAACATTCTTAGGCAACACATTTTCATGAGTCAGAGACAGAATTAAAGTGGTCAGTTACATTTTTCTGAGGGAGCTGAATTTATATTTAAAACTATGACATTGTTTTAGAGACCCAGACAGTGGGTCCTGCTTTACACCTCCACGTAGTAACATGCTGTTTCCTGCATCTCTAAAAGGAGACCTGAAGACTCCGAGTGTCTCCATCCCTAAAGGCACCATCATAGCCGTCTTCTACACCTTCACGGTCTACCTTCTCCTCTTCCTCCTGGTCAGCGCCACCTGTGACAGGTCTGAGTTGCATTTCTGATGGTTATACCATATATGGTTATTAGATCTCCACCCAGACAGGAAGCTCGGGTTATTAAAGATAATTAAAAACTGTTTTTTTTCCCTCTCTCTTTAGGAATCTGTTGATTCAAGATTATGGGTTTCTCCAGCGAATCAATTTATGGTCACCATTCGTCACCATTGGGATTTACTGCGCCTCCTTGTCCGCTGCCATGTGCTCCATGATCGGAGCTTCGCGTATACTCCATGCTCTCGCTGTGGACCACCTCTTTGGTAATTATTAGGTTTTGAGACAATATTTGTCTGCACATTGAGTATTTTCTCTAAATAAAACCTTCTTTTCTTGACAGGTTTGCCGTTGGCTCCAGCTGCCATCACATCAAAATCAGGGAATCCTTGGATGGCGGTACTCTACACCTGGGGCCTGGCACAGGTTTGTTCCTGCAGCAATAAGTTCTGTTTATTTAAAAATAATATTTGTTTCCTAACCAAGCTCATTTTTTGGTGTGTTTTTGTGTCAGTGTGTGGTGTTTGCAGGGCAGCTGAATGCTGTAGCAGGTCTTGTGACTGTTTTCTACCTGCTCGCCTATGCTGCAGTGGATCTGGCCTGTTTGGCTCTTGAATGGGCGTCTGCACCAAATTTCAGGTAAAAAGATGTAAATGTGGAGGCAGTCTTTACAGGAGCCGCTGCTGAAAGCTTGAACTCTGAGGATATTCAGAGCACATTGCTGGATATCTTCTTGGTTTCCCAGCAACCTGCACTGAACTTGGTCAAACTTTCTATCTGGTGTTTAAAGATTCAGATGCTTCAATGTGACAAAATGCTTCAAATGAATCAAATTTACAGAATGAAAACAGCAGTCTCCTCATTTAAGTGAAAAATCTGCAGCTCATATTGTTTACTATAATTTTATGGTTGTATAGTTTATGACTCATTGTTTTTGCCTCTCTCAGTTTAAGTTTTAGTGTTTTTGTCTCTTTGTGTTTGCCAGACCTACCTTCCAGCTCTTCTCGTGGCACACCTGCCTGCTGGGGATCGTCAGCTGTTTGGTCATGATGTTCGTCATTAACCCTGTTTACTCGTCAGGCAGCATCGTCCTCCTGTTGCTGCTGCTGCTTTTCCTCCACTACCGATCTCCCACAAGCAGCTGGGGCTACATCAGCCAGGCTCTCATTTTCCACCAGGTACCTCACAGATAAGATCACTGGCGTACTACAGGTTTTTATTTAGTTTTAACCGTGCTGTCGCCCCCTGTGGTTTAGGTACGGAAGTATCTGTTGATGTTGGATGTGAGGAAGGACCACGTGAAGTTCTGGAGGCCTCAGGTGTTGCTGATGGTGTCCAACCCGCGCTCCTCCTGTCAGCTCATCCTGTTCGTGAACCAGCTGAAGAAGGGGGGGCTGTACGTGTTGGGTCACGTTCAGCTGGGAGATCTGGGTAATGCCTTATTTTAAAACGGATTACTGGATCATGTTGACTTAACAACAGTCTGTGTAGGTTTCACAGGTGATTTATGATGATTTATTATAGTGAAATAGAACCAAATTAGAAAGATTTTGTAGAAACTCAGACCAAACATTTATTGCCTGTCTAAAAATAAAACACGTTAAATGAGGTTGTGCCTGTCCTGTGTTTTAGACTCTCTGCCGTCAGACCCGATCCAGACCCAGTACAACTTCTGGCTGAGCCTGGTTGATAAACTGGGGGTGAAGGCCTTCGTAGACCTGACTCTCTCTCCATCAGTCAGACAGGGAACACAGCATCTGCTGCGCATCACAGGACTTGGTAAAAACAGTTTTCTCCACTCTTTGCTTGCAGTCACTACAGATTATTGTATTTCCTGACAGTTTTGTGTCTTTTTGTCCAAAGGTGGCATGAAGCCCAACACGCTGGTTCTGGGTTTCTATGACAGCTGCACTCCTGATGACTTCTTCCTGCAGGACTCTGCCTTCAGTCAGTCATCAGTGGGACAGAGCAGTGAGGAGGAGTATAATTTTGGGGTTGACCTGCCTTCATTGCAGGCCCATTTCCCCCCCGTCCGACACGTGGAGAGTCCCCGGTGGCTGACGCCAGAGGAGTATGTTGGCATCATCTCTGACGCCATGAAGATGAATAAAAACGTGTGCCTTGGCCGGTACTTCTACCAGCTGCAGGGGGAAGATAAAGACAGTAAAACCGATGGATCGGAGCGAACTATAGACGTGTGGCCTCTCAACCTGCTCCAGCCGGGCAGCAGCGACTACCAGGACGTGTGCAGCCTCTTTCTGCTGCAGATGGCCTGCGTGCTCAACATGTCCAGCAAGTGGCGCTATGCAAGAATGAGAATCTTCCTGAACGTGAATACGGGCTCCAGTGACCAGGGCTGGGTCGACAACGAGGAGACGTTTCGAGACTTGCTGAGGAAACTGAGGATCAGGGCGAGCATAAAGATCGTGCCGTGGGACTCTGTGGTGCAGCACTTCGCTCTGCCGGAGGGGGAGCGCTCTGCGGAGCCAGCGCCGCCCCTGTCCGAGTACTTCCTGACAGCCGTGAACCGCATGTTGATGGAGCACAGCTCACAGGCTGCAGTCCGTTTCCTGTATTTACCTCAGCCTCCTGCTGCCCGCAGCCAGGCGCAGCAGTACTTATCTCAACTGGATGCAGTGACCAGCGGTTTAGGGCCCACGCTCTTGATTCATGGAATCACACCAGTCACGTGCACAGACCTCTGAGCACCAGCAGTCATAGGATTAGTCCACATTATGTCATTTATCAACGTTTATCTGGCATAAGCTTGTTTTACTTAAATGTATGTATCAGATAGTTTATTTAGGAGAATTCAAGAATATTTTTTATAAAATTCTATTGTGCCGTATTTATGATTTCAAACCACAACGTCTTCATTGTTTTGACTAATAACCACATTCAAATATCACTTGAAGTTTTTGCGTTCAGATAGGAAACATTCCTATTTTTATTTACTTGAACTGAGATTAAGCTGAGAAATTGCTCTAATAGTTAGTAGTTCTGGTTTAGGTTGACTTCCTGTTTGCGTCAGCTGGTGTTCAAAAAACATGGACATAAATCAGCGTGTCAGAACCCGGTTAGTAAACAGACACCGTTCATCTGAGCAACACAAGTTTCCAAAACACCAAGTACACACACCGTTTGGAGTTTCAGGAATCAAAAGGTTGTCAATTTGAATGTTTTAGATCAATTTACTTCTAACAGTGTTCTTACTGTAAAAGAATTGTTCTTGTCAGTTTTTGTATTTATGTTAATTTTATTCCTCATTTTTTAAAAATCCCTGCCTTCTTTCAAACCCTCCAAAGACTTTTTGTTCTTTATGAACCTTTCAGGTACGATTTCCTTTTGTCGTTCAGCATCTTCCTGCTTTGTCTGCACAAAAGGGAACTAAATTACAAATTTCACCTCACAATGACAAAACAGCATCTGATGTTTCTGTTAAACTGAAGCACTGGAATCGTTTTGCTTCACTCTACAGACGTTCATAGTTTAAATAATGATCAGTTTAAGCGTTCTGGTCTGAGATCGGTCCCGGGCGGGTCCACACTGACCAGAGCAGGCTGTCATCGTCTTACACAATATAGAATAAGTTCAATATTTACAAACTCTGTCATCAATTGTCTTCCTTTGTGTTTTCTTAGTCACAGAATCGACAGGGTTAATGCTCACCCGGTGTTTGAAACAGGTCTGTAATAAATACATCAGCACCACATGCACTGTCTCTGCATTTATTAAAACTGATTTAAGACTAATAATGATTAGGCTGAGTCAGCTAAAATGGAATGGATGTTTCAAAAGGTAATAACGTTTTTTTTTAACTATTAGTATTATTATTAATATTATTAGATTTGATGTCCAAACTGCACCACTGAGAGAAGACAAAAAGCACTCATCAATACTGTGTTCAGACATTTCTTCATGCAATTTTTACATGTCAGAGCATGCTGCAGGGTGGGGCAGTTGTTAGCGCTGTTGCCTTGTAGCAAGAAGGTTGCAGGTTTGAATCCCAGTAGCGGCCTTTCTGCATGGGTTTCCTTTGGGTTTCCCCCCCAGATCACAACAAGCCTGATAGGTTATCATCCAGGACTCCCTTGAAAAATTAAGGGACTATTCCTGGTAAATAAAGGTTAATAGAAGGATTGGTGAATGTTGAGGTGATTGAGGGAAGATAAGAACACTGACCCAATTGGCAAAAGGATTGCATCTGTTGCTAGAGCTAATTTGATTTTGCACCTCTGCCTCGTTTACAAAGCCACAAAATAGACATCTGTGTCTCATTCTGCACTTCCAACCAAACAGGGACTCTCTGCTCTGGTGCAGTTAAGTCACATTTAAATGAGAATTTATGCGTGCCTTTAAAAATAAACACCCGTGTTTAAATAAATTCTTACTATGGCAAAAAAACATATTAAACAAATAAAGCCTCACATATTTAGCATGAAATATTTACAGCCTCTTGCTGGTATTTACATCTCAGGGATTTTTTTCTAAAACAGGTGTACTGTTGTCATAAAAAAGAGGGCAGGCACATCAGGAAGAGTCTCATTCATCTTTTCCTATATGATGAGTGTCACGATTAATATTTGAGCTCCTTCACATTATAAAAAAAATGCAATGACAGCTATCTGGAAAGCTTGGGTTCTATTTCATGGATTCAACCTAGGAACATAACTGGCAGATATATAAAACACAGCGGAGGTGCAGAGAGAATGAAATAACATTAACTGTGACAATGCTATAAATGAAAATCAGAAAATAGTTCAGTCAAGGTTCCATGTTACAAAATCAAATGTATATCAATCAAATAATAACAGTTATAGTCCTAAGCTGTGCCACTATAGTCACACAAGCCACCATGGAATGAGTTCTTAGTCCCTGAGATAAGTCTTGGGGTTACAAATCTACAGCGTTTTGAAACGAAAATAACAAACAGAAACAGCAAATCAAAGAACAAATGATTATAAGAAGAAAAAGGAATTATATATTTGTAATCTTGCCTCCCTACTTCCTCAAATCTTTATTCTTGTTTTTTTTTTTTAGTTTTTGTCATTCAAAAAATAAATATAAAAGCAAAACAAACATAATACACATAATACAAAACATTCGAATGAAAGGAAGAAGTTAAAATAAAAAAATCCTGACAGAGGTGAGGGGGGTTAGAGCGAGGGCTGAGGAGGGATGATGGCAGTGTGTGTGTGTGTATACATGTCTGTAAACATATCAGTGGATTTATCACCATGCCAATTTAAAAGTTGTATAAATGATCAACCGTGGCTGAGCTCACTCTGCTTCTTCACATTGATCACTTTTAAATCAGCTGCAGAGGGAAACATGTGCCCCCAGTCAGGTAGACAATAAAAAATGTCTCACAACTCCACCAACGTTGCTGCATGACTTTTCATTGATACACATTAATACACCAGTTATATTTCTTTTATTCAGATGTAAGGTCAGGTCAGTCATCATTTTAAAACAGCTACTCCTCTTTTGCACTAAACATCTCTTTTTCTTTGCAGGCTTTTCTTTCTTCATATGTTTTTATGTTTGGGAAGCTCCTCACTTTGCTGATGAAGAACGACGACATGCGCAGCCAGTTGGGCAGGAGGAGCGCTAGAGCTGCACTCTGTGTGACGTTTCAACAAAAAGAGACAAAAGTTCAGAGGTTTCTCAGATTTTACACACGTCAGACTGGATGAGGTCGTTTCTCTGACCTGCAGAGCGTGAGACAGACACCCGCTGGTGTAGCTGGCGTGACCCACAGTGTTCACGGCCTCATGGGCGAACGCAGAGGAGCTCTTCACCAAACAGTTGACCTTCATGTTGTGTGTCATGTTGGTGGACACCATGAAGGGAGCCACACACTGAGGAAACATTAAGGTCGGACAGGAGGAACCTCTCTTTACTTGATGCAATAAACAAAAAACACACAAAATATAGCATTAGAAAACCTCATCAATGTATTTTTGGTGGAGTTCTGCAAATACCCCCCCCCATCACCTCTACTGATCATTTTTCATCATGCTATCACATAAAAATATCAGTATTTTAGATCAAATACCTCACAAGTGACTTATTATTATTATTATTATTATTGTATACATACATGATAGAAAACCCCCTGTGTTATAAAACAGCTTTATCTTCTGAGATAGTGACACAAACTACAATTTGTTGGAGAAATATTTCTACTTTTTAAACTGCTTTATTGTAAAAATGCACCCAAAATCAGATGTTAAACAGCTAAAGACATTGTTTAGAATTTCAAAAAAAAGATACAGTAGAATGATCTTTTCTGAGGAAAATGACAGAAAAATCCATTCAAGAAAGAAAAAAGCAGCTTTAATAAGAAGAAAGCTTATCTGTCTGCATATCAATTTATTATCATAGTGAGAGTAAATTTCCAGTATTAAATGAGCATCATTAGTAACATGACACTAAATCTACCTAAATTCTTATCACATGCAAATATCAAAGCAAATATCCTACACAGGGAAGCAATGGCTCATGGGAGTTTTAAACAGCTACTTTTCTAACGTCCTGTGTGCTGCTGACTCCTGTTTAGGAACAAGTTAAAGTTTTTTTTTATTACAGCACTACAGCTAATTGTGTTTTTGTCTGCATCCTGCCATTATGGTTACTATTGAGTTGCAATATCTTTATTCACCACAAGGGGAACAGAGAGGTGGCCTTTTTCCTGAGAATGAAAATCTTTAAAATCTAACCACCTCATTTATCGCTCTTATTTTGAGTGTTAAACTCTTGCTCTGTCCACACTACTCCAGAGCTGTTTTAAAACTGATTTTCTAAAGCCTTCTATTCACACACAAATTGAGATTTGGGTGAGGAAAAATATTTTAGAAAACACCTCCTGAATTATGGATTTTTAAAATCCTCTGTTTTTTTGTGGAGGGGCGTTTTGTCAGAATCAATATTTTCATATTAGAAAAAAATGTCTCCTTTAAAAATATCTGGAGTAGAAGGCCTAAGTTTATCTGTAAACGCAAACAAACGTCTCATAACTGATTAACAATGTTCTCATGGAGCAACATTTGACCTAAATTCAGGATACAGATTTCCAGATGACACACTTCTTTGTTGTTTAGAAATAATCTGTTACAGCCTCAGAGTAAAAACCTGTTGTTTTTATTGTTTACTGTGATTTCTTACATTGCTTCCTCACTTAAAAGTACTTGATACATTGTATTATTCTTTAAAAAATGCTTCAAACTATTAGTTATTATCTGTATGTTAACTTATAAATGTTGAAGCAGGTGTTCGTTCTGATGCAGGCGACCATTAAAATAATTCACCTCCATTTATAAACGTTCTTGAAAATCCTCAAACAGGGTTTATAAACTGATCTGTGACAATCAGGCTGTTTCTCCTCCACTAATCATCCTCCCAGCATATTGTTCACCCCCTTAGGTGGTTCTGGGTGTCCCAGACTGGGGTTTGTGAGCCCTGACAGCTTCTTTTATATTATTAAAGTTCAGTTTTACTTCATGTCTGCTCTTTTGGCTTTTGGATTGAGGCGTTGTGAGATTTACCTGAACAGTAATTCCCTTTGACTTGTACTCAGCGTGCAGACACTGAGAGAAATATGAAACAAAGGCCTGCAATAAAGATGAAAACATGCAGACAGTAAGCGAGCTGCTCAGGATGTAAATAAAAGAACATCAGAGTGAAGATACCTTGGAGGCAGAGTAAAGGGTCAGCAGAGGCTGTGGACGGACTCCCACTTCAGATGAGATATTAATGATCAGCCCTTTTCCTCTGAGAAGATGAAAGACAAACACATGAGTTCATTCAGTCACCTCACCATCTCATATAAACCTCTGACGAGTACCTCTCCACCATGCTGGGCAGAACCAGTCTGGACATCTGAGTTATGAGAGAGCAGATCATTGGTTTAATGCATTACTGTGGTGAGTAAATACAACACACTCACTGTCGTTAATCTCCTACCTGAGGGACGGACAACATGTTACAGTTGACAACCTGAGTGATTTTCTGCTCAGGATAAACACAGACAGGTGAATCAGAGAGGCTCCGTCAGCCAGCTGTCACTTAAATCAGAATAATCACAGCCTACCTGTTCAGTGTCTGGTATTTCCAGAAAATAGGTGAAACGGTCCGTGCTGATCATTCCCACGTTGTTAACTGTGTGAGTAACAACACAAAACTCATGTTTAAATAGATAAATGTTAGTTTCTTTAACATCTTAGTGTACATTTAGACTGGGAAAGGTGTTAAAAATATCCAGTCTTTCATAAAATCTGAACATCCTTTCCAGAAAAAGCAGATCCAACATCCTCTAATAATAAAAAGGGTTTCTCTAGAAATGAGACATGTCCCGATCTTTTCATGTCTCCTTCCTGTCCTCTCAGAGTCCAGTCTGGAGACAGAAGACGCCTGGTTCTAGCTCTGCTGGATTCTTCTCTGTGTTTCCTCAGGATTGTGTTGCATTAAGAATCAGTGCAGTTTTTTAAAATACATTTTTAGATGAGTCAACTAAACTGATAGTCTGGACCTGTTTTAATATGAACTGAACTGTTTGTGTCAGCATTCTGAGGACTTTTGCGTTGAGTCGATATTATAGAAATAATTTAAACGGAACTGTTCTACAAGAACATTCTCCAGCAGCACTTTTACTCCATTACCCAGAATTCCAATCTCCAGGCCTCGAATTTCCTTGGCTATAGCAGGGTAGATGCTGCAGCCGTCTGTGAAGTCCACTCGGATGGTGCGAGTCTTCCTCTCGTACTCGTTCTCTGGAACGCAAGTAGGACACGTAATCAGGACACAGCTGCATTGTGTGTGTGTGTGTGTGTGTGTGTGTGTGTGTGTGTGTGTGTGTGTGTGTGTGTGTGTGTGTGTGTGTGTGTGTCTCACCGATGTCTTTGGCGACTAGTCGGAGTTTATCCTCAGATCTGCCAATCAGAACAACATCTAGCCCTCTCTGTGCCAGCTGAATGGGAGACATGTGAGACAGGTGTCAAATTTGGGCCAAAAACTGAAAAAAAAAAACACACAACAACAAACATTTTTAAAGACAGACTCACCTCACAGGCATAAGCTTTACCAATACCTGATGTTGCTCCAGTGACAACTGCATTTATCACAGAGCACATTCATATTAGATACATCAGATATATCCATCAGATTAACATAAATAACAATAAAACAAATATGTTTCTTCTGCATGTGACAATCACACTCTCTATGTTATAAAAACAACTTTATCTTCTAAGATAGTGACACAACTATACATTTTAAACTGCTTTATTGTTAAAATGCTGCCTAAATCAGAAGTTATACAGCAGCGTTTATATACAGAGTGTACATTTTCTGACCTTAGGGGAGAAAATATCAATAAATTATTTTTTTCTAAAGAAAAGGCAGAAAGAAGCAGCTTTGGGAAGAAGAAAAGCTTGTTTTCTCTAACAAAGATCTATTTTTTTGTCATTAGTGTGAACCAACCTTCATAAATTAGCATGAAGTGAGATTATAATCTTCATCAGATGCAATAAAATTAAAGAAATCAGACTGTGTTTACATTTTCCTGTGTTTATGAACTCTTACTTTCATTATTAATAAAATGAAGAAGTCAGAACTTTTGACATTTTACTTTCATGTTGAAGACAGAAGTTTTATTACCTGCCCATTGTCCATACGTCCTTAAATCTGTCTGCCAAAGCTCTGATAGGACAAACTGTCTGAGTCCAGACCAGCATCTCCAGGAGAGTTTCAGCAGGTAAAAAGCAACAGTGAATCCTCCGACCAGCGCCAGCACATCCGTCAGTGATGTTCTGTGGCCGAGCTCCTGACTGAGCAGCATCTCCATTATCACAACCCACAAAGTGCTCGGAAGGTGTTGAGACATCATTTCATCAAAGAAAAATGAAAACATTATGTGAGGAGTCTCCTCCCCACTCTGCTCCACCCCTGAAACACCCTTTTTCTCCAGAAGCTTTTTGGTTATTAATATGTTGAGTTCATATTTACACAGAATGTGGGTCTGGAGTGTGATGGTAAAGATCAGAAAGAAGTAAAACTGCTGCTTTCGTTACGTAGATTTCCTTTAACATTAGAAACCTGCTAAGCAGCTGTTTGTGACTTGATGAATGAACTCGATGAACTGTGGGCTGTAGTTTGGGGTCAAAGCAACACGGAAAGGTAACTAGCATGCCCCATTGCACGTTCACCATTTGCATCTAATCTCAAAAGCACCGAATAGAAGTGTGACTCCTGAGCCGCTGATAAAACGTGACACAACATATTTCTGACAGCTGATATATCTGCTGTGGTTACAATCATGTCAGCAGAAACAGTCCTGACCATTCACTCAGAATCTGTGTCTGAACGCTGATAACGCTCTGATTAAACACCTCAGTGATAACGTTTGTGATAGTTGTGACGTATGGTCCTGAAATCCACTGATCTGTGGTCAAAAACTCTCCAAAACTTTAAAATACCTCAACACTAAACCAGGACTTAGTCAGGTTTGAACTAGAATGAATGAGTGGATAATCAATTCTCATATCTGACAGCCTAAAACAGGGTTTCCCTCCACTGTTTGTCAGCTTTATTCGTTTATTCTAGGTTACAATTAAACACCAAATCAGGCTCAGAGTGATTCATCCTTTGTGTGATTTAAACAATTCTTAATACAAACAGTAATTTCATATTTAAAAAAAGAAAATAGTTCCAAAGAATGATTCGCCTCCAGTTCAAGGCAGAATATGTTTTATCATTTCAATTCATTTGTGATAAATGCACCTTTGACATGCAAAAGTCTTGGAGATAAAATATTTAAAACCTGCTTTAAAAAACGCCTTCAACCATTGTTTTAATGAAACAGTTTGTCATTTATTTTAGAAGAAATTCAAAGAACCACTAGAGGGCGCGCTTGTGCTTTAATGAGCCACACCTTGACCCAAACCACTGAGGTATACTGTATATGGCTTGAGCTGTTAAGATTTAATTTTACAGCTTGTTTTACTCTTTAGCAACAGCTCGGTTATATTATAGAGAAAGATGGCTAATGGAAAATAATATGTAAATGAGCAACTTATTCATTCTTATTCTTATGTCCTTCTTAGCAAAGCCAACATCTCCTGTGGGGTCTGGTGGACACCCCACGGAGAGAGGAGGGTCTTTAGAGCACAAACTGTCCAATAGCTCTATAGGAGAAGGGTGCTACTATTCGTGTCACAACCAAGTACTGAGAGTCATTGCAGAGGCCATCAGTAGTGGGATCTTCTGCAGTAGACACCAGCAACCAACAAGGCAAATGATCACCTTTGTGAAAGCAGGAGAGAAGCCATCTCAAATTAGTCAGGGGGCTGCTCACATCAGCAAGAGACTGGCAGCTAACAGCTGACCTATAGGAAGACAGCTCCACTTCCCAGAAAACATTGCAACTAAGCAAGTGGTTGTGCTGAAACTGACTGTGCCTTGGGAAGATCTGATAGAGGAGGTCTTTGAGAGGAAGAGGGCCAAATACGAGGAGGACCCGATGCAACCCCATCAAGGTTAGGTAAGGATTCACTGGCCAGTCGCTTAGAAAGGCCGTCAAGATGCTTGGAATGAAGAAAGCTGTCAAGAACATCTCAGATGCTCCTGATAAGACGTTAAGATGACTGTGGGTGAAGCGGAGTGATTCATGGACCACTCAGGCTGCTCAGACACAAGCCAGGGCCTGATCCACCCTGGTGGGGTCGCCTGGGCGAGGGAGTATGATACAAGACCCAATAAACCCAGGATACATCACTGACGATGTGTCTGAGCTGCACTACAACTTGTTACTGCAATGATAAAGCATCCCTAAAAAGAAAAAGTAGTGTTTGGCTTTCCATACCTTTAAACTACCTAGCTTTATCAGCACCTGTGCCCTCATCCTCTTCAGCTCCCTCACCACCTTCAGTCCCTACTTCTGTTTTTCTGAATATTACTGAACATCGCTTGTTTTTATGAGTCTTACTTAACTTAGAAAGTAGTTCCTTTTCTATCTCATAAGCCCTTCTAACTCAGGAAAGATGCTGTTCTAGATAAGAGGCTTTTCACACGATAAAAGCTGTTTTCTTTTTATGTTACAAAACCAAAAACAACAGATCCTTTAAGCAGCTGAAAGCTCTCCTCCATTTCTAAGCATGGGAAAAGTTTTGTTCAAAGTAAAGATGCAATGCTGCACAAAGCTAAACAACATTTTTTGTTTAAAAAACTGATGTCTGAATCAAAGAAAGTTTAAATTTGAAAAAGGGAGTAAAGCAAAGTCTTCCTAAAATGTGAAACTGCATAAATGCACACATGATAGTCTTTAGTCTTCAATAATCTAACAGATCAAAATTAATCCGACTCACTGTTTTACTTTTAAAGCAATGCCTCATGGGAGTTTAACTGCTACTTTCCTAACTTTTTAGGGGCTAGTTTGTAATTAAAAAATCAACATGGATAATAACTAATAATGTTATGACCAACAGTTGCTGCCCAAATATTCAGCTATTGAAAGTTGAAAGATGACCTGTTGAAAGATGCTGCTATGTTGTGTGTTATTGGAACTAATGTCTACTTTCTCTGGAGGTTTAAGAGTCTCCCCAAAACACGATCCTGGTGTTTTAAGTATCAGATTACTAATTATAACTAAACATATTATAAAAATACATGAATCAGAAAGATGAGAACAGAAGTAAACACCCATAGAAAAAAGATTAAAGATGTATTTTTACTTTTATCTAAAAAAAAAAGTCCAATTTATTTTACATAGAAGAGGTAGGTTTTAAAACTTGTACTGCAGCCAGCCTCTAGGGGGCGTTGTGGTTCCTTTTGGCTTCATCTTTTACTCTATGTTCCTCTGTAGTCATCTATAGCCAGAAGTTTTAATACAAATATTAATTTTCACAAAAAAGATATAAAAACAATGTTGCAGCAAATAAAATGTAACTGTAGTTATTTGATGACATGAGCAGGAACTGTTTCGTTATGCACTGGCATCTTGTTATAAAACTACTTCAAACTACGTGTAAAAAATGTAAATTATTTAAAAATGTTTTTATTTTCATTTCCCACAGCATCACTTTCCTTTTAGAGCAGTGGGGGACCACATGGTGCTCTATAAGGTCTGAGTGTTTACAGGAAAATCAGTCTCTTGTTCCACAGGATTATCCCAAATAACAACGTAATGGCTTTCAGGAAAGACTCCCAGCTTTCCTCCCCAGCACTGATCCTGTGATCCTGGAAAGACAGAGTGATGTCACCGTCAAAGACTCTGCCAAATTTATTCACCTGATCAATTAAGTTGGCTCAGAGAAAAGGCTCCTCCCACATCTCAATATTCTCCTTGAGAAATGATTTTCTTCGTGTTAGTAAAGATTCTGGGGAGCTGTGCTTACAAACTTCTAAATTATTTTTTTGCAGATCACATGACCCTGCCTGTGTAAGGTGATAGATCTCTTTATTGTTTTCTAAATCCTAAGCTCTGGCAGGTTTTTGTCAGTATTGTGCATTTTGCTGTGTCTGCTCTGACCCAAGCTGCTTCCTCTCTCAAATGAACTGACTGTGCATCTGACCTTGCTTTGGAGTGATCTCTTACTGTGCTGTCAGCCATGTCACTAAGAGGCTTGCGTGCAGCAGATCAGTTTAGCGAGGCCTCGCCTGACTAATCTGATTACTTCAACAAGTCTTCTACCACTGTGCAAGGCAGGACAAAGGCGAAAAAATCTATCCTCATATGTAGAACAAACCACCATCATACAGAGGTCACTGTAGATGCATGTTTGAACATCCTTTGTGAGCGTGTTTGCTTGAAAACATTCTTTATGAAGTGTTTCTCTTTTCTTATAGGCTTAAATTCCAGCTGCCAGGTCAAAAGAGCAACTTTCAGTAGCTTACCACAGATACCACTGAGGATATTTTCAGCCCCGTGCTCCAGCTTACATACATCTTGTGCCCTGATGAGCATCTCTCCAACCAGTACATGTGTAAGATGCTCATGTTGAACTCTGTGCTTTCAGTTTTTGCAGAATTTATTGGTGCATGGCATCTAAAGAGCAGTGAAACATCTGATCAGATGAAGCCTGGCTTCAATTAGTGTATCAATCTGAAATATTTAACATTTCTAACTTTTGAAAATCTTCTTGAAGCATTTACTAAACTTGAATGAAATTTGATAAAAACTACAACCCTACACATAGGGGATGTTTAAGGGTTACACATTTTTATTTTAATATGAAAACTTTTGTTTCACATTTACATTATAACATGTATTGTTCCTATAATTAATAAAAATGCAAAACATTTTTCATTTCTTTTTACTTGGTTTGGACATTAAAGGAACTAAAAATGTTAAAGGGAAACATTTCATGAGGATTAGGCAACAATTATGCGATTTAAAAGGATTATGAGTGATGAAACTGTTCCATGTGATTAAAATGTTCCATACATCTGCTGTCAGGACTTTGGGTAGCTTACCTTCATCACATAGTCCAGGTGCTACTCTCATCTCACATCTTTGTTTAAAACTTTGCCAGTGACTGTTGGACTCGGCCCTGTCAGCCTAATGCCTGCAGGGATTTTAATGGAACTCTTCATTGGATCAACATATCAAAAAGTCTACAACTCAAAACATTTTGGGGCCAAATCAAGATGGCCGCCACTTCAGCTATAATCAACCATAGTAAATTCATAAATGTCTCTAACGCAGTCATTTTTACAGATATTGATTTTCATTTGGTTAGAAGTTTTTACAGATCATTACAGATCTTGTATTATTGCATGTTAAAAATTTGACTAAAACAGCTAAAACGTTTTCATTTTTCAACATGAAATTAGTTTAGTTTAAAACTCTGGAGGGTGGTGGACACATAGACGTCACTTCAGGGAATGCTAGACTTTTATTTTCTCTTTACGCAACAATTCTGTGTTTTGTCCTCTTGATGGTAACAGTTTATAAAGCAGACAGTAAATCACTCTGAGCTGTTTTTCTTTGTGCAACTTTGATCATGATAATATTTCTCACTTGTTGCAGTATTTTAGGTGCAATTAGTTTTACAGTTCTCTCTGCATGCCTTCATTGCAAATCAGCTCCTCATTGCACGTGAGCACCGTGCAAATGGTGAGTACGCTTCTACTTTCACCTTCTTTCCCTTCTTCCTCACCCCCCTCCTCCCCACCACACACAGACTTCCCACACTAGTATGGATTAAAAGCTAAAGCAGGTTGACAAGCCAAAGCTTGTCACTCCTTCCCACTTTTTCCTCTCCTTTACCGGTTACCTCTCCCCAGCTTTTGATCAATCTGGACAATCTATTTTTACCAATCCAAACTCTGGAACAGGGTTGCTCCTCTTCTCTCAGGTACCTGTGGTTTGGGGTGGGTCCCAGTCCAAAACAGGGATGAACAGAACCATCTGAAGCAAGAAGACCAACCCACTGGGGAATATGGACACTTTCTTTCAGGAACTCTAACAAAAGAAGAACTATTTCAACTCTTCAGCTTTTTGCCACTTATGACACTTGGATTACTTTTATTTTTCATCATGAAAAACCAAAGATAACGTCTTCAGCTGCGTCTTCTTAATCCACTTGGAATGTAGATGGTGCTATTTCATGACAGACTGACCCTGACATGGCTGCTGTGTAGAAAACTGCTCCTGGTAAGATCCCAATCATATTACAGGAAGTTTATCTAAATCTGCTAATGGTTGACATAAACATTCATCTATGTAGCATTTTTTAAGATCAATGTGTGGGATCTGTGGAGGAGGGAGGCCGTAGGTACTCAGAGTACTCTAATCTCTTTGCTACAGACTATGAAACTTCAACAGTTTGGGGAAATGACATTTTGATTCTTTTTAATATTCACTATCATACTGTATTGGGTACATTCCTCTATACTCAGTACCCGATAGGACAAAGCCTTATCAGCCACTGTGGTTGGATTGTTGGTGCTAAACTACGTTTTATTTAGTCTGATGTGCTTCACATTTTTCTTGCTTAATTTATAGTAGAACTTTCAGCAAATCTCTTCATCTGTGTTAAAGTATGTCCAATGAGAAAAACCTGTAGAACCAGTTTTAGATCTATTGCATTAATTCCTAAAATACAAAGTTAAATGAAAATAATTTAACTCAAGTCGAAGAAAATTCAGAGATTCTGGAGAATGTGAAAAGAGAAAATGTATAGAGAATGAAAGGCTAGGAGCCAGATTTAACTTCTAGTTACCTGGCATTCGATTTAAACTCCATGGCTCTGGCAGAGCTAATGAGCTTGTTACAGACCGACTATTAATTCTCCAAAGGACAGCACAGGCACGATGTCCTCAGTCAGCAATAAGACCAGATGGACGCTGATAAGATTCAAAATCACTTTGAGTTAAAGACAATACCTCAGCTGGATACAATTATATATCAGGGGTTTGTGTCTGTTTATGGAAATAATAAAAAACAAGTTTTATCTATTAATAAACATTAAATCTGATGTTAACCCTTTCTTATCTTTTTCCTCTCTTATTTCCTGGAGGCAGTGATGGCTTGGGGTCTTGTTGCCACCTGTCCACCTTTGGACTAGAGGTCTGCAGAGTGATACGGGAGACACTCCCAGTACCACGCTCACCGTTACAAACTCTCAGTTCACCTTCTGGGTCTGAGGCATTAGAAAAACTGCGTGAGGAAATGGAAAATCAGAGAGACCCTCAATGTCTGCACAACCTCGCCTACCATCCGCGATGGCGGCACCATTCAGTTAAAGTGATAAGAAAAAGACATATATGGACAGTGGTTGGAGATAGTCCTAGCAGGTGTAGTCAGTTTGAATCATTATCAACATCATTATCGTCAAAACCACCGTTGCCATCATCCACTGTGCAGCACACCAGAATATGGAGGGGGAACTGGTTTCTTCTGTTATTACTCACAATCTCATTGCACCCCTGTCAAGTCTGGGCAACCACTTTCAAGGTGGCCCTGGTTGGACCCTGGACTTGTGACCTCCTATACTCTAAAGCTCTCCCTGACTTGGCGGCCCGCCTTGCCACTAGCCGCATAAACAAGAACCCCTACCTCAACAAAGGCTACTGGTATGACTACACGCTGATAAACGAGGATTGCAAGTCAACCCGAGGTCTTGCTCGCTTTGCTGATCTGGAAAGTTATGGTGCTGCGTTCTTGGGCCCTGCTAACCCAGGTTACTGCTCATCAGCTGCTTTGTACACCAAAGAGTGGAACGTTGGGATCCTTTCCTGGGGTTGTCTCAAGCCCAGCATGAAACCAGGAGGCATGTACCCTACCTTCCTGAGGCCGCTGCCATTGTCCTCCCAAGTACTTTTCACTGTGTTGAGGTACTTCCAGTGGGCGCACGTGGCCATCATCTCAGAGGAGACAGACATATGGGAGTCTACAGGCCACGAGTTGGCCTCTTCGCTGAGGGCTCTAGGTCTTCCTGTCAACCCTGTGGTCACAATGGAGACTGACAAGGAAGGGCCTCGGAGAGCGCTGACTAAAATACGAGAAGCAGACCGAGTCAGAGGTAGGTTGCATGTTTACAAAACAAATAAACCTAACATGTTTTATTCCATATGAATCATGCAAACATGCTGTTTTTTCTGCAGTGATCATCATGTGCATGCCTTCTGTGCTGATCGGTGGCCAATCCCAGTACAAGCTCCTGATAACGGCCTTAACTATGCGTATGATAGACCGCGGTTATGTGTTTATTCCTTATGATACTCTGCTCTATTCACTGCCCTACGAAGACACATACTACTATCAGCTTGGGAATGACACAAAGCTCCGTAAAGCCTATGATGGAGTTCTTACCATCACGATGGAGTCTGGAGAGCGTAGTTTCTATGAAGCCTTCAGGGATGCTCAAGACAGGTTTGAGATACGAAGCAGCACTCCACCAGAGCAGGTAGGACTCGTCAGCAAAATTCAAATGGGGAATTAAAAAAACAACAAAGACAAGTAATTGCATGTGTGTGTGTTTTGTCAGGTTTCTCCTTTCTTTGGCACCATTTACAACATGATGTACTACATCGCCATGGCTGTAGAGCAGGCCCGCTTACATGGAGGCCGCTGGGTCACAGGTCACATCCTGAGCGAAAGTGAAGGTGGCTTCGAATTTGAAGGGTTCAATCAGCACCTGCAGGCTGGAAAGGACGGTGAAGGAATGCAGGCTAGTTATGTTGTCCTGGACTACAGCGGCATGGGCAACTCACTCTACTCCACACACTTTCTTCACGCTACTCATACGGATGGAAAGACCGGCGGCTTGAAATATCTCGGCCGTTCAATACATTTTGCAGGCAGCACTCCCTACAAAGACTCAAGCTGCTGGTTTAGTCCATACTTTGCCTGTTCTGGAGGTGAGTGTGCTGAGAATGCCACCACAGGAAGTTTTTTCTACATCAGTGTGGTGGACAACACAGTGCACTCAAAGTTTTATTCTCTTTTTCCTCCCAAAGGCATGGATCCAGTCACGATCTTCTTTCTGTTTGTACTGTTGATTTTATTGGCTGGATTTATAATAAACATCTTTCTTCATTTGAAGTACGTATTGCAGAGTTAGAACAGCAAAATGTCTCATCCTTTCCAGAACCTCTCATGATTGTTTGTAATTGTCTGTCCTCTCAGAAGAAGAGGCAGAGTTGGGTTTAGCTTTGGAGGTGATGGAAACTGTGGATCATCAAAGGTTGTCCTGACCCTGGATGATCTGGTCTTCATCAATACTCAAGTCAGCAAACGGGTCAGTTCTAAATCACTGAATCAATACTGACAGCTGTTTATATTTGCATTCATTTGCACTGAGCTGACCCGTCTTCTTTAAACTCTGTGTGAGCAGAAGCTAAATGATGAGAGTTTGATGAAAAGCCAAGGGGACATGAAGACACCCCATCACTCGGTGTCCGGTCGCAGCTACTTAGCCTCCTCTCCAGACAGCTCCAACGTTGCTGTGTTTGAGGTGAGAACAAACATATCATACTCTTATGATCCCTGTTTTCAAGTAGTTTTAGAGAGGTTGGTTTGACCGAAACGCTGTTTTGTTTCTGTCACAGGGTGACTGGGTCTGGTTGAAGAAATGTCCCACGGGAACAGTGTCAAATGTCCAAAACAGCACCGAGGTGGTATTCGTGAAGGTAAAAGAATATTCAAGAGATTAGGAAGGAACTGATTCTTGATTTAGTCAGAAACTTGAATCAGTCTAACATGAACAACCAAGAGCTGTGGTCACGATGACAAAATGCAGAGAGTTGTGATGATTGTTTTCCTCCCAGCTCAGAGAGATGAGGCATGAAAACCTAAATCTGTTCCTGGGACTGTTCTTCGACTCTGGGATCTTTGGTGTTGTGACCGAACACTGTACCAGGGGCAGCTTGGAGGACTTGTTGGGCAATGAAGAGGTGCGTCTCGACTGGATGTTCAAGTCTTCCTTGTTGATGGATCTGATCAGGGTAAGAAACACAAAACAACTTCTTTGTGAAGAATGTCACACCTAATCATGCTCCCTCATTAGTCATTTTCTTGTTCCATAATCAGGGAATAAAGTACCTGCATCATCGGGACATCATCCACGGGCGGCTCAAGTCCCGTAACTGTGTGGTGGACGGGCGCTTTGTGCTGAAGGTGACAGACTACGGCTTCAATGAAATTCTGATTACACAAGGCATCGACTTAGATGACGAAAAGCCAGAAGGTGAGACTTTCTATAGAACAATAAGTAATATGAGCTTGATTGTCTGTATAATAGGGTTTCGTTCATGACTGTGAATCCTTTTTTAACAAAAAGAACTGCTTTGGACGGCTCCGGAGTTGCTGCGAAGTCCAAGTCAGAGGAGGAGAGGAACTTTCTTTGGCGATGTCTACAGTTTTGCCATCGTCGTGCAGGAGGTCATCTCTCGCTCTACACCTTTCTGCATGCTGGACATGCCTCCAAAGGGTGAGAGGCTAAACACTAACTCCAAAACACAATAATGTTAAAATATGCACATTTTCAGAGAGAACTGAGGGGGAAAAGACTAATTCTAGAAGTGTTTTGAAAAGGCTTTTATTTTCAGTTTCTGTGTATGCCTAATGTTTGTGTGTGTGTGCATGTGGACAGAGATCATTAACAAGGTGAAAAAGCCTCCTCCTCTGTGTCGGCCCATCATCTCAGTGGAAGAAGCCCCTTTAGACGTGATACAGTTAATGAAACAGGCCTGGAGTGAAGAGCCAGAGAAGAGGCCGACGTTTGAGGACATTTTCAAACAGGTAAAAACTCCTACAACTTCTGTCCACATGTACATTTTGTGGTGTCCTGAGCTTTACTGATGGCTCTTTTTCACATGGCAGTTCAAGTGCATCACAAAGGGAAAGAAGACCAACCTGATAGACTCAATGCTGCGGATGTTGGAGCAGTACTCGTCCAACCTAGAGGACCTGATCAGAGAGAGGACGGAGGAGCTGGAGGTGGAGAGACAGAAAACGGACCAGCTGGTGGCTCAGATGTTGCCCAAGTAAGAGTCCAGGAGTGTTTATTGATGCATAAGAGAGGACATGAAGCTGGTGTGTTAGGAGTGTTTGAAATTAATAAGCAGCAAACGGATCAAGAAGGCTGCAGAATGTTGTCATAAATACACTTTAATCAGGAGTGAAGCCGGTGAGCAGCTTCGACTCACAGTGGTTTGTTAGGTTTGGATCAGATTATGACAGCTGTATAAACTGACTCTAAAGGGAAATGCTTTTATTACTGTTGGTTGTTTTCTGTCAGTTTGCTTGGTGATTAATCAGGTTAGATACATTTTATTTCATATTTTCAACTGATAATCTTGTTGCGTTCCAATCAGTTTGTTTCTTCATCCAACTGACGATGACACTAAAATGAATTTAGCTGGAAAGTTCAAATCGTAGTTATGACAGATAACAGAGTAAATGAGAGCAATTATCTAAAATGATTTATCTGCTTAAAAAAATAGATATTTGAAGCCTTTGACTGATGACCTGCCAGTCAAAGGGTTCTAATAAAAAACGTCCCTGTATCTTACTGAAACACTACCAAATAAAAATGATTTAAATGTATGAATAAAAAGTTATGATTACATCATTATTACCTTAATATTAATATTATTTGTTAAGGTATTATTACCTTATGTTGTAACCTTTACAGCCTCATTGCTTGGTGTAGACACTGGAATCCACTGGTTTCATTTGTAATCTGTTATGCTCTCCGTAATCCATCATGCTGTAGATAAACACTTAATTTGTGTTATAATCTAACCTACAAAGCCACAGTGGATAAGAGTTTAGTTCTAGTTTAGCTGTTTGACAGTCAGACCTTCAGGCTGCTCCTCCTCCTCCCTCAGGACAGTGGCCCAGGCGCTGAAGTTAGGCAAACCTGTGGAGCCGGAGCATTTTAGTGAAGTCACGCTGTACTTCAGTGACATCGTGGGGTTCACCACCATCTCAGCTCTCAGCGAGCCCATCGAGGTGGTCGACCTTCTCAACGACCTCTACTCGCTGTTCGACGCCATCATTCCACTGCACGACGTCTACAAGGTGAGCGTCTCTCTGAAAGAGTTACACATTCAATGAGCTTCATCAGTAGCTTCACAGCTATGATGAAAATATGGTCATTTATTTTCATGTTTGTGTTTTGAGATATAGACAACTGATTGGTTAATATGTAGCATCAGCACTTTTGATTTATAGAAGACAATAAATCAATTTTTACTGATTTTATCTGTAGATTTAGAATACATTTATAAGATAAACTGTGTTTTATGTATTTGTATTTATTCTAGTACTTTATAAAGAAAAATAACATTATGAAGACGGATTTTGAGTTGCTCATAAAGTAAAAGAACAACTCAAATATAATTTTTTTTATTATTTAAAATTTTAGCTGGTCTCTTCTGTCCTTTTTAGAACAAAAACATTATTGTTTTATTTCTGTTAACTGTATATTTTCTAATATTTATTGTGATACTAAACAACAGGGATCAATTTGTAATAAAAAATAATCCCAAAAAAAGGTAAATAAATGTTAAAAAATCAAACTAAGGTGTTCAGTGAGCTTCTAAAGCTGATACAAACACAACTCTTTTTTGACAGTCAGATTTTCTTTATTGTGGTTTTCAGGTAGAAACCATCGGAGACGCCTACATGGTCGCCTCAGGAGTTCCCACCAGAAATGAAAACCGTCACGCGGCTGAAATGGCCAACATGTCCCTTGATATTCTCCACTGCATCGGAACCTTCAAGACCAGACACATGCCTGACCTAAAGATCAGGATCCGCATCGGCTTGCACTCTGGTCAGTACCATCCTCATCCTTTGTGCTCATAATTAAAGCTTCCTTCTTCATAGCTGTTGATCTGGAGAGATCTGGACCTGTGGACTGTGCTCAAGTCTTCAGACAGCCTCAATTTCAATTCCAAGAAACCAAAGCAAAAAAATCTAAAACAATCATCATTTAGGTGATCCGTCTACTTTTTGCTGAAGTCTGATCAGAAAATATTTAGATAGACAAAAATCTGCTAAAAATTCTTGAACATTAAACACAAACTGGACTGAAAGTCAGCGAGGACATGTCCAATGGACTGAATAATCCAAACGAGTCAACCAACAATGTGAGAGCCCGTCCTCTTAGAGACCAGAACTCAACATCCTTAAGCAAAGTGGGATTATCCTGACAGCAAACTGATCAGAAGTCAGCCAGCATCCAAATAAAAGCTTAGCAACAGAAGCCTGAACCTGAAGAAAACAGTGATTATTGGATTTTTTATTTGAAGCTCATTATATTTGCAGACATTTTGTTTTCACTTCATTAGTCCTCATTGAAGTTTAAGAAAATCCTAAACGTATGAACACTTTCCTTGAAATGCATCAAAAATGAGGATGTCTCAGGGGGTCGAGTGTCCACATCACATGGAGTAAAATAGTTTTACTCATCATTTTAAAAGTGAACAGGAATTAAAGTAGAATCCAAGTGGCCAAGCTGCTAAGTCAAGAGGATATTTTTACCTCCTTTATCCTCGTCTGAAACTTATTCCTGGAACAGTGAAACACTATCCACTTAGAGTGCTGTCATCCAATTAAGACACCGCACACTTTGGACTTCTGACTCTAGCCGGTGACTTTCTTAATGCTCTCCTTGGTGGTTGTGCATCAGCATAAGAAAAAGAATCAGAGCTCTTCACTCGGGAGAGATTAAATAAAAGAAGAAAAAAAGAGCTTCTAATAGTTGTGTGGTATGGTGTTCAAATGTATATAAAAGTTGTAAAGACAGGCAAGAAGAAATGGATTTCTTGACCCTCCTGTGTGTGTGTGTGTGTGTGTGTGTGTGTGTGTGTGTGTGTGTGTGTGTGTGTGTGTGTGTGTGTGTGTGTGTGTGTGTGTGTGTGTGTGTGTGTGTGTGTGTGTGTGTGTGTGTGTGTGTGTGTGTGTGTGTGTGCTGTGATTTCAGGCCCAGTCGTAGCAGGCGTAGTCGGCCTAACGATGCCTCGATACTGTCTGTTTGGAGACACCGTCAACACAACGTCTCGAATGGAGTCCACGTCGTTGCGTGAGTGTCTTTTCATCCGTTTTGTTCCAGTATTTTTATTTTGTATCAAACTGGCTGGAGGACGAGTGTGGCCGTCTGACTTAATGCTGCGTGAGGTTAAACAGGGTTTTAGGAGAGCAATGCTCTTTAATTCTCTAACACTGTCAGCAGAAACCCAAGTACGACTGTTAGATTAAACAGAAATCATTTTCTCTAGGTTTTCATCTGCGTACACTAATAAAACAACAGACACTGATCATAAATCAAAGTCTAGTTTGATGAAGGAAATTAAAACACGTGTTTATTCTTCTGAGGAGTGCACTTAAAAAATATGTTTATTAGTTGTATTTGGGATTATTTACCTGTGCATCATGGTTTTTTCTGTAATACCAAATTATTTTGATGCCAGAAGCTGAATAATGGATCCTATACTGCCCCCATGTGGTTAAAACTCCACATGACACCCAGGCTCTGGTTCAGCAAACTTATTATTAAACTGCAAAACAATTGAAATACACAGATTTTTTTTGTGCACTTGACAATAAACCATTTTCTGTGTGCAAAAACTGATCAAATCTTATGTGTTTTGCACAGCTTACAGAATCCATGTCAATCAAACCACCGTTAATCTCCTGAACAGCTTGAAGATGGGATACAAGATTCAAGTCAGAGGCCTGACGGAGTTAAAGGTAACGCAGATAAATGATTCAGACCTAAATGCTGTAAAGGTGGATGCAAACAGCAAAAACTCACTGAAATGAGTTTAAATGATGATCTGTTTGTAGGGTAAAGGTGTTGAGACCACGTACTGGTTGGTGGGGAAGGAAGATTTCCACAAGGCCCTTCCAGCCCCAATAGAAACCAAAGAGTGAGAACAGATTTGTTTGACGTTTTTTTTTTAATTGTACTTGTTTAATCTATTATTTCACTACAATATATAATCAGAAAATGACCAGGTATGATGCATGTATTCCTCTTTTTGCAGTGGGGGGGTCAATCATGGCATCGGTTTGGATGAGATCCCCGCCGACAGAAGGCAAAAGTTCCTGGATCGACAGAAGAAGACAAACTAACCTGGAGCTTGTTGCCAATAATCAAGAAAGATGTGTGTAATTCACACAGCACTCAAAACTAAAAGCAGAACGCTGGCTATAGTTTTCAAACATTAAGGGACAAATGTTCCTTTTTTATAATGCTGTCTTTATTTATAGTTTAAACACAGTAATACCACAACAAATCATTACCTGGATTTTATACCAAAAACACATAAATGCAGCAAATTCCAGTTTCCGGATGGGACGTGTCCGTGGGCATGCTTTTTGTGCACTGAGGAGGACTTCATCGTGAAATCTTGAGCAAAACACAGGTCATTTATTTAGAAATGGATTTATATTTTATCTAAAATTAACTCTAAAAAGATTGAATTAGTACCATTTGTCTACTGAATCAAACCATCTACACAGATTAAAACCAGAAATAATCTTTAAAGGACTTTTTCCAGGACTGACCTCAGGTTCTGTTTGGATGCTATAAATTGACAAACATGTATTGTTTTTTAAATTAAATCTGTATTCCTTTAAACATTTTCTGCAAGACCGCTGCAAGAAGGCTGTTTTCTCTGCAGGTCACTCTGTGTGCAGCACATTACTCCAACATGCAGCGTGCATGTGCTGCTTGTTCAACACAGTCCTATAACTGATCATGTATATTCTGCACTGATGCACAGAGATTTATAGGATTAATACGTCTCTAATACTGTGTTTCAGCAGACTGAACCTTCTCTTTTTTAAGGAAGTGTCTCTTTGTGTCTGTTTTCCAACCAAACAGAGACACTTGTCGTTGTTTTTGTTTTTTTGGTAAATACTGTAAATGTGTACATTGCATCCTGAGCTGTTAGGAATTTTTCAGAGTTTTTTCTGCTTCTGACAGAAACAGAGACATCAACAAAACACAGGAGCTCAATCCTATTGAGTTCATACAGCAAGCTGCGCTGTTGGCTTGCTGGATGTCTGCCACTGGACTTTTTCTGGAGGAACAAAAGGCAGACGATGTCAGGATTTTACACTAAAAACAGGCTGCAGACCTGTTGGTTTTTTCTTCTTTTTTACTTGGCAGCTTGCTGCTGGTCGCTTTCAACCTCTCCAGACTTGTTGAAGTAGCTGATTGTTTAGATGAAAAACTGGACATCAGACGGTTTGATTGTCAGGTTGCTTGTGGTGTATTCCTTCGCACCATTAACTGTTTAGCAGTTTCGGCTCTTCAAGCATAAAGAAACCCATGACGACGTGGACGTGCACGGTCCTGAACCAAGATGAGCAACACAAGAGAAGCAGTCTGCATGTTTCTTTAACGGATGGGTATCTAAAACATACAAAATGACTAATCCTATTTTATAGTTTTTCTTTCTTTTTAATTTTTTAGATTCATAATCACTTTGCCAAACAGATAGATCACATCAAAACTGAATGGTTCATTTTGAAAGTGATCTTGGTGTGTTTCTGTAAATAAATTATGGTTTTAGTGAAGATTGCGTCGTCTTTTGCGTGTTTTTACACCATCAGTCCTGTTGAAGCTAATCTCCTAAATGGTGCATTATGTTTCACGATGAGCGAATCGATAAATGACAAGTTGGATAAGGTTGGTGAATTAAAGAGAAAGAAGCTGAATGTGACTGATTGTGACCTAAAGAGGCTTCAGGATGTCTGTCTTCCAGAGATGCTTTGGGTGTGAGTTAATGTGATTCAGCTTCAAACAGCAGAATAAGAAATAATAAAAATGATTATTTTATTTCTTCAACACCTTCAGGATCACATTCTGTAAATTTCAGCATTTTAAAAATGTAACCACTTTTTAAACTGTGAGGAAATCAGAACATTAACAGGTTGTGTCCATGTTTATTCTACAGTATAGGCTGCTTTATTAAACAGATGCACCTTCAGAATATCTGTTACTACCTTAACTTGTGTGTTACTTCCATTCCAAAGTATTAATACACTGCAACATATCCTGTCTCTATATGAATCTCTATTAGACGTTAAAGCTCTAAACAAACCAGAACCAGTGCAGCTGGATCTTCTTGTGTGTTTGAGGCTCTGGTAAATCCATAAAACAACAGTGAGGAAAGTTCTTAATGTGGTTACAGGATGAGGATATTGTGTTATCTTCTACTCACTTTGGAATATTTTGCAACTGATTCAAGAGGAAATCAGCGAGCAGCTTTTCAAAGGATTTATAATAAAATCAGATGTAACAGAGGTTTTGAACAGCTTTTAAACTCATATGTTGTTTAGTTGTTCGTCCTGTGTAGTGTGGATGACCTCTAGCTGCAGGTCAGCCCATTTGTCCTCCAGCTGCTCTCCTCCTGTCTCTGTAGTCAAAATGCTAAACTCTGCGCCACTAAACCTCCCATCATAAACATGAGATCATGAGAGTTCCCCTGCTGAACTCCAGGCTCCTCTCTGACTGACACACCGGCTTGGAGATGCCAGTCTAAACAGTCAAGGTTCCCACAGAGAGGCAGGGGGATTCCGGAAACAGCGCTTTAACAATAAAAGCACAATCATATGAAACAGAATGAACGCAACCCTGCTGTTTTTGTCGGAATGTTTTTACTCCATAAGATCAGTTAGAATATATGAGCTATGATTACAAAAAAATGCAAAAAATAAAATAAATACATTTCGTTATGTTTCAAATTGAATGAAAATATATACAATAAATTGTAAAATAAAAAAGGCTAATTCAAAATATCTATCTGTATGTGTTGGGATTTTGATGGTATACTATAAGCCCCCACATTTGCTATTTTCTTATTGACACACTGCAATATCAATTATTATAGTACATTTAACAATTAAACACCACACAAACCAAAATATTTAATTGTAATAATGTAGACATCATTTTGAAAGGAGTTTGTAACCCAGTAGATCTATGGACCTGTATTGGTCCTTGGCTTTGTGATTGGGGAGTGTCACTGGCAGCATGCAGTGACCATAATACAATAAAATATATATTGTTAATTTGTTGGTTAAATGCAGTTTTTGATGTCAAATTGAATGTTGTCCACCTGAGAGGACACGCAAAACAAAAATAAAATAAAATATGTTTAAAAAATGAAGTTCAGATAAATTACAAAATAATGTTTGAGCCAAAATCAGTTAATTCTTGCATCATTTTAAGGAAAATTCTTCAACTGGGGGCTTTTATTTTGAAATCCTATACAGGAAGTTGTGCTTTAACGCTGCCTGACTTGACAGGAGGGTATCCACAGGCTATGGGCATCCTCAGACAGGTGGAGGAGACGTCCTCAAGCGTCTGAGCTGCTTGGACCGGAGGACTGGGCTGGGCTGCAGGACCAGCGGTCGCTGTGCACGCTCGGTGCACGGATCCTCCCCCCACCTCCCCCTCCAACCCAGCTCCATAGTATGAAACCAGAACCAAAACATGGTTTGGCTGATTTCGCCGTCCTGAGCTCTCACATGCTTGATGCTTCGGCGTGTGGACGCGCACGGGGAGGACGAGGGATGTAGCTGCAGAGGATCCATGAGGAGAACACATGGACTCGAGTTTCTGCCCTGAGATTTTGACCTTCTGTTCGTGTTATTCCTGATTCCTCTGCCCCGGTCATGGAGCACCACGCAGCCGAGCCGCAGACCTACGAGGACGTCCAGAAAAGCGGCTACCTCCGCAAGCATAAATCGATGCACCGGCGCTTCTTCGTGCTGAGGGCGGCCTCGGAGCACGGTCCCGCTCGACTCGAATATTACGAGAACGAGAAGAAATTCCGCAGTAAATCACCTGTGCCCAAAAAGGTCCTGAACCTGGAGACGTGCTTCAACATCAACAAGCGGGCGGATTCCAAGAACAAGCACATGATCGTCCTTTACACCCGCAGCGAGAGCTTTGCCATCGCTGCGGACAGCGAGGAGGTCCAGAGCGAGTGGTACCAAGCGATGCTGGACCTGCAGTACAACTGTAAGCCCTGAGGATGAGGAGTGGGATGTGATTTTGATTCCTGCATCAGGCCTGTCCTACCCTAAAGGCTCTTTGGTCCTCGTGTGTGTTTTTTTTTTTAGACTCGCCCTTTTCTGATTCCACCTGCTGATTATTATTATTAGAATATTCCAGCGTCAAGCTAAACCTGTTCAGTGTGAAGAAATGGGTCCAGTTAAAGCATTTTAGTAGTGTTTTTAAGCTGAGAGGGTGGGGGCGAGGGGGGGGGGGGGG
>SSNR01000087.1:1002708-1032708 GCA_006937965.1 Callopanchax toddi | reverse complement strand
AAATCAACCTGGTCTTGTGCCGTAAAGTAAGTGACCCCTAAACCTAATAACTGGATGTAACAGCCTTTGAAGCATTTGTGATAGCTAGTAATGAGTCTCTCTTTCTCAGTAGAGGAAATGTCTTCCTCTTTTCTTTGCAGAATTGTTTTAATTCAGAAGCATTGGAGGGTTTTCCAGGCTTCCAGCATGAAAGGACTGTTTAAGGTGAAAGATCAGATATTCAGCTTCTGGATTTTCTAGCAGAATTCATAGTTAGAGCCAGTGGTCCAGGTCCTGAAGCAGCCCCTGACCGTCACACTACCACCACCATGTCTGACTGTTGGGATGACGAGGTTTTTATGACTCCAGATGGAACGAGACACACAGCTTCCAGAAAGTTCAGCTTTTGTCTCATCAGATGACAGAATATTTTCCCAGAAGTCTTGAGGATCATGAAGCTGGTGTTTGGTCAATGTGAGACGGGTCTTTGTGTTGTTTTTGGTCAGCAGAGGTTTTGGTCTTGGAACTCTCTCTATGCCACGTTTGCTTTGTCTTTTTTTTTTGTCTGACTTTTTTTTCTATGGTTGAATCATGACCTCTGACCTTTAGCTTAACCAAATGAGGCCTTTGGATGTGGTTCTGGGTTTTTAAAAATCATTGAACATATTTAGAATGATGCACAATGTGCTGGTTTTTGAGATCTTTTAGCGTACTTCATGTTGTCAGACAGGTTCTATTGAAGTGATTTCTTAATTCTACAGGTCTGACAGTAATCAGGTCTGGGTGCGACTGGTAGAACTGGACTCACCTTTACAAATGATGTCATTAATTACAGTTGATTCATGCTTTACCCAGGGAGGCATTAGATTTTCACAGCACTGTTCAGTCATAATGGTGGGAAATAATGTATGAGTATAAAATCTACCTTTAGTTTACTGTAGTATAATGTTGTATGTTCATTCTTTCTTTGTTGTTTTTCCAGGTAAAACCCCTGAAGACTATGGCAGTAGTGGAGAGTGTAGCTCACCATCTCCTATTCCAAACTTTAAAGAGGTATGGCAGGTCAAGGTTTGGCCTAAAGGTCTCGGACATGCCAGGAACTTAGTGGGCATCTACCGGCTGTGTCTAACTGATAAGACGGTCAACTTTGTCAAACTTAACTCCGACGTGGCTGCAGTGGTGTTGCAGCTGATGAACGTTCGAAGGTGTGGCCATTCAGAGAACTTTTTCTTCATTGAGGTGGGACGCTCAGCAATCACAGGCCCTGGAGAGTTCTGGATGCAAGTGGACGACTCTGTGGTAGCTCAAAACATGCACGAGACCCTGCTGGAGGCCATGAAAGCCTTAAGTGAGGAGTTTCGCCAGCGCAGCAAGTCTCAGTCTGTGGGGACCTCATGTGGAGGGGGAACCGCTTCAAATCCTATCAGCGTCCCGAGTCGGCGCCATCACCCGAATCTACCGCCGAGCCAGGTGGGCTTCTCCAGGCGGGCGCGGACTGAGACCCCAGGGACAGGAGGCAGCAGCACCAGCACATCTCCTACATCCCGTCACGGGTTTCCAAGGGCAAGAACAGCAAGCATCGGAGCCAGGTCGGAAGAAGGAGGAGCAAGCGCCAGAGGGACATGGGCCAGCTCCAGCCCAAGTCTGAATGGATCCTGCTCAACTACTCCAACACTGAGACCCAAGCCCACAAGGGCTCCAACCCCTGCTAAGATTACCCTAAGCCTTGCGCGCTACACTCCTAACCCAGCTCCCTCCCCTGCACCAAGTCTATCCTCCAGCTCTGGTCATGGATCAGAGTGTGGCCTAGTGGGGGCAGTTGTTGGAAGCATGTCGATTTGCTCCTACGCTCGAGTTTCTCAAAGAGTTTCTGTTTCCGGCTCACCGAGTGACTACGGATCCTCAGATGAGTACGGTTCTAGTCCTGGTGAGCACTCTTTGCTTATACCCAGCATGTCTGGACATCATGCACATGGAGAGGGCTCCTCCAGCTACATCGTGATGGGTCAACGAGACGGTGTACTTGGTTCCCATCATCACTCCAAAGGAAGGCGAATTCTGCGGCGCTCATCTAGTCGAGAATCAGAAGCAGAACGCAGGCTACTAAGCAAGAGAGCTTCTCTGCCTTTAGCAGCACAGGAAAGACTGACCCCACACAGAAAAGATGAAGATGATGAGGATGATGAAGAATATGCCATCATGTCACAGAGTGCCCATAGAGTGAGGGCTGATTTGCACCATGGCTCAGGGAATCCGGCTACTAGAGGTGGGCAGCTTGATGTAGTTGGAAAAACTAGAAAGAGGGCTGACAAAAGCAGGCGAGAGGTGGACTCAGGAGGAGCTCTAGATAGTGGCTACATGTCAATGTTGCCTGGAGTCACTTCTCCGCCTGTTTCACTCTCACTATGTATGTATGATACAAGCACTAAACCTGGAGCAGATGATGAGTATATGGCCATGACCCCCAACAGCAGCGTGTCCCCCCCTCAGCACATCCGCCAGCCCAGCTCAGAGGGCTACATGGTCATGTCTCCCAACAGCAGCAGCTCCACAGACCTCCACAGACTGGGCATGTGGGAGAGCAGGGCCAGCATGGAGAGCCGGGCTGCCAGCGACTACATGAACATCTCACCTGTCAGCAGCCGCTCTGCCTGCAGCACGCCGCCTTCCCACCCCGAGCAGCACCAGCTGCAACCAAAAATGTTCAATTCATACTTTTCCCTGCCACGGGCTTATCAGCATACTCTCTATAGTCGCTTTGAGGAGGACTTAAACAAAGGAGAGGAACAAAAAGACAGCAGTGGGCATGATAGTGCTGGAAGGGGAGGGAGAGTGGGGTGCAGCAAGAGAAACAAAATTGCAGTGGGCTCTGCAGGAGGCTGCCAACTCTCCATGTCTTCCTCTTCTTTCTCCTCAAGCTCCGCCAGCAGTGAAAGCCTTGAAGACAAGTCGTTATCAGCAGGGAGAGGGTTAAGTTTATTAAGAACTGGAGCAGAATACAAGAGTGCAGGAACGTGCACAAAAGAGGGACGCCATCACCAGAAACGTGGCTCAAGTAGCAAGAGCCCAAAGCAACACAGGAGGGGTCGCCCTCTCAGTGTGTCCTCAGACATCACTAAAGCAAACACCTTACCCAGAGTGAAGGAGAACCTATCGTCCGTCTCTCAGGGTGTTGATGAGTACGTAAGCATCGTCTTTAAGGAAGATGATAAATACGATGAAGGCCGAGGGGCAGGGTCTCAGCGTGGACAGCCTGTAATCCATGGAACTCTACGGCCCTTGAATCAACCACTCCTCTGTCATGATAATCCTGCTAACCTTCCCCGTAGCTTCTCTGCGCCGCTGTCCACCTCTGCTGAGTATGTCAACATGGATTTAGGGAAATCCTCAACGCCCATGACTCATGTTAGATCCACGTTCAGCACCCTACAGGGCCCACCAGCTGTTGCCCCCAAGGCCCGACATGAACACAGCACGTCCTCTCCTCTGGCAGCAGAGCACAGTGTAGGGTACAGAACAAAAATAAAGATGCCAACAGATGCCCCCGCCCCGTTTACAGACAGCAAAGGTTCAGATCCCAGCATTTCAGCAAGACCTGCTATCCACTCTGGTCAACCTTTATCCATAGATCAGGAGACAAGCTTGGGTTCCTCCCCTGTCAAGTCCTTCCAGTCTCCTGACCGGAGCAGCAGACAGGTCCGAGGCGACCAGCAGGGACACTTGAGCCACCACTCTGAGACATTCAACTCGCCGCCATCTTTACCACGATACGCATCTTCTTCTACCTCCCTGTACCCAGAGGGCAGCCAGTCAGCAGGTCATCGGCAGGGTTTGGACTGCTCACTGTGGGAGAACGGGCAGGCTGCTGGTTTGTCTGCCACACCTCCACCCCAAGCCTCCGCCTCATCCACTGAACAAGGCCTTAACTATATAGACCTTGACTTAGCCATGAAGGAGGGCTCTCAAGCTGGAGTGGAGCGCACCTCTCCTGTCTACAGCATCGGGGGAAGCGCTTTGGGTAGCAGCGCCGGCTCTGGCCCCAACACTTACGCCAGTATTGATTTCTACAAGTCAGAGGAGCTGAGAACGAATCAGAACAGTAGAAAGGATGGTCAAGGTGAGTCCTAAAAGATGAATGATTATAATATCTGGCTTCGATATATTATTCTATAAGCTTCACACATTTAATCTTGAGTGGAGACAGAAGCTTCACTCTCTGAACTTTTCTTCTGTCTTCTGTTTGATTAGCAATTACAATCAGTTCTATAAGCAAAAATACCCAGAATCATGGTATTCAAATGTAAATATTCCTATTCTCAGCCACGTGATAATCACTTCATAAATTTAAAGACAGACTGCAGAGAATTGCAGACATTTCCACTATTCATAACATCTGATTAAATACCAATAATATGCTCATTATTGGATCATCAAAGTAAACATCAATTGCTGTCCTGTCATTTAAAACAATCTAAACCATAAATCATGATTTTTGTGAAATTGGATGCAAACTTCAGCATAATGTGAATAATCCTGAGACAGAAATGCATGTCTGGCTCTTAGTCACTTCTCCTTTCATCGTGTACTGATGTGGCCTCAAGCTGGTGGGCAGCACAGAGCTTCCCGTCTGTAGGCTGTCTGTAGAGTCTCTTATTATCACAAGTGGGTGTTCAGAGAGCAGAGCCAATTGATTTGTCTGCTGGTAATGAGCCATTTCACATGAATGGAGGCATAGGGGACGAGAACACGGGCCAGGTGTTTATGTTTCTATGTGGGCGGGCTGCTGGCTGCAGGATTTCTTGTGGCGTCTTTGAGGTTTCCCTCACATTGCACCAACGACAGTCATTAAACAATTAATGCTGATTGTTTTTGACAAGCTGACACTGAAAACTTTTTTTTTTTTTTTTGCATGTAAAGAAACTGTATTAAAGTGTAAATAAATGTAAATATTTGACATGGCAGCAGGACAATCTGCTCAATTGATTTATCTAAAGGTGCTCAATTTCCAGATACATGTTTATTTATGTAGAGCTCATAGCCAAGAAAACAAGAACCTGCACATATTTTATTCATGATGCAATTAATGATTGATCATGTTTTATTTGTATAAAAGCCACTTGGCTTTGTTTATGACCCGGAAACATCTTCTGGAAACAGCTCAATATGTGAAACCTAAAGAAAAAACCTAAAACTTCGAATAAATCACGTCCTGCAGCTTGATTTTGCTGACACACTCAGAAGTAGAGCGGTGAACACCCTGTGTTGTTAAGAAGGCTCATAAAGAGATGAAACAATCCCCGGAGGCCATAAATCAACACACGCATCATATTGACATCTGCAACCATGAGACCAATCAGAAAATCCTTCCACAAAGATATCAAGCTCCACGTGATATTTACCCAATCTGCCAGCAGGAGCTCTAGATTAAACAAAAGCAATATGCTTATAGGTGAACGTGTAATCTACAGTTACAGCAGATGTGCTGGAAAATAGCAGCAAATGTTGCAAAGAATTTACTTGTCTTAAATATATAGATATGAAATTCCTGCTTGCTTTTTGGTTCCAGACTGTTGATCTTCGTCCCGGAGACGAGTGTGACGACGGTGAGACGGCTTGACCCGAGAGGGGACGGCTGGCGGCCCGATCAGCCGCCACGGCGGAGTAGGAACACTGAAACCCTAGAAGTCTCATCCTCATCCCGTCTGCTGTTTTCTGTCAACCAAACGTGTGCCAAACACACACACACACACACACACACAGAACACAGGAAAGATTCAGCTCTTTGACCTCGTTTGAATAAAAATGAGATTTGATTTTTGTTTAACTTTGTACAGATGAGGAATGAGCTCACATGTATCGATGAGACTTTCAGGGAACGGCACAAAAGGCAACAAATACATCTGTGAATCTTAATTTATCCTGCGAGTGAGCCAGCCTCTTCATGTTAGGTGACTTCATGTTCAAAAAGGCAGCTGCTATGTTGACACAGCTGAATCTGGAGCTTTAATTGGTGTTTTTATTCTGTGTTGCCTTTTACGTCTCGTTCTCATTTGTACGCACAAGTTAAATGAGCATCAGGTGTCATTTTGACTCAAACCAACAGAAATAGTTATCAAACACACACTCACTGTAAACATGTTTAAATTATATCAAGTGGTTAAAAAAGGCCTTCATACTTCCTGACTACTGTTTTTGTGTTGCTGGAGTACTCCAAAATGTTAAATACTATTAAAAATGACTGATTCTGGACTTGGCAGGGAAATCACATAATCCAGATGAAATTTAGATGTAAAAGTTCATTTATTTAAGTACATTTAAAGCATTTTAGCAAAACATATTTCACGTTGTTACGGAAATCTACTCAGAGCATCTCAGTTTTTAAAATATTTGTTAGATTCGCAATTTTAAGACGAGAAACTCAGATGTCTTTTCAGAGCCTAACTTGACATTTTTAGACAGAAACTGCAGCTAATTTACAAAAAAGTGACACCAGTGAGTCCATATGGGTGCAGCTTGCTCTTAGGACACAGCAGGAAAAGTCATGCAAAAGCTGCAAATTTCACCAGATCGTTTCATAAAAGTTATTAAAAAAATTAGACGACAAAACACTTAAGTTTTCCTAATAGTCACAGAATGAGAGTGGACACATTTCTGCAGCTGATAAACGTGAGCTTTTATGTGCAGAAATGTTCTGAAAGGGCTTATAGGCCAGCTTCCTGTAAAACTTACACAGAGCAGAACTTCCTCCAAAGGAAATGCAGCTCTAATTAACACACCTGTGTTCTCCCTACCTTTAAAAGTCCAAATGTTGTTTTTTTTCTTCTTTCCATTTTTGAGCAAAGATCTGAGAACTGAATCTGGTCGTACATGAGCAGACGAAGCATGCAGCAGGTCGACGACATCGATTGGTTAGAGTGCTGTAATTTTCTCCCCCTCTTCGCCCCCAGATCCCACTTATATCAGATGAGTCTGACGCGACTGTCAAATCAATTACACGACGTCTGAGTGACATCGCCGGGCGCGCTGGGAGACGATACAGACCAGAACGCCAAGTGAAATGGAAACAAAAAATAAATCTTCTCTTACAGCCGTTTTGAACCAATAAGTAACACAAAATTATTAGAAAAAAGTGTAAAAGCTTTTTAAGGCATCTGATCGTCTCTAGTTCAGCTGTATATTATACTATAGTATCTACTATAGTACATGCAAGTAGAATGACAGAAACTATCGTACATACTGTGCTTAGTTTTCTTCAATCACATTACAGTTTTATTATAAAGCGACACATTACAATGGTATATATGATATACAGTATACATATAATGATTAATACTATATAGCCTAGATATCTATATACTCTTTTATAAAGTGCCTCATTTTTGATTGTAGCTGTTTTTACACAGTTGATCTTAAAATGGGTTGTGAAAATGGGGTAAAAAATACAAAAAAAAGCTACTTTTTTTTCTTCCTCCTGAGTAAAAACTTGTGTAAATGTTGAGCTGCAAAGAACAAACCAGAACCCTAACATTGCTGTCATTTATCAGTAATCAGATGGCCTTATTGATCACATGAAAACAGTCCGTTTGAATATTATTTGCAGTGCCTAACACATGAGACACCCTGTAAGCACATTCACCCTTAGTACTTTGGTTGATTTTATTAAAAAAAAAAAAAAAGATGAACTTATTTTTTCTGTAAATGTTTTTACCCGATTGGTCCACCCTGATTGGTCCTTGTGTCTTTAACTCATCTGTTACCAAACACTTTCAGTTCATCACATCTGACAGCGAAATCTCAGAAAGGTGCAACAGATTTTTAAAATATAATAACAAAAGGTGTATAACTCTACAGTGTGTAGATTTTAATGTCTAATCCTATTTATATGACGTCTATTTTAACTTCCCCTGTTTTTACAAGCCCTGTACATAAAACAAGTCAGTATTTGAGTTCCTTTAGGATACTTTAAACCTCAAAGTAAATAAAGAAAGTTTCTTTAAAACTGTATGAACATGTTTGATTTCATATCAGCTCTCAAAAGTACTTTATTAGTTTTCTGTCATGCTCTTCACATTTATTTCTTCTATATTATAATAATTTTTTTATATTTATAATGTTCTGCTGCTGTCAAGCAAAAAGGTTAAGTCTGGAAAAAAGATCCAGGATTTGAATTTTTTTTTTAACTTGACCAAAATAGAACTTCATACATTTGAAATGGTTTTTTTTAAAGAGAGTTGTGTTTTTCTAAAGGTTGTGTTTTGACTGTTGCCAGAGCCTCTGATGGTTCCTTAGGTTTTGTTGTGACATTGCTGAAGCTGTGCATTGATTTAGAACATTATGTTGGTTGCAGATGCGTATAAAATAAAACGGACTGTATTTGTTGATGCAATGTCCGAGGGCTCTGGCTGTTTGTATACAGGGTAAAAACTACGAAGGCTTTCTTGATGTATTTCTGACACTGGTAGCTTTTCCCACATTTAGATGAATTATTTTTCTTACTTATGTGTGCATCCACACTATTACACAGTGGTTATTTTATTTGAATTAATTACTACTCTCCTCAGAGCAGATACTGATACTGACCGACTCAGACTAATTGGTTATTATTCAGTTTTCATTCATTTTTTATTCCTGTCTTTCTCTTTTATTAATGTGGCCTCTGTAAAGAATTCCTAATTGGTGCCAAAAGTTTGATATTTTATATTTGACGACTGTGGATCCTGCACCTCGGTCACATGACAAGCTTTGACTAAAGTTTTTTGTAAAAATCTGCTTTTCCTCAGATTTATCAAGTCAAGTCAGTATTTGATTTTTCATTTATAAAAATGTATATTAGCCTAGCACAATCCCGTTTGTGCTAAATATTGACAATCTCAAATGCATAAATTAGATCCACGTTTAGGAGCGTCTTTAGTTGAGGAGATTCTTTAATAATCTCTTTGTTTATTCCCACAGTGCGACTCTTTTAATTAGGGATTAGTGAGACTCTCTGACTGTACCTCATAATCTCAAATCTGAGCAGACGCAACATTTGGTGTTTCTTTAAAACCCCATGGAGGTGGGTTCAGTAGGAGCACACATAAATAATATAGACATGTACAGAACTTTAGAGCCAAAAAACGTTCATTCCTGCAGTGTTTCTGCTCATCGCGTCCAGATTTGATACAAAAAGCTTCTCCTCCTCTGGTCATCAGGACTCTGCTGGGGGTCTTCTTTGGGTGGGAAACAGACGCGTGCTCCTTGCAGCTGCACGTTGTTTAAAGTGCTCAACAGGCTCTAGGTGTGGGAAACGATACTGTACGTACAATCAGGATAATTACACTGGGAAAGCAGCAGATGTATTTTAAAGGAAAGGTGACTACTTTGGTAATGATGTAATTGTAAAAGTTGAAGAGGAACTAAAGGGATGTAAAGTTTACTGTGTATAAACAAAGGTTTGCTCCAGGGGGAGGGTTGGTGGGGGGGGGGCACGGGGTTCATTCTGTTCATGGAGAAATTGTTTAAAACAAAATATTGATGATTCTTGTCTGTGATGTAGACAACGTCAATGTTTTTCGTTTTTCTTTTGATAAAAGGCAAAGTGATATTAAAAAGGAAAACTGTGAGTTTTATTTGGTCGTGTGTTTTTTGACACTAAAACTCTGAGTCTAGACCGCGGTGGTGTAAGCCTTCAGGTCTGAGGTTTAAAGACGACGTAAGCCTGTGGACAGAGGGCAGCGTTTATTTAATCCCAGGCCACTCTGCTTTTAACAGATGGTATTTTGGCTGAATTAAAGTTCAGGGAGGAAAAAAAAACAAACAACAGAGTGAAGATTTGTGCTATAGACAGTTTATTACTACAAGCCAGTAGAGTGGAGCGTAACTTCAATGATTTATTTAAATTTCAGGTTCTTTGACATCCTTTTATTTCAACACCACTTTTTATTTGTACTTTAAAGTTCAGAAACAAGTCGGGAGTATTTTTCTCATCTCAAAAGGCATTAAAAATTTAAAATAAATCATCTATTTTGTAATCAAATCAGAAAAATATGTTCTATATTTTAAATGCACAGAAAGGATAATGTTAGAAAAATCTTTGTTAAAATCCGATATGAAGTCATGTCTTTATAGACTGCTGATGTTAGTGATGGGGTGAGTTGAACAGCCTGATGAGAAGTTAATTACCACGTTAAAGCACCAAGTGAGGAATTAATTTCATCAGGTCATCTGATCTTGTTGTTCGAGTCTTGATCAACACAGCCTGAGATGGAGCTGTTCTACCTGAGTAAAGGAAGCAAATGTTCTTTCAGACCCCCCTAATGATTTGTCAGGAAAGGTAATAATGCATGAAGCGTCGAGAACACAGAATTCCCTGCAGCTCTTATGAAGAACAGAACATTCTGAGAAGTTTCTTGTTTCTATTGCGTTTAAGCCATGCGGTGTTGCATATCTCATGGGTTCTTCTGAAAATGTGCTTTTTAAAAATGTTCTGCCTTTTTTTTCTAAATAACTATTATCAGCTGTGTTTGACTCTCAGCTAGGACAAACAGATTTAAACCTCTTAATTTTCACATCAAGAAAAAAGCTATGAAAATGTTTCTATTTTGTGTTCATTTTTGGCAATATGGTTAAAGACACTGTAAAGTATTAATAATATGAAACATAATAATATTACTATTTACAGATATTGTATATTCAAAAACAATGGAAGCAATGTTTTAAAGTTCAGTTGTGTTTGTTGCAGAGGTCGTCTTTTAAAAAGCAGATCAAATTTAAGTTAATACTATTGATTGAGTGTATACATTGACTAATGACTGAGTATGTGTGTGAAATGAAGTAATCATAATAAAAGATCATTTATTCAGTTTTAAGTAAATAATAATCTAAGGTAATACCATAGTTCCATTCTTCAAGGTGGTATAAGGACTCAAATAAGCTCCACCATGTGGCTGACCTGCAAGTTAGGTTAAAAGTATAAATAATAAATAACCACTGTCTTTCACATCACGTTGAAAAACAAACCAAAAAAATTAAATAAAGTTGAGTCCCTCTGTTGCTCTACTCAGTCGTAAATGTGCGTTATAGTTCACTGGTATAACTTTATGTAAAATAAGGAGAAACTACAGTAGGAGGTGCTGTACCATTCTGCTGTGATGAAATTTTATTTAGAAAAAGAACATGAACCGGAAGTTTTAGCGTTTGGTTCATGGCTCTGCGACTTCATGCCATAGATCTTAAATGGAAGACCATTCACTCTGCCGTATTTTCTGTGCTTTTATAGATAAACGAGGACGACGGCGATTATGATAAAATTATTACAACTGTATGAGCTGCAACCGTTCCTACTAATATTGATGTTATTCAAGTAATTTTTCATTTGTTACTTTAAAGCACTATTAGCGACTACAGATATTTTAGAGCATAATCTAAAAATTGTGTAGGTAGCAAGATGGCCGGTTTGGTATCTAGAATTCTGATCAGCGTGAGTGCTCTTCATTTAAACCTCTGGATTGTCTTTCTCCACTCGATTTGACATCTCTGACCATTCATTGACCGCAGTCAGTGAGAACAGCGGCATATGTTGGATATAATGAGATAGCATAGGAGAAAGCAGCGTGTTAGGAGCTAGCATGCCGTGGGCTGTGGATACTAATGTCGGCGGGTTGAGGTTCGACTCTCCTACGTTAAACTCCGCCGAGTTGGTCTCATAGCGGGGCTCCTGAGAGGTTTGTGCGATAAAATGACTCATTCTCGCTTAATGGTTTAGCTAGCAAAGTTTGCAATGTAGAAAAAAGTAACTTTCTTTATTTTCTGGCCAAGTAGTTGGGCTTAAAATAGTAAAGTAAGTAACTATTCAAAAAGGAAAAACATATTTGACTTTATACTTGTCATATTTTGCTCAGAGATGTAAAAGTTAGCGCGAGCTTTTTGGTATTTTTGCGCTTTAAAATGTATGTTTAATATAAAATTGACAGTATTTGTCGCCATCTAGTGGTAATATGTTTAACAAACAGGTGTGTCCAAAGGCTACTCACATTTCATCCTCAGGACAAGGGGTCACTCCACTGTCTCTAAAAGTAGAATTACTTTAAATGCTCTAATAGTTTAACAGGGAGAAACCAGTCTGTAATTTATCACATGAGTTATGTGAGTTTTCCCACTGTTCTCAAAAGACTTGTGTTAAATAAAACAGGTAAGAAATAAACATGTAAAACAATTTGTAAGATACCGTGTGATTTATGTATGAGTTGTGTGTGTGTGTTTGTTTTTTATGTGCATAAACATATTTTAGCTCCCACACAACAGCTTGTAGTAGCAACTTTTGTAGCTCAGCAGTTTAATTTTGACCTCTGACCTGTTATTCTAATGAGATTCACAAAATAAATAAAACAATAAGTTGACAAGAAGGGGTATTTTTGTCTCCTTACCAGGTTGTTGAGAGGAGAGATCCACTTCTCTAACCATGGCTCCACATCCAGTGATCCAGGCTATTATTGATCTCTCTGCTGGAGCCATAGGTAATTAAATATCTCTTATCTCCTAAAGTCTGCAAACATTCAGTATACAACATGATGATCTACTACGAGCTGTTTAATTTATGTAAAATTTATTTTGCATGATATTTGTAGAAGTTGGTAAACTGATTTTTATTGTTTTCAGAACTAACAATAGAAGTAATTGTCAGCTGCTTGTCTGACATAGCAGGTCATTCTGATGACGCTTCTCTTTTTCCGGCTCGTTTCAAGTGACTGTTTGTTTATTTTGCAACAATCTACAAAGCACCCTGATTCTTTTCTCTCTTTTCAGTGTATGTAGTTTGCTTTCCTACAGGTTTCACAACCTTTAAGCTCTGTTTGTGTTTCATGACTTGTGTTGGTGATTTTGTTTTTTACTGTCATGCTGTCAGGGGGAGCTGCGTGTGTCTTCAGTGGACAGCCTCTGGACACAACTAAGGTGAAGATGCAGACCTTTCCCACGATGTACCGAGGCTTCATCCACTGTGTGGTGTCCACCTATAAACAAGTGGGGGTGCGTGGTTTCTACCAGGGCACCACGCCAGCGCTGATGGCCAACATAGCGGAGAACTCTGTGCTCTTTATGAGCTATGGATTCTGCCAGCAGGTCATTCGTTTTGCAGCTGGATTGCACAAAGAGGCTGTGCTCAGGTTGGTTACCCAGTCCCTCCTAGTCCACATAAAAGCGCATGTCCAGTTTCTACCTGTCCGCCTGATTATCCATACCTCTGTATCAGTGACACACAGAAAGCCTGTGCTGGCTCTGTAGCATCTATCTTCTCGTCTCTGGTACTTTGTCCCACGGAGCTGGTTAAGTGTCGACTGCAGACCATGTATGAAATGGAGGCATCGGGCAGGATAGCAAAGAGCCACAAGTAAGTGAATCTTGGATAACTGAATGTTTCTAGGCAGTGTGTTTGGTTCATTTTTCAACATTCCTCCAGTTTTATGGCTGTATATCATCTTTAATCACTTAGAAAACACTAGTAACATGATCTGGCTTTATGTAGATCAAAACTTGGTTCAGTGTGTCCATTTGTTCAAGTTTATTTAGGGGTTCCAGAAAAAGAAGATGAAGGATTACAGATATATTGTTCATGTTGACTTATTCAAGCAAAAATAATGAGACAAAGTTCATAAATACTGTATTTATTTTTACTGTTCCAGAAAATTTTGGACCTTATCTAAGATTCAAATTATTATTAAATTTTATTACTATAAATGATAATAACAATACTAATAATGCTACTAGGAATGATTATTTGTTTTCTAGAACAATTTTTCCAACTAAAACACAAGTTTGAGTCTATATTAACCACCTTATTTGCATTTAGAACCACACAAAAACATGAATATAATAGTAAACACCACCATCACAGCCCCTCTTTAAAAATATATTAAACAAACAGTTGTGGTTACAGAGAAGATCATCTAAGAAGGAAAAAATAAGGTTACTGAAGATAAAATTAGCTATATTCTGGATCCTTGTTCAATCTGCAGATTTAGATACAAATGAAACAGTCGTGACCCATTAACTAGGTCTAAAATCTACCCAGAACGTTATGTCAGTTCAATCATACATGTATGTTTTTGTCTATTCGGAGAATGCAGAGCCAAGCCTTTAGGTGGCGCTACAACCTTTCACTCAGCTTTGTTCAGAAACCTGAAATGAAGAAGTTCATCAAAGCAATAAGGATTGATGATTTAAATTGTAAAGAAACAGGAGTTACTATGAAGGCATCGTTTTTTATCCTCACTTACCAAATGGTTAAAAGGTTTAATATAAAAGTATGTATGATTGTAAACATCTCTCTTTTTCACTGGGATGCTGGAATAACATTGTCTTAGTATATTTTAGTAATTGTCTTTGCACTTAAGTCTGTTAAAAAATCTTAAAAGAATAAATGTTTTTACAAGGTACAGAAATATTCCTAACTTTTCAATCAAATAGGTTTTGGTTGAGTTTAGTAGATAGGATAATAATAACACAATCATATATTCATGAATATGAAAATGCAGACACTGTTTTTGTCACAAATTTGTACTTATTTAAATCACATTACCTGGAATTATTTGGAATAATTCCAGCTATTTTCCTAAGCAAGGACAAATACTGTTTTATAAGTGGCTGGAATGCAGATTTATAAAGAAACCATGAGTTCCTTATTTGACACTTTCTGTTGCACGTGCCTGTTTTGTGTTGTTTTGCCTGACCGACTGTGTGTCTGTCTGCTGTATCTGAAGCTCCGTGTGGTCCGTGGTGAAATCCATAATGAAGAATGAGGGGCCTCAGGGTTTCTTCCAGGGCCTGACCACGACCATCGCCAGAGAGGTGCCTGGATATTTCTGCTTCTTCGGGGCCTACGAGCTCTCCCGTACTGCGTTTGCAGACTACATGAAATGTGGCAAAGACGACATAGGTAAAAGGTTCTGCCTGCTTTTTATTGAGCACCAAATGTATTTTAAGAGCTTAAAATGATTTTTCCGTTTAAAAAATCATGTTTATTCTTAAAGGTGTGGCTCCGATCGTGTTCAGTGGCGGTTTGGGGGGGGCGTGCCTCTGGCTGGTGGTCTACCCTATGGACTGTGTCAAATCCAGGATCCAGGTCATGTCGATGACCGGCAAACAGGCAGGATTTTTCAAAACGTTTATGACCATCGCTCGCACTGAAGGTAAGCAGGAGCAGATAGAGGTAAAACCATCATTTATGTTATCTAAGCATTGCTGAGATTTGAACCCTGTTTCCTGCGTTCAGGTGTGAGGGCGCTGTATTCTGGCCTCACCCCCACCATGGTGCGAACCTTCCCAGCCAACGGAGCTCTGTTCCTGGGTTACGAGGCCAGCAGGAAGCTCATGATGAAGCAGTTTGACAGCTGAACGGCTCCACGGGAAGATAAAACACTTAAAGTGACCATTTCCTCTAGCTGACACACTCCTCTTTCACAGTGCAAAAAATATCAAATTTAATATAGTGTTTACATTTATTCTAACTTAATTATGCTTTTGGATTCATTGTATTTAACACTTGATAAATGTTCTATCCATGGATGATGAAAACCATGTGCAGTATTTAAACTAACAGCCTCTGTTTGAAGAGCCGTCGACACTCCAGCTAATTGAATTCTACCTCAGTGATACATCCATTAACATCAGCTCTCATTCAGAATTTAATGTGTGAAAAATGTTACATAGACGACATTTTGATTAGAGAATCGATTGCTGCTACATTTTGGATTACATCAGTGTTTAAACAGGAACTCATTTAGCCAATCAAACTTTTATTAAAGTTTTAATGTGTTTGAAATGTGGAGGATTTTAAACGCAGCCAGACAGCGTTTAACATTAAGTTATATGAGACTTTTTAAAGTCAACTCATCTTTTTTATTCCAGTAGTTTTTTGCCTTTTGAACCAACCACTACATTTTTCCTTCTGTAACGTTTTATATGAAACTAATCCCTAACAGAATATCAGCTGCCTCTCTTTGTGCCGTTCAGACCGTCTGTGTAATGAGCATTTATCATTTTTAGTGATTGTTTGAAAACAAGAATTTAGTTTAAAGATATTTAGATACTTTGGTTTCATTTTCAAGAAATGCTAACAAATTAAACTCTAAATCATTTTGATAATTATTATTCTCATACAACTACAATAAAGATCAGTGAAGAATTTTACATGTGTATCTTCTTTATTTGTTTAAGGACAGTGATTGACTATAAAGCAATAAACCAAAATATTACAAATTCTGTAAAGTGGGAAAAACATCTGTTTACAACAGTTTAAGAAATACAGGCTATTTAATACAATTTTATTATTTTATGTTATAATAAAAAATCAAATTTTTTAAGGCATTGTGGTTCACACACACTGGATGAAGGCATTCTATCCCAAAGAAGTTTCACTAGTAGCTGAAACACTTTATTGAATCAAACTTTTTTTACACTTTAAATCACTTTAAATAAAACATCATGTTTTACATTAGCTGCCTGGAAATTTGACCAATCAGATCAGAGTGGCTTAAAGAAGCTATAAAGAGCTTTTCTGATGACGGAGGGGTTAAAACACGACACAGCTAAATAAAATTATCATGTGGATCATTTAAACAAAAACAAAAAAAAAACTATTTCTCTAAATGTGCCTCCTTTAAAACATCTACAGTAAAAAGTTGCACTTAATCTTCATGTTCTTTAACATTTTGAGCCTCAGGCATTAAAAGGATAGGCTGGAGTGGGGCCTGTTACAAAGTGTTTGTGGAGAATTAAAACAACTCCCATCTCAAAAATTCTAAATGTAAATCCTATTTTACACACTTTTATTCCTCTATATATTTGACAGATCATTCATGTATAATCATGTGATTATGGGAGTGGAAACTGGTTTGGGGAAAATCCAGAGTTTCTTTTTGGGTGGCATTAATTCAGCTGGACAATTCATGAAATATGGAATATTAAATACGTAGCTTCTGCACAAATTCAACTATTAGCTTATCTGTCTAATCAGAACTAATCTCTGTTTCTCCAAACGACGGCCATTCAAAGAGCTATCCACAACAGATGACATTAACCGATCATAACATTTCCAGATAAGCTCCCTTCAAAACATGAACTCTAAATATATCACTGTTTCTTGCACTGTGCGGTCAGTGCATAGGGCCCCATGACCACTAGGGGGCCCCCAAGCTATTGGTTTACTCCCAGAATATTTTAGTATTTTTACTTTTATAACGTTTATAGGTGTGTGTGTGTGTGTGTGTGTGTGTGGTTGTGATGTACCAAAACAATAGAAGCTGTTTCAGTGAATTTATATCAAAGTTTTGTTTTTTACAGATCAGGTCATCATGGGGCAGGATGGCTCCTCTGATCTCACACTTAACAATGAGATCAGGTTTTGAAAACGATAGACTGATGGTGATAAAAGTGTTGATGTTCTGGTTTAGTAATGTACACTTTAAAAAACATTGTATTTTGTATTATAGACTCTAAGCTGTTTCGTTTTATTTGTGTTAATTTTCTAAACTTGTAATAAACATTTTAGTTTAAAAATTACATTGTTGGACTCATAGAGAAGCATATTTAAAAAATCTTATAAATCTCACATTTGACCCCATAATAATTTTTCTGTGTATTCAGATGCATTTAACACCCTGCTGCATCTCAGAAGTCTGTTTTCAGTGTTCCTACAGGGAGTGTCTGGAAGGTCCTCGCAATGCTTTAAAAACATTTAAAATTACAAAAGCGCAAAGATTTCTGGTTTTACTTAGAACTTGGATAACCATTTCCTTTAAAATCCTCTTCATAAAACGCCTTTCTTCTGGTTGCAGGTTCCACACAAGCAGCCGAAGAGCCCGTTGATCATCTGAGCAGCGCAGAGGATCAGCTGCAGGCAGCTGGTTGCCAGCAGGGTGCTGAACAACCCAATGTGAAATGGGAGGATGTCTTTTGGAGCCGTGCACGTCCACCACATCGACTTGTCAGTCAGATAACTCTTGTCACTGTGAGGAACAAAAAGTTCAGAAATGAGCTAACCTTTTAAACTCAAAAGGCGTCACCAGAGAGCTGCTTCCTGTGTACCTGTCTTTAAAAGGTGTCGTCCAAACCAACAAGACCTTACACAGAGGCCCATTCTGCAAACCGAGCACAGCAACAGCAAAGCTGTAGAGCGCGCCAACCACACCCACAGCAGCAAATGCAATAGAGAGGAACATCTGAAAGGTTAAAGCATTATCCAAAAGTCAGAAACATCAGATAAGAATCAGAACAGATCTGTTTAGAAAGCTAAGGATTGAAGGAGGAACTGGTTCTGATCTGTCAGCTGATATTTGTTACAATCTTCACATTCCTGTTCCCTCTCAGCATAACTGTAGTCTGAAGTCATCCTGAACTCAGTTTAGTGTTTATCTGTAGCTTCTTGAAAGTGTGATGCAAATGTACGACATGCTACAGTCTCATTTCATGTTACTTATGTTTTCATTGCATTTACATGCAGTAAACTCATTAAATTAAACTCAAACATTTCTTTTAAAGCGTCTGACTCACCCCACAGCGATTCCCACAGCAGCCCTGTTTCCCAGTTAGGTGAATGTGAAGAGCAGGGATCAGCACCTGCAGCAGGACACTTGATTTTACTACATTCTCAGTTCACTTTGTGTCATAGAATAATGTTTATTATTCCAAACTTGTAAGATGTGTTAGGAGATGACATTTAGGAAACAATATGGACAATAGTTCTACACAAAACACACACGTTGAAGCCAGTGCTGGGTTAATATTTTTTAGACACCTCTTTGAAACAGGTTGCAAAAACAGAACTCACCATCACACCCCCTCCGATGAGCCCCCCCATGTATTTCACCTCCTCTGTGATGTGTCCATCCTTGGCGTACTGGATGTCTCCAGCAGGAAAGAACAGCACAATGTTACAGATGATGGAAATGAGCGCCAGTGGGTACAGAGCCACAGCGACGCACAGGGAACACCTTCCAGTGCACATGTTGACCGACAGCTCTTTGAGGTTTCAGATCTCTGAGGAGAAAAGCTCAGCTCGACTCTCCAGTTGGACTGATCAGGAACCTGAAGGCGGGGGTGAATGTAGTTCGGCTGTGGGAGGTGGAACGTTAGTCTGATAGCAAAAACAAACAGAAACAGGGATGGGAAGCAGAAGTGAGTCATTCACTGCTGTCATGGTGTGTCACAATGCTTTTATTGTTGAGTTAAGGCCTATATGAATGTCCATTTTTTACATTTTACTTGGTCAAGGGTGTGAGTGCTTTTAGGGAGTCTGGTCACATCATAACATCTTCACAGTTGAGCGTAACACATTTGTTCTAAAAGTGTTTTTTTTTTTTTTTCATTTTTCTGTAATCAACAAGTTAGTACTTGATGTTTTGTGTGAGCGACATTCTTTAAATATCCTCCTGCTGACTCTCCTCTGTTGACTCTTACAGCAGGAGCTCAGAGAGGCTGAACTTTAGACCCGCTGGAGCCAGAAACAATGTGTCACTGACATCTACCAAACCCTGATAAATGGGAACGGTTGAAACCCTGTTGGTTCATCAGTAGTGAGATTCCGATTTTAGTAGTTAATGTATGAAAGGAAAATGAGAAATGTGAAAACAGGAAGGAGGAGCGCTGCTTTCATATTTGGTCTCATAGCAACACCTGGGTGAGGCAGCGTGACTTACTGATAATGTTTATAGCTGTTTAGAAGGTTTACAGGTGAGATCAAACTTCAGGTCAAAGCAGGTTAAATACCTTTTTTTTATATAGCTATTTGTTTTGGCAGCAGAGGACATGTTAAGCTTTTTGTTCTCCAGCAGTTTGATGATCAAAACGGTAAAAAGAGGTCCAGAGAGGTGTTCATCATAAATATGTACAATTATTCTCTTCTGTTGTCAACTGTATATGCAGAACAGTGTGTTTTATATATACATACATCAGGTGTCTTTATAATACAATCACTTGAGACACAGCACTCAAGGGATCTCCATTCTAACTGTGAGACTACTAGTACCAGTTGGCTGGACCTCTGTTGAATTAGATCAGTCATTTTAAAGGGGGCAAATTTTTGCGCAATCACCTATTTTATGTTCAGATTTTTATTTATTTGTCATTATTTTGTAGAAATCAGTTTGGGGTGCATACTTTTTATTGGCACTGTGTGTATAAAACCAGGTAGAAGTTATGTTTGACTGTTCTCAGTCATGTTACAGTTATTTAATATAGATTTACAGTGCTAGTGATTGGCTTTGTTTTAATGAGATTTACACCCAAAATAGTGGACGGGCTTAAAAATAAAGTCATTTTTAATGATGTAGCGAAAAGCTAATTTATTGAGAACGTTATTTTAGGAGTTTGTGTTAACTTGAGGTAAGAGGTGAGAAAGATTAAATGTACATAATTTGTCGTTTACGTAAAAACAAACAACAGAGAAGCTGTGGTTAACAGGAGGAAAATGTCTAATATGGAAGAAGAGAGGAACAGCAAACCAATAGCATAAATAACGTGTGAACGAACATTTAAGAATGAGAGTTCAATTCTTTTTTATGGGAATGTGTGCAGAGTTCAAGTTGCACAAGCTGCAGAAATGAAAACACATGTTGCAAGAAATGACTGAATTTTTGAACTGAAATTAAAAAAACTGGAACAGAGACCTCCTCCTCGCCTCTCTTTCCTCTTCTTATCCAGGTCCACGTAGGGAATCCAGACTGTCCTCTCCCTGGCCACCTCTGCCAGCTCTTCCAGTGGGATCTGCAGGTGTTCCCAGTCCAGCCTGGAGATGTACTTTCTCCAGTTTGTCCTGGGTCGACCTCAATAGCTCCTCTTGATTTGGAGGAGCAGTGGTTTTACTCTGAGTCCCTCCCGGATGTCCAAGCTCCTCATCCTATTTCTAGGGCTGGCCCAGCCACGCTTCGGCCACTTGTATTGGCTATCTCATTCTTTCGGTCATTACCCAATTCTCATTACCTTGCTTTCTGACACAGCTCCTTCTTCAATTCAACAGACCGGTTCAGCCCCTGCAACTCAACTGCAGACACTGCCCCAATCTTCCTGTTGATCTCCCTCTCCCTCCTTCCCTAACTCATTACTCATACAGAAACTTAAACTCCTCCACTTGAGGTAGGACCTCTACCCAATGCAGAGTTGGCAAGCCAACCTTTTCTGGTCAAGAACCATGGTCTCAGACTTAGAGGTGCTGATCCTCATCCCAGTTGCTTCACACTCGGCTGTGAACCTCCCCAACAAGAGATGTAAGTCAGAGCCTGATGAAGCTAGGAGGACCACATCATCCGCAAAAAGCAGAGATGAGATTCTCCTGTCACCAAACTCAACACGGCTGTGTCTAGAAATCCTGTCCATAAAGGTTATGAACAGGACCCGTGACAAAGGGCAGCCCTGGAGGAGTCCAACCCTCACTGGGAACAGGTCCGACTTACTGCCGGACTCACGCTCCTCTGGTCCGGGGACTGAATGGTCCTCAAAAAAAGACCATCCACCCCGTACTCCTGCAGTGCTCCTCACAGGGTGTCCATGGGGGCATGGTCATAAGTCTTCTCCAAATCCACAAAACACATGTGGATTTGTTGGACAAACTCCCATGACCCCTCCATCACCCTAGCAAGGGTAAAGAGCTGGTCCACAGATCCAGGACAAAAACCACATTGCTCCTCCTCTATCTGAGATTTCCAGTTCTGTTCCAGGGAGGCTGAGAAGTGTGCTCCTTTTAGTGTTGGAACACATCCTCTGGTCCCCTTTTCTTTAAATGGGGACATCACCCCGGCCTGCCACTCCCTAGCTGCTATTTGGTGCATGAGCACAACCAACAGTCAAGACCTGTTCTCCAAGCTGAAGGCCATGATACATTCAACCTCTTCCACAACCAGGCCTGGATCCAGGGCGGGACCCCAATAATCCTCTAGTACTCTGATTTTATATCCATGAAAAGTCTTCTGAACCACTCTTTGTCTCACCCATGGGCAAAAAGTGCCCCAAACAACATAACTCTATAGATCACTAGGGCACTCAAACGCTTCCACCACAGTAAGGTTCAAGGAGGAGGGAACAGAAACCTTAAAAACAAAAAGCATCAAAACAACACCGACATCCAACTAAAGAGGACGTCTTCAGCAACTCCGTCAGCATTAAAAGCAAAAACTTTATCAGAAAAAATGAATTTAGCCAATCACTGCTGTCCACATGTTAAACCTGTTTATTTGACATTGATTTCAATTACATGGGCTATTTGCAATGTTGAACTCTTCATTAAGCGTTATCTTAACTTTAGCAAGCTATTGGAAGCGTGATTATGAAAACTTTCTCAAACTTCCCCAGCAGGCGGTTGTCTCTTCTTCACACATCTTCTGCTCACATGTTTATTTCCTGTAAATTTAAACAAACATCAATGAAACAGTAGAGTGTGGAAAAAAAATCAGGTCTTTAAACAACTTTCATCACCTCTTTGTTGTTGCAGGTTCCACAGATGCATCCAAAGAGTCCGTTGATGATCTGACTGGCGCAGAGCAGGGCCTGCAGGACGCTGGCCACCATCAGACTGATAAACAGTCCCAAGTTGAACTGGATCACGTTTTTTGGCTCCTGGCACTGAGCCCATGTGTTGTAGTTGGTCACGTAGGTCAGGTTGCTGTGCAAAAAGAGAGACTTAGACATGGTGCAACCTAATATTGCCTATAACGCAGACACTTCAGCTCATCACCTCTCTTTAAAAGGTGTATCCCAATTTCCAACATCATTTTTGCACAGAGGTCCAGATGAAAAGCCAAACAGAGCCACGATGAAACTGTACGCGGCCCCCGCCACACCCACAGCAGCAAATATGATGGAGAAGAACATCTGGAAATTTTCAACAAGAACAGGAAGTCTAAAACACACTTTCAAACTAATACGTTTAAATAAAAAGATTCAAATTATGTGGTAACATTTTGACTAAATTTGTCTTATTTGTCAAGCATTCTGCAAATTAAGTCTTTTAACTCCCATATTTGAATAAAGAAAATCAACAGAAATAAATCTCCATGTTTGTGATATTTTAAAATAATTTTGATGAAGATTATTCAGTTGAGACTTTTTCATAAAAATGGAGTATTCCTAGTTAACTAGTTTGATGTTATCAGTATCAAAGAGGAACCACATGTTGTGCAACGATGATGCAGCTCAACGCAGCAAATTTCTCCTTCTGTTTCTGCTCTGAGCTGCAGGAGCTAAATGCACCGTTACCCTAAACAACAGAATTTAGATGAATTAATGATGCAGATACACCTGAACTTGGAAACGAGTTGAATATTAATTTTCTTCCTGGGAACAGCTGTAACTTTGACTGACTGCCTCACCCCAAAACGATTCCCGCAGCATCCATGTTCTCCGGTCAGGTGGATGTAAAGCGCTGGGATCAGCACCTGCGTTGTGTTCAGGACCAACAAGTTTAGTGAAATATCTTAGAACTGTTTTATCATTATAAATAATGATGTTCTTTTAAAATTGATATAATAAAAATTGTAAAGTTAAACAATATTTAGAATCAGAAGCAAAGCAGTGAGAAATAAAGTCTGCAAAAATATTATCAAGCAAACAAATCCTCCTTTCCAGTTTTTTTAAAAATAAAAAATATTTCCTAAACGTCAAATTAGAGTTTAGTCAAGAAAAGACAGAACTTACCATGACCCCCCCTCCGATGAAGCCCCCCATGTATTTCACCTCCTCTGTAATGTGTCCTTCTTTGACATACTTGATGTTCCAGTCAGGAAAGAACAGTAAAATGTTGCAGATGATGGACAGAAGCACCAGCGGGTACAGAGTTATGGCGATACCAAGGGAGCATTTACCAGTACACATGTCGTCAGGGTGAAGAGTGACCAACTGTGGTAAAACACTCCTGTTCTGTAGAGTTTAGCTCAGAGACTTCCTGTTTTTAGAGACGCCACATTTGAACGTGAACAAAAAATGCTAGAATTTCTTGCAGTTAATGAGAGTGAACTGGTCTGGAGGAGAAGCTGTAATCATAACTAGACTCTTTTTGTTGAGACTGTATTTGATCAAGTTGTTTTAGTTCAGTGTAGTTCAGGGGACCTGGGACTGACCCCTGTGGTACGCCACAAGTTAGCAAAGGAAGTTATTCAAAGCAACAGGGAAGGTTCTGTTCAGAACCAGGACTCAGGGGATGCAGGAGGTTCATGATCAACAGCCTTAACAGCAGCACTTTGTTTACAAGGACTCCAACTGAGAATTCAAATAATTTAAACATCATTATTACTATTACTGACTCATGAATCATAATGATTATTATTCAAAAATAAGAGTTCTCATTCACTTTAACAGTATGAATATTTTACATATACTGTACAGTTTGTATAAAATAAAATTTAGGATTCATATTTCAATTGCAAGCAAGGGTTCATAAACTTGGAAGACAAATGATCAACCAACCAGGAACTAGTTTCTAGTAGCTAAAATGAAAAATTAGCATGTGAACGTTGGTTCATTTAAAAACACTAGTTCTGTTCAATGCTAAACAGCAAACTGCCAAATAATTTACAGTCATTTTTTTGTTTTCATAGGAAGAAATATGATTTTATATGATCTACATTAAATCAGATGTGTGTTTCAGTGCATGGAATAAAAATGATAAAGTGACTGATGATGACTTAAAAACGGTTTAACGGGTGCTCACTGAAATACTTGGACATTTGAAGATTCAATTGTTAAAATTGCATTTTTCAGAAGTTTTCTTTTTAAATTCTCAAATTATTTATTTAGTTTACTTTTTAATACAAATTTTAACCTTTTAAATCCTGCTTTCTTTTATTCTATTCTATTTAATATATTAAGTTTACTTTTTAAAACATTTGTACTTTCTAAATTAAATTCCCAGTGTCTCTATAGCCTATTTATGTTCAATGTTTTTTATTTATTGTTTCCTTTTTAGAATGTTTGTAATTCTCTTATTTATTTAAATTTTTTATGCAACAGTTTTATTAATTAATTTGTTATTTTTAGGTTTGTTGAATTTTTGTTTTTATAAAAAATGTTTATACAATATATTAATTAGTTAATTATTTTTAGGTTTGAATAAATTTTCTGTTTTTATATCATTTTTTTATAAAGATATTTTATTTATGTTCCTTTTTTGAATGTTTGCACTTTTAACTTTCATATGTAGTTGAAAACATGTATAGCCTATGCACTTTTTTCGGTTGTTTAGTTTCCTTTTTTGAACGTTTCTACTTTTTTTTTACTAAAAGTCATGAATAATGCTTTATGTTTCCATACTTTTTAAATCATTTTGACTAGTTTCAGGTTCAGGCTACAAACTAATCTCAATACATGTGATCAAAATGTCCAATTGGTCTATAAAGAGTTACCAAATAATCCATTTTTAAACATATATTTTTTTAAATCACACGATTTAGTAAATTTTTTAATTTCTGTAACACGAGCTGATGCAGTTGAATTACTATTCTTATGTTTCTATTATTTATTGGTTTATTATTAGATAAATTCCTCCTGCTCCGTTTTTTATGTTTATAAACAACAGAGCTGGATTTCAGACTAAATTCTTGTTCTGGTCTTGGACCAGTTGGACCACTCCCCCGGACCCAGGCTTCAGCTGACCCGACATGGACACGTTCCCCGTTTTTAAAGACCTCCTGGTTGGTTATTTAATGCCAGAAAAATGCTACGAGGAGTTTTTCGTCCTGTTCCACTTGCACGGTGAGAGCTTCGTCGGTTAAATGTGAATGAATCCTTCCAGATGTGCAGGAAGAGGCAGCGGGAGGTGGAGTTAGTGCGCATTTATGGCGATAAAAACAGCCATAAACGAGGCCGTCGTTTGTTTTTACACCACTTTTATTATATTTTATACACAGACCATAATCCAGCGTCATTATCTGCTTTATTTGTCGGTTCTGTTCTGAAGAGTTTCTATTGTTTTACAGCCCCGTGTCTGAAGTTTGTTCTGAACAAAGTCGTCGGGTTTTGGATGATTCTGGACTCATTTCTGGGTAAGAAGACCTTCAACCTGATACACTAACCAGCACTCACTCACTACTCTGTTTACATTTGCTTTATTTGTGAACCAGTGATCTAATTAGCTCAGATAACAGCTGATAACAATGCTGTCACGCCCCAACATGATCATGTCAAGCTGTTTTATTTATTTTACAACACATTTGAGTCCTTATTAGCTCTAAGCCTCTCTTCTGTTCTCTGTGTTCCTGCAGCCCAGCTGCCTCAGCTGCTGAGGTTAGTGTGGAGAGGAAGTTCAGAGGGTCTGAGTCTGACCTCCATCCTGCTGCAGCTTTATGCTTTCTCATGTCCTGTTGTCTACGCTGTGGCCAACAACTTCCCATTTTTGTAAGCAATTAGTGATAAACAAGTCAAACATTATGTTCTCCAGCAGCACGGACATGTAGCTGCTCTTTGATGGCAGTGAAGGCAGCTCATACTGCATCGGTCTGCACTTATTCTTTACAGAATATGAAGTTCAAAGACTTCAAAGATCTTATCTGAGTTTTTAATGTGAATGTCTCCATAGTGCCTGGGCTGAGAGGCTCCTCACGCTGCCTCAGACAGCATCCATCACCTTCCTCGTCCTACACTACCGTGGTGAAACCCTAAAAGGTCAGCAAACTTAAATAAAGATAACTGTTTCCACAACAGGTTTAAAAAACTGAAATCAGTTTATTGTCTGACAGCACCATAAAACCTCTGAGACAAAACACTCAAATTTATAGTTTCATTTAAATCTTTTAGCCACTCGTGCAAATCACTGTTTTTGTGATAACTGTCTTAATGATTTAGGAGAACCTTAATAATTAATATGTTAAAGTGATTGTGATGCACTGCATTTAATAATCCCTGTTGTTTTAAATAACATTTACATTAGAGTCATAAATCTCCACTATCTACTTTAATCACACACAACAAACGTCAGTCAGGATCACCTTTACTTCTGAACTGGTTCCACATTCAGGACATGAATCAGACGGCAGGCTTTTGTTTACAGAAATAAAGATGATTAATCAGTCAGTTGATTACATTTACTTTCTTCTGTTTGTTTGTTTGACTTGAAGAAAATGAAATAAAGTGTCTTTTTTAAACTCATTTGGTGCAATATGGGCTATAATTTATGCAAAATAATAAGTTATCAATAAGATATGTTATTTATTAAAACATCCTCATATTTTTTTTATTTAAAGTTCCTCTTTCTGGTAAATTCAGAGCATGATTCAGGAAAATGTGGGATGGACTAAATGTTCCAGGTTGACCTGCCAGTTGAAGCGTTTTCCTGCAGCGCCACCTTGTGGTGTCACTTTCTGAATGTTGTCCAGTAGCTTGTGCTCATCTGGGATCCAGATGGGAATTCCTTGTGAAGAGTTCACATTTTGTGTTTGTGTCAGGGCTGCTGCTCCTCCTGGGTTTTGGGGCTGTGATGCTCCTCCTGGCTACACACGCTGCTGCAGTGGTCGTCTCTCTGATGCAGGCCTCCATAGTGGCAGCTTTAATTGCAAGCAAGGTGGATTTGTATGTGCACACGTCTGTGCTGGTTTGAGACCAGTTTGACCTGTCATTAAATATGCACCGTGGGTTCTTTTGTTTCCAGGTTGTTCAAGCTGTAACAAACTACCACAACGGCCACACAGGTCAGCTGTCCACCCTGTCCCTGTTCCTGACGTGGACGGGCTCTCTGGGAGCTGCTGTCGTTTCTCTACAGGTTTGCAGTCAGAAACAACAAAAGCTTAAAAACTCAGCTTGATTTATTAACTGTGTGAAACTTTTTTCTTGTAGAACGAAGGATCTCTTGCTGCTCTGTCACACTTACTGTCCACATGTCTCAGCTCTGTCCTGCTGTACCAGGTCCTCTGCTACACCAGCAGCTCTACCACTGATGCAAAGAAGAGAGATTAGCAGCAGCTCTGATCCTCAGATTGTTCATAAATTGTTGACATCATTATAGACTAATGTGTTGAAATATTTATTAGTTCTGCTCTAACATGATTTGTTTCTCAGTGAATGAGAACTCTTTGTGTTTTGATGATGTTTGTTCCCATTGCTCCAATAGAATAAAAATGTGCCGCCCTCTAGTGGTTCAAATAAGGACTACAATAATCTGACTGCAAACAGTTTCCATTGGTTTGGTGCATTTGGTGTCCTGATCTGAGTTTCTGCTGCTTCAGGTGATCCTGAAGTCTAACTTAAACACAGATATGTCTCACTTCTGCCACCTCAGATGTACTGAACACCAAGATTCACCAACATCAGGAAACTTTCAATCTCCCATTTTCTTCCCACCTCAGCTGTTGATCTCCTGCAGTCAGTCAGGTGGAAGCACTGAATCACAGCGAGGCTGCAGGTTCAGGGTCCTGAAAGTCAACACCTCTCCAAACTTAGCCTGAAAGGGTCCAGTTTTGTGGAAGACACCATTTTTATCCATCAGCTCTTGATGAAAAATAAGCATGGCTCTATTTACTGGGTGTTTAGTTTTTGAGAGCAAGCGTGTCGTCACTGACAGCCTCCATAAAAACTCCTAAGTCCGTGAGTTGTTTAATGGAAGTGTCTGTGCCTCCTGGCTGTTTCCTGTCACCACGTTCAAACCAGTTAGGTGGTTTTTTCCTCATCAGCCCTTTTATTTGCGTTATTAAAACGTGGTTGTGTTTGTGTTTTTTATCAGTTCCTCATTTTCACTTCTCATTACAACATTCAGAAAGTTTTAATGTTAGTAAAGTTAGATTTCTAAAGTTCTTGTAATTCTGAGAGGCACGTTATCATTATTATTATTATCTATAAAGACCCTTGAGATTAGAAGTCTGTAGAGTTTCCTGGCTGAGACAGGCTGCAGCTCAGTCAGTACGACACACTGAGAACAGTGGACGAGTCAGAGCTTAAGGTTTGTAATGAACCTCAGAGCTCCATGGTAGACTGGACCTAGAGCATGTAGGCATTATGAAGAAGCGTGCATGTAAATTATATCACTATAGTCAAACAAAGGCATAAAGGGAGCAGACACAAGTCGTTTTTAAGACTAAAAACAAAAAGACATGACCAGATTCTGAAGAAGAAACAAAGTTTTAAGCTAAGTTTGTAACCAGCTGCTGGACGTGAGACCTGAAGGAGAATAATCGATCAAAATGTCTAAATCTTTGTATTTAGACACAAACTCTGTCTGAACCCTGTGGATTTTGATTTGAGAACATACGTTTAGTTTTTCTAGCATTTAAAACTAGTTTAGAATCGCTCAAAGTGGCTGAACAGTATTAAAGGACAGCTGGAGCTGAAAAGGGCCTAGAGAGAGTACATCAGCGTCATCGGCATAGAAATGTAAATTAGTGTTTTGACACTGCTCCTCGGACCTGATTGATAGGACTGGTCCCAGAACTGATCCCTGAGGAACGCCATGAGCTACATGAAGGAAGCTGGCCTGGAGGTGATGCCTCCTGCTTTCACTGAAGCCTGTTTGACAGATGGTTTTTAAACCGCCATGTTCTGAGAGTCCAGTACTGAGAAGTCCTGAGTCAGACCCGTCTGACTGCTGCTGGTGACCCTCTGATGTTCCCACCGTCACCAGGATTACTTCTGTTTCTACATTCAACTTACGGTAGTCTCACTTCCTGTGAACTTAACCCTCTCGTGACAGTCACATGTTCCTGCCAACTAAATGACGCTGGTTACAGTTCAACCGCTATATGGGCCACATTTGATGCTTTCTCCATAAGGTATAAAGTGCAGATTATTTTATACGTTTTGGAATGACATGTTAAAGAGTTTAAGTGTTATAACACTAAGGGTCACGGTGGTTGATAATACCATTTACAGAGACAGGACTTTCCCATGAGAAGAATGCCATCATCAGTGAACGTGTGCAACTCCAAGATGTCAACTGACAAACATGCCTGGAACCAATTAACCGCCCAACTGGCTCAGTGTGACCCTTCTCACCATATGGGAAAACCATATTTTACAAGGAACACTTAGACAAGGCAAGTCAGATTATATATGTGGATATAAAGCCTGCAGAGCAGAACC